>CM076570.1:816721531-817114696 GCA_034641835.2 Pinus albicaulis
AGTATCCTATAAGAATAATTCTCACAAAATTGTTATACCATCACACTTAAATTCCTAGCTGTTTAATACACATTTCATTTCCACATACTTACTATACCCCAGTCAATATATACTAGCTTCCATCTCAATTGCAAGTTTAGTTACATCCCTGTACTACTCTTTTTATTTCCATTTTCACACTCCATTTTATTATTCTCAATACATTTAAATCAACCCTTAAGTACTTCTGAGAGCCTCACATTCATCTTGAGTTTATTGTACAATCGGTTTTCATACACTTGGGCCTACAATTACCCCCACCCTCCGGTGCTAATTCATATCGATATGTATGATCATCTACTCTTAGGTATATATTAATCGTTTGACTCCTTAGAACTTCAACATGTATATAGGTATCACACATACCTACTTAACTATAATTTTTATATAATAACACCCCTATTGTACCTCTCCCTAATATAATAGGGTACCATCCAACTCGGTATGTGTAATATCACTGTATTTTTCTTAACAATATAACTACATTCTGTAAGGGGTTTTTCTCTTCGGACTTTGTAGCCCTACCATATCGTTCTAACTGAACTCTATGGTGGCACTTGACACTTATACTCTTATGCATCGTTCACGAAATCAACTCGACATGCTACCACCTCATTTCTAGTTTCGATGCCATTCAATTTGATTTGAGGATTTCGTACCTTGTCTTTATGGCTCGATTTCACACGTCGACACTTTGTAGTACGCTAGGGTTTTGTTATCAATTCTTGTTTACTTTTCTCTTGTTCTATGCTACTGGCCAAATCTGCCAATGTGATATGGAGTACTTCAGCCTTTATTGCTCATATCAATTCTAGTTGGATGGTACGCTGCATTAAAATGGAACATTGAGACTTAACCTGTTTGGATTCTTGTGGTATTATGAGACTTACTACCTTTTAGTGCTCGGAATTGGGCATCTCCAGCCACGTGTATGGTGGTGATTATCTGGGATTAGGGTTTCAAAGGCGTATATAACTTTTGCGTTCAACATATGACTTCATTTTCGCTTATTGTATTGAGGGTTTTCCACAGAGCTGTTCCAGAGTTCGTTTTATCATTTTGTTCTCCTACTACGCCAAAGGAATCGTTCATATGTGTTGCTCCTCACACCTCCTGGAGCTATGTGAGAACTATGACGTCGCACTCTTTAACCCAGGTAACGACTTTTAATGGATATTGTTCATCCAGTTCGACCTTCCAATCCTCCTATCTCTGCGTTTTAATTATATCAGTATGTATATAAGTTCAGAGTTGGAGTTTAATAATTAGGATAGATTAAAACTTATTTAACCATTTTTTTATACAGCTCTCCTTTTCTTTCACTTCAATTACAGTGCTTATCGAATGGTGTATATGAAATTTGATTTTGCCTTAATGTCATGCTCGCTCTGGCTTCGGTGAGTTACAGTAAGCGTTGATGACCTGGGCGTTCACACGTATTTGACTCCCTCAACGTGGTTTGGAGATGTTGCAAGGTTCTTCCGAGAAGGTATTTCCATCTCATTTCTTTTCGGTGACATAACATTTCCATTGCTATTTCTTCTGCATTTCTAAATTTCGATTTTTCTCAAGTGTTACTAGCCTAGCGTATTTGTTGTTTCTAGTGTCTCCGTTGCCCAAGCTCCCTGAATACATTTTCAGGTAAGCTGTAAATGTTTGATTTCGTTTTTGTGGTTTAACCTCCTGTTCAGATTGTAATTATTATTCTTGTTTATTTTCCCTCACGTACTCTATCTCTTATTCGTTGTAGGTATATGACGACTATCGCACTCTCTGCTAACCATCTGGCTTATATGCGTTTAGCTTGACTATCAATCTCGCTTCCCTCTTACTCATAGGTTGGTGCCTCGTACAAATTCCTCAAAGGGAACGATAATTTAGTTTACCCTATTTAAATTCCTTATCTCCTACCGGAGAATTTTGGATATCAGGGTTATAAGTTTGTAATAATTTTTGAGTAATAACTTTGGTTGACTTCTCCTCAGACGGGACAGAATCTATTTGTTTTCAATTCTGGAACCGACTTCACTGTCATATAGATTTATATGTGTATATATATGTATATAACTCAGTTCTCTATCTGCTTTTCAGTGTGAATTTTGATGGAAACGTTATGTATACTAATTGTAGTTCCTCGTCAATTAAAATATATATGGGTCGTGTTCCAAAATTTTTGTTTATAATATTTAATTTGCTAGAACTCTTCTTCTAGTATAGTATCGTTGGCTAAATTTGTTACCGATGTATAGAGTTTCCTGTTCAAAGAGAATACATCTTCTGTTGTTGTTAATCCAATATAACTGAATGTATTCTATGGTTTTATTCTCCTGGCATAATATTCTCAGTTTCTTTCATCAGTATATTAAGCCGACCCTTCAGTCTGGTTCACCAATTTCTATTAATGGGTAGTTTGAATAATCCTGAGTAATATATTTTGTATTTAAACAGAATTGCACAGTAGTTCTATGCATGTAACTAAGGAACTATCTTGTTACATATATCAATCAGGTCTAACTTATTTTTTTCATAATGACTTGATTCTCATTCATTTATGTACCACTCTGTAGAAAGTTTATTGCATGTCCTGGTAGTGTCTATATATACACAGTAATTTAATGGTCTGAATTTTATCTTTCTTCTACTACCAGGATAGATATAGTGATATAATTCACCCATTTTGGTCGTGATAACTATATGTGTGAACTGAGAATTCTCTTATAGTAAATCTTAGATATTCGTCTCATTTTTAATTTACTGTGGACACTTACACAATTATTTCTCATGACATTTTTACTGATAAAAATGGATGATTACATACTAAAATTTGTTTCTGTTCTACTTCCATTGTGCATGGTTGACATATTTACTATAGTCCATATGTCAGGTTTAGCCAATTTATTTCTAACTCAACTTACAACTCATCTGATTCTACTTTTAGCCATTGTAACATGCATCTCATGCTACATTTCACTATGTATACATGCTAGAATTAATTACTAAAACAGAAGCAGATTAAAGTTAAATCATTAAATTTCTTTTGGGAAATATGTATTCTCAGATTTAAACCAGTTATGGTTTAGAGATTCTGATGAATTCTTTCCCATACCTATGATTCCTACAACTGTACAGAATTTGAAGGCTAAAGCTGCTGAAGTTTCTGTTAAATGTATGGAATAGTATCACACACAGCATGCATATACAATACTTTCCATGCAACATAAAAATTTACATCTACAATTCATAACATAAGATTAAAACTAAACTGTGCATACCACTTAATTAGATGACCAATCCACCCAACCTTAGAATTCGTTTATCTTCAGAATTCACCCTCGAGTTGAGATCCCTCCTAGGACATATCAACCGCTAATCTGTATAAGAGCAGCTTATTTAAGTTATTTTTCCCCAAAGCCTGTTTCTAATTCTGCGTCCAGAATATCAGGATGCTTTTCTTCCTGTTTTCCTAGGCTTCCCTATTTAGGGATTTTTTTTTAAAGTTGTTTTATGCTTTTCCCCAGCTTTTCCGGCTTTCTTTACCTCTTCCCAACTATTTTCCTCATCATTGGGGAATTTAGATTTTTCCTCAAAAATCTAAATTAGAAATAATTTCTTTCAAGGATTTTTGAAAGATTGTGGGGAAGTATTTGCCTTCATCCATCCTCATGGATTTAGAAAGTGATCTCAAATTTCTTCTTTTGGTCAATCGGCACAAAATCCTTTTCTTCATTTCCTCCAAATTAAATATTTAATTACATTCACAAAATACTTTTCCTTTGGGGTCCACTCCCCTTAGGATTAGAGTTCAAATGTCTAGTTTTAAAAACACATAAACTAGGGGTGTTACAGTAGCCAATCAGTGTCTTATCACACCATTTCTCGACTAGGTTAGCAACCCTTTGCAATCGTGCGATAGCATGACCCCACCATCTGCTAGCTCATTCCCCATCGACGAATAGCGCATTGTTGCACATTTTGAAAGCTCATTCATTCGACGCTCTGTTCGATGCGATAAACCATCACAAAGGTCTTCACATTCCTTTATCACAACATCTGGTGTTGACGTCACCCCATGAAAAGTTCAATGTGATAAACGTATTGCAACAGATTTTTAATGTTTTGTGTTTAAGGTTTTAATACACTACGATGATATAATTCTATTTCATAAAGTTTAGACTTAGGTTTATAAGGTTGTAATATGCACTAGGAGATATTTTCATGAAGTTTTTAACTTAGGATAATTTTTTTTAATATGTATTGTAAACATATATATATATATATATATATATATAGTTACAATATAGATAGTGAATGTATACAGCGTTTTGGATGATGTGTGTGAGAAGAGACTAGACAATGAGCATAATAGACTGTGTGCAATACTGCAGTAGGAGCAGTGTATGAAAAGGAAAACTAGAATAATAGTTCTGATGATTTTGTAATAGCAGAAAAGGTTGAATGAAAAACAATGTTTTTCTTCCCACTGTGTCTATACTTTTTTTATGCTCCATCTACAAATTTTGCAAATAAATTATGTATGTTGATAGAGGAAATTTTATTCCTCACTGTGTGTTAGGATTGATCAAAAAATCCAACAAATATCACAGCCCTCCATCACATTTCGCTTCACAATGATGTTTGCCCTTCATTAAAAATAATATATATAATTCCCCTCATCCAGCCTAGGTTGATATAAGTATGCCTATCGGCAAAATATAGTATCATAGATATTTGACTATTTCGATTAACTCGTATGGTTGAAAAATACTTTGAATGGTCGAGAATATGGGCATGCATCACCCCTATACGTGGAATTGAACTGGTCATGGTTAAAAGTCATGTGTTTTATGAGCTCAGCTAGGGCACAATGTTAAAAAGTTCCAAGAACTTATACCAAAGAACAAGATATAAGGTTGTCATGAAATAGAGACCTAAGAAACGTTAAAGATTAATATTATTCTTAATTTCATAAATAAGAAGTGTTCTTGAATACATGAAGGATACACTATATAAATTAGAGGATAAGAAAAATGTGATTTATTTTATTGTTATCTTATATATGTCGTTGGTTAATAGATTATAAAAATAAAAGTGTTTTTAAATAAAAATTATTGTTAATAAAATAAAAGTAATGGTAATGGAGGTGAAAATTAAATTAAATATTAATTATAATTAAATTTGGAAAAGTTTTTTTTTTAATTTAGTTATGTTTTATGTCTAAGCAATTATATATGAGATAAATTATATCTGTCTTTTTATTTTCTTATTTTGTGAAAATATTGTAAAATGATAAATTATACATTTTTTTTTAAGAATCTACGCTTTTGTGATCCATCATATAAAATTGTAAAATCTCTTTTAGTAATAATCACATGCAATGAAACATTGTCATGTGAAAGGAAAATGTTTCATTGCATGTGATTATTACCGAAAGATATTTTACAAAATTACACTATTATTTTTCTTCTTTATGTCACAATGGAGTATAACTTAAGTTGATAGGATGGATTTGTTATTCATATAAAAAAGAAAAACAAAAATGTTAATTAGGTTCTTTAGAAATAAAAGTAATTAGATTTAATGAATTTTATTGAGTGATATTTAAGAAATCATATTATTGGGGAGTACATTATTTGCTGAATTAATTAGAAATTAACTTCTATTTATTAAATTTTTAATATATTATAATTTGCAATTACAACACAAGTCACAATTGTGAGGTTTTGAAATTTAATGAAATTTTGTGAATAACCTTACTCTGGCTCCGTATCCTTTGGCATTCCTCCATAATGGATGTGCACATAAAATCACAAGCATTTAGTTGAATGGTTTATATGAAATGTTGAAAAGCAATTGCGGGAAAAGTAAAATTTTAAACAAATTGTTATTATAATAGGTACTCCTCATCAAGATATATTTTTAATGTCCATCATCTTAGGTAAAGTCTTCTCCAACCATGAAATAGTTTTTAATCAAAGAGTTATGAGTGGGTCATTTTAGTTTAGGAAAGAAGTCGATAAAATTTACCAAACAATACCACATGTCCATTTCCAAAATATAATTTCTATGTATATCGTAACAAATCAGTCGCTAGCTTAGAACTGATCACTCATAAAATTATTTGGTTTTCATTAACTTGGAGAATGTTGAATTGAATATGAATTTTCAATTAGGGCATTGTTATATCGATACTTTAGGGAAGAGTGAATGTTTAGTTTCAAAAAAGTCCACGTTGACCTTGATGCCACTATTGCAGCTACACGCACCTCGAGAACTAGGGTCTAGATGCCTAGGATGTTCACACCACATTTGCAAGGAACTTAGTCGGGCTTAGTCTGTAGACCTTGCTTATTATATTCAGATTTTCTTTAGTGGTGCATTTTTTTAGTATTGACAAACTCAGTTTGGGAGAAGGTGAATGTTGGATTTAAAGTCCAACGAGTGTTAGATACCATTATTGCGTTGTTCTTGCAACCATTTTCACCCATGGAATCAAATTTTCCTCAATAAATTATAGAAGTACAATGTCAAGGATCAAAGGTGGAAAAACACCGCAAAAAATTATTTTATACATATTTAATGATTGAAATATCTTATTCCAAAAGAATTTGACGAGATCTCAAACAAAACCATCAAATAATATATCCAAAAAAAGAAAATGCAAAAACATAGAACATTTGGACTATACTATTAAAAAATTTCCTAAAATTAGGGAGGACAAATCCAAAAATATATCCAAAAAAAGGATTAAAAAAATAGAACATTTGGACTACACTATTAAACAATATCACACAATTGAGGACTCTTTGCTTTAAACAATATTTCAATTCCCCATGTTTATTTGATCAAGAAATTGACTCACCTCCACATGAATAAGCGATCAAGCAAGGAAATTGACTCATGTCCACATGCGTAAGTGACCAACAAAGGAAATTGAGACCCTTCACAATCCCACATTATTTCTGTAAATCCATGGATTCAACCACTTTTTTTGCAGAGGCTTATGGTTACATTTCTCCTTGTAAGTTTCTTTACTAATTTTTCTGGCACATGTATTCCATTTTATTTCTTGATTTTTACAAAAAAAATCTTCTTGCTCTTAACTCGTTTGTTTTTAACAGGTTTTACAGTCCTTGATCTTCAAATTCATTAGAATGCATTCTATTGATAATTTTTGCAACCCTGAATGGTGCCATGCTTATATGTTTTTTAGAATACACATACTCCTTGAAGGTTAGTAAAAAGAGTGATGTTTATCGCTTTAGTTAGGTTGTAATAGATATTATTACTGGCAGGTGACCCATTGAATCAAAAATTCTTATATTGTTTCATTCACAAACATTAATTAGTCAAAGTAATTTATCATGGGAAGGTCATACATTCAATGCTAGAGACAAATAAATAATGGTTCCTCTTAACACAATGTAAATTGGGTATCATGTCCAGTTCGGCAACACCCCTGAAATTAAAGAAGAGAAATGGAGGAAAATGGAAAACACATGCCGTATAGAAGCCTCCTATATGGGCACAAGTAATTGCAGTGTTGTTGAATTTTTTTGGTTCCTGGATTGATCCATGAACTCCTTTTATATTGCATCATCGAGACAAGAACACCGTCTTGGGAAGTTATAAATTTATTCATTTTCCATGATTTGTGCACACCCATTGAAGCTAGTATCATAATTGGATGCTTGTCTCCTGATTTCAAATTCAAAATAGATTTAGCTTTCATACCACACAAAAACATAATCATGAATTTATAAAAATTATATTTATTTATGAAGAAACCATGAAAAAATCGCAATTTCACTCAAAATAATATAAGAAATGATATAAGTTTGAATTTAATTTCTGAATTTGGATTAATATCATGTGATGTGAATTTTTTGTTGCTACTGTTTGTCTGAGTTCTAGTTCTTTTGTAGGGATTTATTAGCTTCTCGTTTGGAAATAAAACCATGAATAGGTGTTGATCAGCGGTTTTCATTGATGTCAACCCAAGCAGCACGAAGGGCTAACCCAATATTGCATGAGAATTTTGACCTATCAAATTAATATATTTTGGGTCAATAATTATTTTTATGGTTTCTACTTGTCGAGATGTTTCCGTTGATATATGGCACGCCATGTAATTCTTCACGGTTTGAGAGATATTCATGTTTGAAGTTTGTACCCCTAGTTAGTGGGCTAAAACCCCATGGGGTTGGGGCATGGGTCATTGAAAAGTCATAATTAATATATTTTAATCTCCTAAAATCCCTCCCACATTCACTTGATGAAGCTCCTCTCAAATTAAGCATTCATATAAATTGTGATCTTCATTTCCTCCTTAAGCATGGGATTCGGCCATCTGAAACAGGTCATCGTGGAATTTTCACTCTAAATTTTTTTCTACGAAGGCTCAGAAGAATAAATTTGTATGAGGTAAATTCGAAATCTTGAGGAAGCTGTAGTAAAAATTTCAGATCAAGTTAGGAAATATTTCTGGAGATATGATCTATGGAATTAAGGGTTTTTGTAGGCTCCTGAAATTCATCTCAAAGAAGTGACCTTGGTAAAATCGTCATAACTCTCTCTCTGAGTATTGGATTGGAATTTCGTAAAAAGTGGAAGATAGTGAACAACCTTTGGTTTTGGCTCTATCAATTTCAAAGGAAAATGAAAAAACAGTGACACGTGGCATGTCGTACAAGTGCGCTTTGCTGAAACAGTCGATAATTAGGGCAATGTGAGAAATTGGGTATAAATCTCTCTTGAAGAATGAAATTAGGTCAAACCTATGGCATTGGAAACAAGACTCAGAGGACTACTACAGGACTGAAAATCAGATATTTAGGATCTAAAATAACAGAGACACACCAGATTCAATATCGAGCTCCTAGAAGGCAAGAAAAGGCTAGATCATGTGTTGTAAAGGATTGCAAAGGACCAGACTTTCTATGACAGAAAAGAAAAGCAAGGGGCAACAGAGGGTAGCATGAAAAGAGCAGCAACCAAGGTGCATAACAACAGCAAGAAGTTCATCAGATGAAGTCTTCAAGTGGGCAGCACTGCATACAATCATTGTACTTAGTCATTGTAAATACATTATTGTACAAATTGTACTAGTGTCTATCTACCAAGGGTTGAGGAGGCAGTGTTGGGAGGTCTAAGATCATCATTAGGTGGTTGTGTCAAAGTTGGGGTTATGGTCTAGTATATATTCTTCTTCTACATCATTCTATGTCATTGTAAAGTGGACCATTTTCCCTGGTACGGGAGTCCATTCTTATTTTATTCTTCTATAGGGTGGTAGGGTGGTGCTAGAGTCAGTTGTAGCTCATTGGGTGTTGGGGCATCTATTCAGTTGACTACTGAAGAATCTCGGGCATTGGAGTGTCCATCCAGTGGGAGCTGGAGAAGAAAGCTTTTCTAGATTCTAGGAAGTTGGAGCATTATTTTCAATTGGAGTTGAATATTAAAGAATTATTAGAAAAGAATTAGGTGGTTTTTGTCCCGGAGTGGGTTTCAACCTTAAAAACTGTGTTCATTTGTGTTCCTCTTGTTTGTTGCTATCATTGTACAAACACTGATAATAATTGAAGATTAACTAATGCATTATTGAAAGAAATACCGATTCACCCCCCTCTCAGTATTTCCAACAATTGGTATCAGAGCTTGGTTCCTTCAATAGTAGTTTAACAACTAGAAGGAGGTCATGGAGCATACCAAGAATGGTGTACCTCTATTCAATGAAAATAACTATGTACTTTGGAAAGGAAGAAAGGAGGTCTATCTCTTGGCGCAAGGTTACGAATTATGGGACACTATTCAAAATGGATTTACATCAACCGCGGATGAACAAGGTAAGAAGAATTTGGTAAATGATGCAAAAGAAAAGAATATTATTATCAGTGGACTTATTGAATCTACTTATCATAAGGTGGTGGGTTGTAAAACCACCGAAAACTTATGGGACAAGCTTGAAAATATATATGTAGGTGACTCAAATGTCAAAGAAGCAAAGCTTCAAATCTATAGAGCAAAATTTGAACAACTCAGAATGAAAGAAGATTGCAACATTGCTGCATAATTTCAATATGTTGGTGAAATAACAATACTCTGGAAGGATTGGGAGAGCCAGTTGACGAGAAGACTATGATACAGAAGATTCTTAGAACGTTACCAGGGAGATTCAACCCAAAGGTATCAGTCTTAGAATATAGTACAAATCTGGACAAACTCAACAAAGAGGAATTACATGGAGTTCTCATAGCATATGAAATGAGACTTAATGAAGAAGAGGGTACTTCGCATCTAGAAACTGCATTTGTTTCATCTAAGAAAACCAATAAGGATAAACAAACTTCAATTGAAAAGACATGCACCTGCAAGTGTGAAGAAAAGGGAGATAATGAAGAAGGTATTTCAGATGAAGAATATGCTTACTTCACGAGAAAACTACAAATTGGTAAGGGACAATTCAAAGGTAAACTTCCATTGATATGTTTCAGCTGTAATGAGGTTGGGCATTTTGTAGCAAAATGTCCAAACAAAAGTAATGGAAACTCAAAAAGAAAGAAAGGCTTTAAGAAATTCAACAAGCAAGGATCCAGAAGAAAATTTCTCTCTAAAGAAGATAGCTCACTGTCCGAAGAAGACAATGATAGTGAAGAAGAAGCCAATGAGAGAGTATTGTTTATGGCCAAGCACAATAAAACCAAGCACAATAAGCAAGAGGTATCAAACAATGAAGAAGAAGGATGGACCATAGACAAATTTTATGAGGAAGCAATCAAGCTTATAAAATATCTCAAGACGGAGAAGATCCATTCCAAAACTCTTGAAGAACAAGTTCAAGGTCTGAAAATTGAAGTTGAAGAACACAAATGCATTGAAGAGTCACTTCAAAAGAAGTTGGAATAAAGCAACCAAGAAAGGGAAGAATTAGAGGCCGAATTAGTCTCACTGCGTGAGGAAGTGAAGAAAGGAAAAAATATCCAAAACTATGCCAACAACTCAAGGGCATTGGAAGAACTCATCAACAATCAATGATCTTACAACGACAAAACTGGCATTGGTTATAAAGAAGAAGAAGCAAGACCTTCTACAACAAAATACAATGAACCTATGAGATCTGACATGCATGTAGACTTCACTGGAAAATATTCTCAAGAATAGCCTTGGAAGACAATTCCTCAACGAAAATCTCCATCCAGGTACCAACATATTTTTTATGGCTACTATTATTCATGTGGAAAATTTGGTCATAAAGCTGTAGAATGTTGCACGTACCCTAGGAACAAATACAATTCCAGGAGATCTGTCAAATATGAACCTCCCAGGGCTCAGCGAAACATCAACATATTTGAACATTTAAGAAATAATATTGAATGTTACAAATGTCGAAACTTTGGACACATAGCCAAAGACTGCAAACTTGAAAATCCTGCAGAAGAATCTTCGAAGCCACAAAGTGAACGAACATGGAAGAAGAAGAAGAATGATAATTGTGCTCTCACTCTCAAGGCTCAAAATAAGAAATATGTGTGGTATTTTGATAGCGGTTGCTCAACGGATATGACTGGAGGTAGAAATAAATTTGCATCTCTGAAAGAGAAGAAAAAATGGAACCGTGTCCTTTGGAAATGATGGATCTTCAAATTTTATAGGATCAGGTATTGTCACTCTCAGAACAAAGATGTTCTAGCCAAGAATGTTCTATTGGTTGAAAACATGAATCACAATCTTCTTAGTGTTGGACAAATGTGTGATCAAGGACACACAATACTATTCAACTCCACGAAATGTGAAATCAGGAAAGGTGTGTATGGTGAAATTGTGGCTATAGCAAGTCGAGCTCCAAACGACATATATGTTCTAGATGAAGCAACTAAAGCATGTCTAATATCTAAAGAGGATGATACAATAATTGGCAACAATGATGATCGACTAAGTAAGAATTTTGCTAGAAAGGTGCAAAGTGATTTTGAGATGTCTTTACGTGGTGAGTTGACATACTTCTTAGGGCTTTGAATATCTCAGCAAGAGAAAGGAATATTTATATATCAAGCCAAGTACATCAAGGAAATTCTCAGGAAATTTAAAATGGAATATTGTAAACCCATCCTTACTCCAATGGTAACAGGTTGCAAATTGAGCATAGACGACTCATCTAAGGATGTGGATCGAAGGTTGTACAAATCTAAGATTAGTAGTCTTCTATATGTAACAGCCTCCCAACCAGATGTTATGCAAGCAGTTGGACAAGTAGCAAGATTCCAAGCAACACCAAAAGAATCACATATTAAATATTTTCCAGCATTGGAATATCTTCGTCAAAATCTTGGGATTCTCCCAAGTTCTCATTAGATTGCAGGTTTGTAGGACGGTTGTGTGTCAGGGGGAGTGGAAGTGTGTACAAGTCTGCAGGACAGTTGTGTGTCAGCGGAAGTGGAAGTGTGTACAGGTCTACAGGATGGTTGTGTTTCAGGGGGAGTTACCCTTTTCCATTGATGTCAAAGGGGGAGGGAATGTTGTAGGAAGAGGTGTCATGGTCGCAGGGCGAGTACTTGTGTTGCCATCAATGCCAAAGGGGGAGATTTTTTATCAGCGGTTGTCATTGATGTCAACGCAAGCAACACCAGGGGCTAACCCAATATTGGATGGGAATTTTTATCTATAAAATTAACATATTTTGGGTCAATAATGCCTTTTATGGTTTCTACTTGTCGAGATGTTTCCGTTGATATATGGCACGCCATGTAATTCTTCACGGTTTGAGAGATATTCATGTTTGAAGTTTGTACCCCAGTTAGTGGGGTAAAACCCCATGGGGTTGGGGCATGGGTGATTGAAAAGTCATAATTAATATTTTTTAAGCTCTTAAAATCCCTCCCACGGTCACTTGTTGAAGCCCCTCTCAACTTAAGCATTCATATAAATTGTGATCTTCATTTCCTCCTTAAGCATGGGATTCGGCCATATGAAACAGGTCATCATGGAATTTTCACTCTAAATGTTTTTTTACGAAGGCTCAGAAGCTGAAATATTTATGAGGCGAAGCCAAAATCCAAAGGAAGCTTCAGTAAAAATTTCAGATCAAGTTACGAAATATTTTTGGAGATATGATCTGTGGAAGTAAGGGTTTTTGCAGGCTTCTGAAATTCATCTCAAAGAAGTGACCTTTGTAAAATAATCATAACTCTCTCTCTAAGTATCGGATTGGAATTCTGTAAAAATTTGCAGATAATGCACAATCTGTAGCTTTCGCTCTATCAATTTCAGAGGTAACTGAAAAAACAGTGACACTTGGCATGCCGTACAAATGGGCTCTGCTGAAACAGTCCATAATTAGGGCAGTGTGAGAAATTGGGTATAACTCTCTCTTGAAGAATCCAAATTAGGTCAGACTTGTGGCATTGGAAAGAAGACTCATAGGAATACCATAGGACTGAAAATAAAATATTGAGGATCTAAAATAACAGAGATACACTAGATTCAATATCGAGCTCCTAGAAGGCAAGAAAACGCTAGATCATGTGTTGTCAAGGATTGCAAAGGACCAGACTTTCTATAGTAGAAAAGAAAAGTAAGGTGCAGCAGAGGGTAGCATGACAAGAGTAGTAACCAAGGTGCATAACAGTAGCAAGAATTTCATCATATGAAGTCTTCAAGTGGGAAGCACTGCATACAATCATTGTAAAGGTATCATTGTACTTAGTCATTGTAAATACATTATTGTACAAATTGTATTAATGTCTATCTGCCAAGGGTTGAAGAGGTAGTGTTGGGAGGTCTAGGATCATCATTAGATGGTTGTGTCAAAGTTGGGGTTATGGTCTAGTATATATTCTTCTTCTACATCATTCTATATCATTGTAAAGTGGACCATTTTCCCTGGTACGGGAGTCCATTCTTCTTTTATTCTTCTATAGGGTGGTAGGGTGGTGCTAGTGTTAATTGTAGCTCATTGGGTGTTGGGGCATCTGTTCAGTTGACTAATGAAGAATCTCAGGCGTTGGATCATCCATCCAGTGGGAGCTGGAGAAGAATGCTTTCCTAGATTCTAGGAATTTGGAGCTTTATTTTCAATTGGAGTTGAATATTAAATAATTATTAGAAAAGAATTAGGTGGTTTTTGTCCCAGAGTGGGTTTCCACCTTAAAAAATATGTGCATTTGTGTTCCTCTTGTTTGATGCTATCATTGTACAAACACTGATAATAATTGAAGATTAACTAATGCATTATTGAAATAAATATTGATTCACCCCCCCTCTCAGTATTTCCAACAAGAGGGATAGTAGACAAGAGGCTAGTTGAAATTCTTATAGTGTTGCTATGGTAGATCTTGGCACTAACACATGAATAGGTAAAGTCAAGGAAGGATGTATAGGATTCCCCCAAAGTGTGGAAACATCAAAAAAACAAAATTTCTTCCATTTCCACAATAGTTCTCGCATCACTAAAAAATACAGGAAACGTTTTGGCCAAAACCATTTATTCCTCCTGCAATTCATGTTATTTCACTGAAAATATCTTTCCAAGGACTTAATATTGGCATGCTAAGGATATGAATGAGAGTGAACATTTCAATCGATTTATAAATATATCCATCTTATAAATCAATTTTTCATGTTCTTTTTATTTGTTGTGTTATTGTTAAGAGTCTTTAGAGAGGGCATAGCCATGGAAACAACTCAAGTTCAACAGGTTCAAAGAGAGTTTGTGTGAGTGATGTCATTTGACTGCCCAAAAATGTTTTCCCTTTGTTATCAAAGGACTCTAATAATATCAGTAGTCTTAGAGTAAGCTAATCTAGTAACAAATAGTCTCCTTTTCCAGAGAATTTGTTAGAATTAAACTAAATTTTTTGGAATGATTAGAATTGAATCATTTAATCATGATTCAAGACCTAGGTTGGAACTACTCAGAAATTTCCACATTCTGAGTTGACACACATTCTCAAAAAATGGATCAAAGTTCAACTTTCTTGAATCAAAAAATTCTAGTAGGGGACGAAAGATTTCTACCTAGCACTTTATCTTTTTTAAACATTATTTAATGGTGTTTTTCCTCCAAAAATATGTGCAGGAGGAGAAAAATTTCCATTGTTTCTAGCATGAATATGCTATAGGCATGCTTTATTTATTTTCAATGAAAATAAAAAATTGTTATTGTTTGTGATCAATAAATTCTGGTATAAAAACTATTGAAAATGTACAGGAGACATCTAGCTTATAATTTATTTTCAAGGCAAGTTGGGTGTCACCCAAAATGAATTGGTTAGATTTAAATGTGTAATAAAAAGGATAACTTAAGTTTCCTTTATTGATATTGGAAGTACTCATAGCTTCACCGATGGGAAGATGGTATCGAGAACAACTGAAAAATATTCTCTTCAACAGGTTCGAATTTTTGTTGCAAGTAAGTCTACCGTGTCATTAAAAGGAAGGCTTAAGGTAAATTTACCTTGGAAAATCATGAAGTGACTCCTAAAATTTATGTGGTTGCATTGGGATGGGCTTATGTGGTTGTGTATTCTCAATGGTTGAATACTTCGGGAGTTTATGTCACAAACATGCCTAAGATGCAAATGAAATTTGGAGTGGGGCATTAGTGGATCACAAATTATATTTTCCCATTAAATGATTAAACTCTTTACTAATAAATAAATCAGTTATATTTTATCAAAGGCTTGCATGCGAAGTCTAATATGTTGAACCGAGAGACAAAAGGAACTGCAAAAAATTATTGTTTTTTTTAAGATGTATTTCAAGATGTTGTGCGATACCACATGAAAGGGAGCATGAAATCATTGTTTCTTATATCTTATATGATACTCTTTCCTAGGCGCCCACCTTATGGTGTTTCCATTGCAACATGTGGTGAAATTGCTAGTTTTATTATTTTTAATTTTTCACTTCATTCTTCACTATAACATTTCCTAATAAACTAAATAAATGTGAATCAAACTAAATATAAAATAAATAAATCAATAAAAAATATAATTGTTTAAAATGTATGGCCTATTATTAAGAAAAATGGGACATGTTAAAACTATTAAACAACACGATTTGAAAATCAAATTCACAAATTCCCACCACTCAACCTCCAACCAACCTAACCAAATGCGCTTAATATCAAATTTGGATTAATGTTCAAAAATTGAGTGTGTTCCATCAACAACCCACATTTCAAATATATTCCAGTAACACCCTTTGTTTTTTGTTCATACAACTGTCAATTTTCAATTGTACCCATAGGGCTGCCTTCAATCATTCTTTCGACGGACATGTTTGTAAGGGGATTTATTGATCCCATTATCCCTTATGAGTCACCATGCGCAAGCACAAACTTGCTAATCGCATGTGATTTTCCAACTTCCATGTATTCAAAGACCATATTCCATCACCATGTTCCATGGAATTCATTAATCAACATATTTTTCTTTATGCCCCACAGACATCCTTGCATGTCTTATCAGTCCCTCACATATCCTCTCACATGATTACATAATCTACTCTCCTCTTTTCCCATCCGCTCATTTCAGAATGCATCTCTGCCCCCATTTTCTCTCTTCAAATAGAATAATTTCACATCTCTTTAATATCATAACATCCTAATATCTAGATTGGATTGTTGGAATATGAGAAAATTCTGTGCAAATCCTAGTCAATGTTACAAAAGGTTTGCCTGTTTTTTATTCACATTGCACCTGGGTGTGAATTTGTTCTGAAATTATGTCAATATGTACAAGTAAGTTATGGATACAATTACTCTGTTAGTTCACGTGAAATTTGATTTAAATTCTTATTAATGGCTATATTTATTATTATACCGGCGGAGAAGAAAATTTTCATAACAATCTCTTTGCGTAGATTGTATATTATTGGTCCAAGTTGTTTTGTATATGAATATTTTTTTGAACAGGGCGGATTTCATTTTTATATTCCAGTAAACCTATCCTATTATTTAAACTAATACAGGACTTTCATTGAAATCTATGTCATTCATCTGTGCTGAGGAAGGAATTTCAATATATTATAATGTGGAAATTTCACTATACCCATTTTATTCAAGTGGGCCGATCAAAATTTGGATTACACATTTGGGCTATTATAGAAATTTCATTTCAGCTAACGTAGAATCTAGTAACATACTACTAGGTGGTTTAAATGGCATTCAACATGTTCATTTTACTCTCATGAATAAAAGGATCAATGTAAAATTTGAGTAGGCTTGATCACTAGATTCAGGGAATTGAGGCATCTTAATTTGTTATTCTCCAGTGTTTTTTGGAAACTTGAGGATGGGGTGTGGCGATATTAGAAATAAAGTAGCATAGGAATATCCCAAGGATGATAACGTAAGATAAAGAATAGGGGTTTTATGTATGTTCCGATCCATATTTTTTGGTTCTTTTCCAGACTACCTTGACAATGCATTGGTGTATTTTCAGTGAACCTCCAATTTGAGTATTATTTACTGTTATTTGTCTTTTTAAAGTGATATGAAAATTGTGTTCAATATTTTTCTTCTTTCTAAAAAATGTGCAGCTCTAACCCAAACCTAGATCATTTTAGCATATGATGAGATTAGTTTGGGCCAATCTCTTAGAATTTGGGATGGAGAATAACATCTCACTTTACTTCAAGCTAAGATATAGGAAATTTCATACTAGCCCATTGAAGTAGTGAGCGAAGGACACAAGAGATAGTTTCTTGTCTTAATAGAGTCCCAGGCTCTCTATACCAAATTAATTTTCCTATCCATATAAGGCAATAATATTTCTAAAATAATGAATCCATCAATGAAATAATTTGTTGGAAATTGTTTCTCTAATAGTAGATAAAATTTATTATATGGGAATTTTCTAGTGAAAGTATTTTTGTCACATTCATGCCCTCCCAGGTCCACCCAGCGAGGTCCTCTTAGGGTCACTCAGTGAGTTCCTCTCAGACCTAATAATTCTCCAATTCGAAAACCGAAAGATGGTAGTTTTTCTTTAATGCCTTAAGTTTTACTAAACAAAACCATTAGTGGGAAACTCTTTATGATAATGGATGCAACTAATCTCTGACAAAAATATGAAGAAAAAATTTGTCGAATTTCCATAAAAATAACATGTTACAACTTTACAAAATGTTAAAAGACACACAACAATATCATTATTTCATCTAACAAAAGAATGATGTTATCTTCTTTGATGCGCGCTTCCTAAACGAATTACTGAAGCATTTATAGATGATGGAAATACTCTGGATTATATACCATTAAATACCAAATCCATTGTCATCCTAGTACGTAAACTCATTATATATTCTTTACCAGCTTGACCATTTTGAGAAAGTTCCTAATGGGAAAAAGTAAGATTTTTGAAGAGTGAGGCATCACATTCGAAAGTCATTAGTGAAGAAAATTATTGTTTTTTTCTTATTTCCTTCTAACCATAGTCATTTAATTTTTCTTAGATCCCATATCTGTGTAATTTGCATTGATTATTTCAAAGAAGTTCCCACTTGTAATATCGCTACTAGTTAATTGTGTCTTGCTTCATTTATTTTTTCTTTGATTTCATATCTGCGTAATTTTTGCTGATTATTTCAAAGAAATTTCAACCTGTAATATTTGTTACAAGTGAATTGTGTCTTGTTGAGCTACTATCCATCAAAATTTTCTTGGCACCGAAAATACCTTTCTTAGTTCACGATCCAATCTGCGAGCAATCTAAATGCATCCTATGCAATGTCTAAAACATAGTATTGGGTGTTAATATTTTACAGTAGTAAAATCTGCTAGGATTACCTTGTGTTTGGAGCTTTTTAGAAGTTTCTAATGTTAAAATTAAGATTCAATGTTGTTAGGTTCATTCTTTTATATATTCCTTTGTTTGCAATGCAATTAGATTTTTGGACAAAACATAAATAATGATAAAAAATTCTTTTGAACACCACATTGAGCATACCAATGGATGGATTAAGCCAAATCCATGGAAAGTCTATACTGTAACTTAAATAGAAGAGACCAAAGTTATATTGAGAATGGTGCTTACATAGTTATCTTGCCTGATATTTGGAATAATAGTTGCAGAGGGAACAACATTTATCATAAAGGAAGGCATTGCCATGGATAAAAGCATGGGTTCCCATTTTCAAATCCCACCATTCTCTTCTGAAATTTTCCACCATTTCCGCACTCATTTTCATAGCTTTCTGTGATCGTTTAATTGTAACATTGAGCAAAAAATCAACAGGAAATGATCGTGGAATAATTGTTTTACATAGGATCGAAATTGGCATGTCCCTCTTTACTCTCTACATGGTGTCAGAAGCTCTCATAGAAAAGAAGAGAACCCATGTAGCAAGTACCCATGGCTTGCTTTACACCCCCAAGATTTTAATCCTTGACGAGATAGTGAATATGTTCAATATGCATGAAGATTAAATCTTATGGGATTGTGAATGTGTTTATAGAAATACAAATTTACGGAATACGAAAGACTATAGAATATGGACACGTTCACAATGATTTTTATTTTTTGTTGCATGTTGTTGCAATTTTTTCATATCTGTATTAAGTTTTCTCTCAATTAACTTCAACCTATAATTTTAAGGTGAAAGTATGAAATTTTAAGTCTTCATAATAAAAAAGATGAAGCAAATTATTAAAGGTGTCCAAGTCCCAAGAAAAAATTACATGTAAGGAATACGATTTGATGAAATTACAAATAAACCTTTGGAATTAAAAGGAAATGGAGAAGGATATGTTTCATTGATCAACAAGAGACCATGAAAAAATAGTGCAATTTAAAAAAAAATGAAAATAATTCAATATACATATGGAAATTTCTTGGAAGCGGCCTCTAATGTGTGTGATCAAACATTGTCTACAGGATATTCCTAATGGTATTTGTGTGAATTGAGGAGTTTGAGTATCACATAAATTTTTTCTTGGTGCTAGGAGTACCAGTGGATGCCAACATTTTGAGAGATCGAATAATATGGGAAAACATAGCCAGTATTTTCACCATATCCTCTGCAATAGTTCTACACATGGAAGAAAAAAGTGAAATAGAATCTTACTTTTATTTGTCATGGCCAATTATAATCAAATCAACAACTGTTGGAAGGGATGATGCACTAATTATTTCCTCTGATCCTTGTACACTTCCACCAAGAGTAGAAAGCACCGCCAACACATTTTGCATGATTCCCACCATTGTCTAGTCCTTGAGGTGATTAATAAGAAGAGGAGCTACAACAACCACTATGATAATGGGCCTATCTATCTTACATAATGATAGGTTGAGAAGAGCCATGGAAATATCCTTCTTTCCTCTCTGATTCCCTTTTCCAAGGAGGCTCAATAGGGTTGGGATAACACTAGGAATGCTATTGATCGTGCATTTGTTGTTGTCTGCCACAGATACTGAGAGGTTGAACAGAGTCACAACCTCGTTTTCTCTAGCATCCATGCTGCCGCTCCTCCGAAACACTTCCACAACTGCGTCTAGAGCTCTCAACACCTATAAAATTGATAGATTGGATGTTTTCGTGGTGTAGATTTTCAGATAAAGAATTCAGAATATCCATAGTCTTCATTTTTAGTCTACATTTCGAGTCTTAAAAAAATATAAAAAATTAATAAATAATTAAATAATTAAAAATTAAGAATTAAAAAATTTAAGTACTGGTCAGCTTTTTTAGCTCTTTCTCTCCATTATTTATCTACCCTAATCTATTCTCTTCTATGCAGATTGTCCTCATGATGAGTCTTGATTTAGACTTGAAACGTAGACTAAAAATTAAGACTGTGGATATTCTGAAACCTATAAAATCATCGTTTGCTTAAGCATCTTAAATCAAGAATCGATTGAGATCGAATCTATACAATTTTTATTAGACGGTGTAAAATTATTCAATCATCCAACATTTCATTAGGCATTGGAGACCTGTACACAATGAAATTTTGGAGAGTCATTTTCAAAGAAGAATGCCTTACGATGTAAATATATGAAGAATATTAATATGTATTTATATGAAATACATTATTTTAGAAATATTTTATAATATGGTAATGCATGTTTAAAGAAATATATTCTACACTTATTTAAAATCAAGTTTAGTTGGTTATTTAGACAAGATTTTTTTATTTTATTTTATTTGTATTAATAGGAAATGGTTGATAAATAGATATAATATTGTTGGAAGTGAGTATTTTAAGTTATGGAAGGTATTCAATAGAATTTTCTCCGAAGAATTCATCTCTTATAAATGGAAAGAATGATAATTGTAATAAAAGGCTAGCCATGGACATTAAACCAAGGTTATTTTTCCAACTTATGCAACTTAAAGAAGTAAAGAATATGCTATCCATTTAACATGATGAGGGGATATTCTAAGTTATCGAATAATAGAAGTATAATGCCCAAAAGAGTAGAATGGGAATATGAAAAAAAATGAAAAGGGTTCTAAGAATTAAGGAAAATTTCTTCAGTGGTTCCTTAATGTAATTATTAATAATTAGATAATGTTATCATATGGAAGAGGGGAGAGGGTGAAATTTTCAAATTTATAGTGAAAATATTGCACTCTTCATAAAATTGATCAACCCAAAATGTTCTAATTAAAATAAAGAGCAATATAATGATACATAAGGTGAGTGAGGGAAAGTTATATAAATAAATGAAAGAATTTGATTAAAGCTAAGACCACTTTCTTAGAGTGTACACCTAGGGAATAACATTTAAGTGTTATGATAAACTATAAAATAATAATAAAAATAAAAATAAATCTCATGACCAAGTTAGGTGATGAAAATGAAGGACTGTGTCTCTCTTAATGTGAATCTCTATTAAGGATATGCACTAATTGGATTTTTAAACATTAATGATAATTAGGAATGACTTGGAGGGTTATAGTGATGACCGATACAATTTTAAGGTGACAAGATATAGAAGTGTAAACTAAAAACACTCAAAACTTTGTCAAAATGGCATGTGATAGACCGAGGAAAAGGTTTAGAAGTTTAAGGATCACAAGAAGGAAGTGTAAGAAGGAATGTTGCTAAAAACCATATAGTGATACCTTGAGAAGGATTATGTAAAAATTGACAAAGTAAGTGAGGATCAACAAATGGAGGGGTTCTAGACTGATCTACAATTACTTTTTCTTAAGGGGGCTGACCGTGATTGACGATTTAATGAGACTTCATATGGAAAAAATTATCAATTTTTTTCCATTAATATTGAAACAATCTATTTTCAAGAATATCATGTATACAATTGTTTTTCTAAACGGTAATGGTAGTTCAGATTCCAAGAGCTTCAGATTCTAAATTAAAAATGGTTTTCACAACACAAAACTTAAAGAGGAGAATTCCTCATCCAATGTGAATAAAGGTGAATATACGATAAAATATGTCAAGTGATATTGATATAGGAACTTGATGATATAAGAAAAACTTCCAGGGTAAATAAAAATGTCTACCGATTGAGGATAAATCACCATGGATCAACCAACCCTTTGTGCAAGTGAATTAACCATGATATAAAATTAACAATGATTACTTAGTGTATCTCTACCATTGATTATAGTATTTCATCATGGTCTATCTTCGTGTTCAACCACCTATTCCCCCTAGACCTCCAATAAGGTTCATCAGTTTTCTTTTTTATAGTAGCATTTACTATTTTTAGAAGTTTTTCTGGCCCTAAAATTCCATAACATTTTTTGACCCCCTAAACGACCTTATTTTGATGTCTGCAACAGGATCACTTCCTTAGAAAGGGTATTTTTGAAAATCCTATAGTACATGGATATATATTTCCAACGAGGTATCTTACGCACTAAATAGTGATAATTTTTCATGGAGTGCAGATTTGCTGAAGAGGTTTGGGTTCTCACGCTTCAGGACTTGCAGATTCCAGCCCCCCTGCAGAACTCTGTAGCAGACCTCTTTGCCTCTTGGAGTCAACACTATCCCCATCGAATCCCTTCCAAATCTTTCTGGCGTAGAATCTGGATAGCGCTCCCAAAATATGTATGCTGGCAGATCTGGTTGGCCCGCAATCAGAAGATTTTTACAGAGCTGCTTTATACCCCTCTGCAAGTCGCTGCAAAAGCTAAATCCTTTCTCCTGGAAGTGGCTCAAATTCAGTATTTTAAAGAAGATCATTTGCTACTGCCCGATGAAAAGCGCTGGCTCGGTATGCTTGCGCCCCATCCTCGCAAGTACCTACAACCCCCGCAAGGTGACAAACCTGAATGGCGCATAAGAGACGAGGATGTTTTTTTTCAAAATTGGTGGAGGTCCCAAAACATTTCCACTATCTTTTTCGACGGGGCGTTCAAGGGGAATCCGGGTGCTGCTGGTGCGGGTGGAGTTATTTACTCTCCTGGTGGGTATTCCAAAGATTGGTTCTGTTGGGGACTTGGCAAGAAATCCAACAATCATGCAGAGATCCTAGGGCTCCTAAAAGCTTGTCTTATGGCAAGAGATAAGGGAATCAAAGTGCTCCAAGTCTTCGGTGATTCAGAATTGATAATAAAACATATATACATGGAAACGCCGTTCAGCAATGCCAGCCTCAACAAAATTCTGGACAGATTGAAGAGAGTCCTCCGAGACTTTGACAAGTGTAAACTTCATCACATTCTGAGAACGTCAAATAATGAAGCAGATGAGATGGAAAACAAAGGCAGCTCGCTTATGAAAGGGCAGATCATTGTAAACAACATAAGCTCCGTACAGATGCCTTGAATTTCCTTATTGACAGTTAGATGCAGTAGATAGATCTCTACTTTGTAAAAGGGGCTGCCTCGGCAAAGACCCACAACTTTTCTTTCTTAATAAAAACATAACCGTTACAGTTTAAAAAAAAAAGACCCCACGAACTTGGTTGCCCAACTAAACCCCAACGGGGCCCACAATGCTTAGTGTTCCATATCCTAGGGATAGGTTGTTGCTTATTTAGGGAATTTCATTGTTGTTAAGTAATAAAAGAACCTTGAGCCTCATTGTAACATAGTTCAGAGGCATGTAGTTTCCACATCTCTTCTCAGAGATAAGCTACCAACGCTCGATCTAGTTTATTTCCATTCTGTATGTAAGCATATTTCAGTTCTTTGATATTAATGAAATGAAGTGTTATTTATATTGAATATTTATATTTATGGTTATATATGTATTCCGTTGTGTTATTTTTTATTTTCGGATCAGTGGTATCATAGTGGGCTACTCTTTCTTTGTTTTTCTTTTCATGTACCCAACAAGGTCAGGGTATAAGGAGTTAGATCTCAGACTGATTGAACATTTTGTAAGGTCAACCTCGCAAACCCCTATGACCACCCATGGAAGAAGAAAATAAATAAGAGGGAGTAGGATATCCTTTCCAAATGTTGCTCGAAGAAGCCCTTGAGCGACAGCGGAACATGATGATGGACACCTTTGCCCAAATCCTTTGGCAGTAACGTACAAGTGAGACATCTTCTTCCAGCATCCTCTCTGTTAACGCCACTCCATTTAAGGTAAAAATTAACTTTAACATCCCATATTTGAAAGTAAAATAGAGGCATATGTCATAGATAAATGGTTAAATCCTCTAGAAGGATATTTTTTTTATTGGTGGGAAACCTACTACGAGAAGGGGTATGAGAATGAACCCTCACTATTTATAGCCTCACCCAATTCAAATTATTTCCGGAACACAATAAAGGAGTAATATCACCATGCGAGCAACTATGAGGATAAATACATAAAGTGGATCATGTCGTGACAAGGAAGGGACTACGACATGCCATAGTTGAGTTTCAAGGATTCAAAGTGAAATTTGGTACAAAAGTACCATGAATTTCTAGAAAAGTACATATAGGAAGGGATGGATTTTGTGGAAATCTTCTCGCTTAATGCTTTGTATCAATACACTATCAATATCTAGCAAAAATTTAAAAGGAAGAAGAAATAATTTGGACCTTCAAATCGAAAGAAAGGGAAAGGCACCCCTAAACTATAGAACAAAGGACAAAGCCAAGATAGGTCAACCGAGGAAAAATTTTGGAAGACAGAAGAAAATAAAAAAGCCCCAAAGAAAAATAATGATATAAGAAAACAATGTGACTTTCGTAAGAGCCCAATTCACAATAGAAGTAAGTGTTGGGCTAAGATGTCACTGGTGGTTGAGCTGAAGGCTTCTGAATCAGGTGCATGTTTCGACTCTGAGAAGAACCCGAAAATGTGAATGAAAAGGGAAGCATATTATTTATGTTGATAATACTGCCATCGTTGCCACCACTAGGAGCCAGAAGGATGACACCAAAGATCCATAGGACAGGGATTGCCTATCGCACTCAAAAATGTGTGTGAAAGGCTCTCCACTGTAGTTCATTGTTGATAGTGAGAGCCAAAATAACTTCATTTCAACATAGGTCATGAAGCGGTTGGTCCTACAACCACAACACACCTGCAATTGTACACCATCTAGTGGTTTCACAAAGAGCGATAACTTTGTTTCAGCTAGTAGTGTCGCCTTCCCTACAACATCAAGTCCTTCACAGATGATGTACTATGTGATGTTTCTCCTCTTGAATTTTGTGATGTATTATTAGGCCAACCATACTCGTGGAAGAGACATGTTGTGTATGGTTCCAAGCCTTGCACTGTTATTATTACTTTGAGAAATAACTTATATCGGATACTAGAGGTAGAATCTCCTACGAGCATATTTTTGATCACTCGGAAGAAATGTAGTAGGATCATTTCCTAGATCCGGAAATTTTCTTTCCTTATGATTCACCCTCGGGACAAGAAGAATATTGTGGCAATGACCTCTAGAGAAAGCTACTCCACATGGCAACAACAAATGGACAAGGTCATGGAGGAGTACAGGGACATCTTCACCTCACCCACAGGGGTATATCTACATTTTTAGGTCAAACACTCCATCGATATGACCTTAGGCTTGTTTCTACACAATAGACCGATATATCGATGCTCTTCTCTAGAAAATGATGAATTCAGGAGGAATATTCAAGATTTTTTGTGAAAGGGCACATCATGCAAAGTTCATCACCCCGTGGGAGACTGATTTTGTTGGTACAAAAGAATGACAAGACATGGAGACTCTATATTACCTTTTAGGCACTTAACAAGATCATTATATTGAATAGGTATCCAATCCCACATAGTGATGAAATTATAGACAATATCAAAGGGGAAAAATATTTCAGAAAGATTGACTTGAAGTCAAGTTATCACTAGGTACCAATTTAATCCTCCAATGTGTGGAATACTTCCTTCAAATACAAGGAGGGTGTTTTTGAATGGCTAGTCATGCCTTTTGGGTTGATGAATACCCCTAAAACCTTCATGAGGCTGATGGAAGATATATTGCAACCCTTCACCAACTCATTGGTGGCGGTGTATGTGGATGATATCCCGACCTTCAGCTAGAGTTGGGAAGAGTACCTATACCATATTTGATAGGTCCTCCAAACCCCGTGACCACACAAGTTGTGTGCCAATTTGGAGAAATTAAATTTTGGTATGAATCAGGTTTAATAAATAGGGTAAATCATTGATGAGTGGGTTGTGCATGTAGACCAAGCCAAGATACAATTCATTTTGGATTGGCCAACCCCAACCACTCTAACAAAAATCTGTATATTTTTGGGTATTTCCAATTTTCTATTGTAGGTTCGTGTTGGGGCTCTCTCATATCACTTGGTATTTAATTCAAGTCACTAAGGCCATAGCAAAAGAATAATTATTTTGGTCAAAATCCTAACAGAAGGCGTTTGTTGAGTTGAAGCACCAGCTCTACTCTACACCAATGCTCACATTACTCGAACTACAAGAACGATTTGAGATTGAGAAAGATTCCTCCAACTATGCTATTGGTGGATTTCTTACTTAGTAGGGGCATCTAGTGGCATATCGAAATGATAAACTTTCAGAAATTGTATGAAAGTATCCCACCTATGAAAATGAGATGCATTCCATTGTGCAAGATTTCTATAAATGGAAGTGTTAACTTATGTGTAAGGAAATGTTTATCCACAGAGACCACTGATCCTTTCAATTCATACAGACAAAAGGGAAGTTCCCTAATGATTACAATTCGAAATGGTGAACATACCTACAATAGTTCCACTTGAAAATTAAGTATGAGAATGGAAGCACCAATAATTTTTCAATTTTCCTTAGCCAACTATCGGTCATAGCGCTAACCATTGTTCTTGACTCTTGTGGGCATGAGACATCGAGGTGGCTACATCTATACAAGAGCGATACAAAATTAAAAAAAAAATACTAGACGTTCCTGAAAGGAAAAAAATTTCCAAATTTTCACCTCTAGGATGCACTATTATGCCACCTCGTACACCCATGTGTTCCTTCTAGCAAGTGTGTCAAGATGATTTGGGAAGCGTACTATATTCGGGTCATTGGAAATTTCGTAGGAGAGGAAATAGTGGCAGTACTGCAGAAGTATTTTTATTGGTCAAAACTTAAACAAGATGTTAGGAAGTACATTAGATCCTGCATTTTTTGCACCATTCCCAAACTGAAAATCAAGAAGCAAGGCATGTATACTCCTTTTTATACTTCTATTTTAACTTTGGAATCCATATCCATGGATTACATGTGGGGCCTTCCTTCTACAAAGCATGAAAAAAATTGTGTTTTCGTGGTCATCAATAAATTATCTAAGATGGCCATTATGGTGGCTTGCGAGAAGAGTATCACAAAAAAATCCACTTCTTATATTTTTTGAAATGGCACCAAAAAATGGCACCCCAATGGGGGCTTCTCATTTAATTTTCCCTTAATTAAATTGGAAGAGAAATTGTAATTTCATCTCATAACATCGTGTATTAGTTAACTAAGTCAGAATGACTGAGTTAGCTTAGGAAATTTGAGTTTAGGTTATAATATGATGCATGTAGAGTTCTCCAATGATTCTAGGGGGTCTAGTTATAGTTATTTGTGAGTTGTAATTAGTTAACTAAAGAAATTGAGTTAAAATCAGTTTAACCAGTTTTAATTAAGTGATGATATAATGAGAGGTCAAGTGAATTAAATTTGATTTGATTGACAAGTAGTGATCAATCGGATAACTTATCATTCACTATAGATAGATGTTGTATGTCATTTCTAAGGAAGGCCCAGTTGGGAGTGAGGTTAAAGGGATGATAACTACAAGTTATATAATTCGAATATTGTACAGTTCAATTATAGAGTGATTTGGAGGCCTATGAAGGATTGAAAAATCAAGAAAAGGTAATTTCCTATTTAATAGGGATTTAATTCCCCAAGAAATGCATGAGAAAGGTAGGATGCATAAAGGCATAGAAATGGCTAAGTATTTGTCCGATTTTTTCTAAATTAGAGTGAGATAGTTGGCAGAGTGCATGAGTTTATCTTGAAAGAGAAAGAATTGTATTGTTTCATGACCCTTGAATTTATACAATATAAATATAGCATGGTTTTAAGAAATGTTCTTTCCCTAGATACATCTTGTGTTGTGCGATTGATTATTTATTTCTCTTATATTTTATGTGATTGTTCGATAGTGTTTTGTTTCCACAAATTGTAGAAGGATTTAGTATCTTGTTTTAGTACATTAAAAGATAAGTTTGAATATTGTTGTTAGATTTTCCACATGGTATCAGAGCACTATAAATCATGATAAGGATAAAAGAACATAGTTTGTTTTGATTAGGTTCAGATTTCCATATTTTTATTCAGAATCCAACAACAAATCAAGATGTCTATCAATGGCTTGAGACTCGAATATGCACTCGAAGGAAATTCGAATTAAATTTCTTGGAAGGAAAGGATGAAGGTAGTGCTTAAGTACAATGAACTGAAGGTTTTCATAGATACTGATGTCCCGGAACCCGCAACGGGAGATGCTCAAATTCTTGATACATTGAAGAAGAATGTAGAAAATGCAAGAATGATCTTGTTAGCGCGAGTTCAAGATAATATTGTCTCGAGTCTCCACAAGAATACGACTCCTATGATATGTGGAAATCCTTAACATATCTGTATCAAATTAACAACGACCATAGAAATTTGGTGCTGAAAGAAAATCTTAGGAAGATCAAAATGGAGAAGACCAACACGATCCAAAAATACTTGAAATAGTTCTTTTAGTGTTGAGATGAACTTGGAAGCATTGGGATCAATGTTGCCTCATATTATTTGGTGAGCCTAACTCTTCTAGTCCTACCAAAGAGCTCTCATAACTACCAGGACTTTTTTAATGGGAGGGAGAAGTTGCTAGATTGGGAGAAATTATGGTCCAATTTGGCACAAGAATAAATTCGTTGTATCACCAGATATGGATCCTCATCAGAGATTAATGATGAGGAGAATTTTTCCTTAGCTAGCAAGGTGGAGAAAGGAAAATGGAAGGCATCCCATTCCAAATTTGAGACCAGAAAGGAAGGAAATAAATGAGAATTATCAAAGGTGAAATGTTTCAAGTGTCATGAGCATGGCCACTATGCCATAAATTGTCCACAAAATAAGAAACAAGAAGGCCTCCTGAGGAACAACAGGTGAAGCATTAGCTTCGCAGTTCGAGTTGGACTTCACCCCCATCCCATGAATGGTTTCATTGGTGACGGGATATGTATGGTACTTGGATAATGGATCTTCATTCCATATTATTGGCAATAAATAATTCTTTAGTAGCTTGGAGGAGAAGGATCTCGAAATGAAAAAGAAGATGGGCAATGGCGAGAAGTATAGCGCTATTGTTATTGGTACAATTACCTTTCACAGAGAGTTAGGTAAAACACTCATACTTAAATATGTCATGCATGTACCTGGTTTAAAGAACAATTTCGTTTTTGTTGCTATGTTGAGATATCATGGATATGATGCCATTTTCAGTGAAAGAAAGGCATTCCTTCATCATAAAGCCATGGGATAGGTGAAAAATATTTGGGTTCTTGTGAAAAACCTATACAAACTTGATGTATATGAGTGTGAAACATTGATAAATAAACCAGAGAAGGTGGAGAGCGAAGACATCAGTGAGTTCTGGCCCAAGAGGTTGGGCCATATACACCACAACGCTTTGAGGATCATACAACATATTTATACAAGTCTTCCAAAGGGTGCAATTTCACAATGAGACACATGAAAAGGGTGCACATTAGGGAAGTATACCAAATCCACCTTTCACAATAAGGAAATTTGAGCTAAGGGGATCCATCAGAGAGTTCACTCAGACGCTTGTGGACTATTATCGATAACTTCCACATTAAATCATAGGTATTATGTGATTTTTGTTGATGATTTTTCAAGAAAGTGTTGGATTGTCTTCATGCAGAAGAAATATTAGACATTTTCCAGGTTTTGGGAGTTAAAGGAACTTGTCAAGAAAAATATAGGTAAGAAGGTGAAGGATTTTATGAGCGACAATGGTGGAGAATAAATCTCTAATGGATTGAATAAATTTCGTGCGTTATAAGGAATTCAAAGAGAATTAATTTCCCCTCAATACCAACAACATAATGGGGTTGCAAAAATAAAGAACAAAATTATTGTGGGAGAAACACAAGCTATGTTTCATGATCAATGCCTACCATTGAATTTGTGGGTAGAATCATGAAATACAAAAATATTTTGTAGCACAAAATTCCTCATCGGATACCTTGGATGAGTAAACCAAAAGAGGTTTTTTCAGGTGAAAGACCGGATGTGGCATATTTTAAAATTTTTATTTCATCTGTTTATTTCCATGTGACCAAAGATGTCAAGAAGAAACTAGAGTGAATAATGGAGTTGGGGATATTTTTTGGGTACATTGATACACCTCACAACTATCGAGTGTACTTACCACCACATAGGATGAAAGTGGTTAGAAGAGATGTGAAATTTGATGAAGACAAATCCATGTGATTGTCCCTTAAGAGGGAGCTTGAGTTGCATGTAGTTGAGAAGATCTTAGTTCCAAAGGATGAACCTCAGGATGTGGAGCATCTAAAAGTAGAGGAAAAAATAGTAGTAGAGACCATGGATGGAGAACCACTCACTAGATATGGAAGGAAGTGAACCAGAAAGGCTGACATAGTATTACTAGATACGAGAAATAATGTGGGAGCACACAAATTACAGTGCACAAAAATAAGTGTTGAGAATTTGGAGGGCTAGAGATTAATTAAAATTCTCTTCTTGTGATTTTACTTGAGTTACTTGTGTCTTCTCTTCGTTATCTTATTTTTTCTTTCATCGAGTCAATTACCAAAATACAAAAGACACAAAGTTAGGCTCCTCGAGCCAGGGAAAAACCTATCCCTCTTGGAGAGGAAAACACGTAATGAATTCTTCTTATAGATCTTCAAATGACAAGTACCATGACCATCAGAACCTTGACCTAGGAATGCCTCCAAGACCTTGTCAATGTATGTTCACAATGTTGATCCTTCTCTTCTACACCAAATTGCACTGACCTGCACCACCACTACAAAACTCGATCTCTAAATTTTATCTTCAGAAACTTCTTCTTGTATAGGAAGTTATTGGAGATAATATCATTTGAGTTCTTATATTTTACTTTACATAACCTTGAATCTGTAGATATACTAATTTCTCTTATAAATTGTGATTACGAAGTTAATCACATATTTACCTTCCTCCTTTTCTCGTACTGCAATTCAAGGGATAATAATTAGAATGCTTTCACTTGCCACAATCCTTACAATGCATATGTGGCAGACTCTATTCCACTTTGAGTGCATGTGTATACAACCTAGGCTTGATTGCACTTTCGAACCCAATCTCTTCTCATTAATCCACATCAATACCTTCAAAATAAGAACCCAAAAACATATTTGCACCTTGTACTTTAACACTGTCATGACTTCGCAACTATGAGGAAATTATTTACGATATTTTTTACCTCATATGTGTCTAATCAATAACTTTCATTAATGAGTCTTTTCATTTACCAGAAAGTGATTCATCTGTCTTTCTTATCTGGTTTACCTTTTATGTCATGTTGCTTTCTTTTGAATCATATCCAAGTATATTACATCCTTTCTCATGATTATCAGTCCTGCAGAAATTCATCTAGATAAACATATACGTATGAAATTTTAAAACAAAAGATACCTCAGCCATGTTCTATCACCATGACATCTTCCTATAGGCATCGACATCCTTTATGTAGTTTGACACATCTCCTAATGATATGTTTTCTCAAGGGTCTTCTTTTTTACTACACTTCTATCACAGTCTACATATCCTCCGATGAGATATTCTAGTCACATATTCTTGGCTTATGGATGATAAATGCCTCTTGACATGGTTTGACTTCATGATCTCTTCTGTTCTACACATTTTAACTCCCATGAACTTTATATTTACAGTTCCTTATTCATATACAACCAAATAAAATTCCATATGAGGATATATTATGTTGATTTCATCTGTCAGTGCATCGAGAGATCCTCCTTCATAGATAATACTTTTAAATATAGAATTCTATTACCTGCAACCATATGACTTCACAACATCCAGTGTCAACATATATATATATATATATATATACCTCATACGTTTTTCATTTGAGTCATCCTGTAGAAATTTTAATACAATGAAGAGCTTCATTCCCTTTACTTCTTTTATCAATATGTCATCACATCCCATAATTATTTAGCATAGAATTGTTGATGAAACCATTATACTTTATTTCTAGTCATCAAATTCATAGAGAACTCCATTAGAAAGTGTCAGCACCAATTTTAATGATGACCCTTGATCTTGATGATAGCTTTCCATCAGTAATGTTATCAGAGAGGTTTTCCCAGAGCTGTTTCACCAAGATCTCCTACAATTCATTTACGATGCCATCAATATGAACTACTTCCTATAATACTATTTTACAACCAAAATAAATCACTTAAAGACGAATATGATCTCAATCGTAATAGAGATCCCTCGCTTCTTCTTTATTATATTTCTTTGCATTAGGTTCTTCCCTAATATTCATAACATGGGCCTCTTCATTTTTCCGCTTGTCCTTTCCAGATGTAGGAAAATCTATTTTATAATGCCCAATTTCATTACAACCAAACAATCATACTTTGTCCATATTTCCTCTTTTATTCTAAGGACCAAATTTACCGAATCTTCCTTTCTTCCTGGATATGGCTGCAAAAGATTGATTCCCTTCACTTGATCCTGCACCAACTTTGTGTTTCAATCCTGTTTCATCTATTTTACATAGATACCATAAATCATGGAATGTTGTGGCTTATTTCATCCCATATAAACTTGAAGTGAAGTTTCCCCATTATTCAGGTAGAGCATTCAACACCACTGTAGTCATATGAGTGTCAGACATTACCTCTCCCAGCTCCTGCAATTGATCTATTATTTCAGAAATATTCATAAAGAATGAAGTTATTCCTTCTTATTTTGACAATTCCATTTTATATAATTCTTGTCTCGGAGAGATTTCTTCTCCTGCAATACTCAGAGAGAATAGCTCCACCAATTTCTCATATATTTCTTTATCAAAATTTAGTTTTGTTACATAGGGAATGAGTGAGTCCTTTCTAGATTCTATGAGAATCCTCTGGGCTCTGATTTCTCCCTTAATTTATTTGGCATGTGTTGGAGCATATTATTTTCGTGGTAGAATTCTAAATCCTTTGATGTAGTCCATAACTCGGCCTTAAATTAAATTAATTTTTTTCCTCTTCTTCCAAGCACTAAAGTTTGATGACCCAACCAACTTATTTATTTCTTTCCAATAAGTCAACTTGACAGATTTAAGTAAGGTCATTAATACTTACTAAAGTAGAGTATCTTGCAGCTTCCTTGATGAAGATGAAATCTCCCATGTAGGTGATCTCGGATCCTTGATCATAAAGGCTATCTTCAAAATATGATGTCCTCTTCTAGCAATGTCTTCAATGTAAATCTGTTAGGTCCCTATATTACTATTATGTTACCTTATTTTTGCTCGTGTAACCCCCTTATTGTTATTGTTGTACCCCTGTAACCCAAATATTATTATTATTGTGCCCTTACATTACTATTGTTAGGTAGGCTAGGATTATATTGTGATCCCATGGAATCCTATATATAGAAGGAGGTTTTGTCATTTGTATCATCCAAGAATTGTCCATTTATGTAATGTATTGGAGGTTTCCCCTTGAAGTGGCTGATTTCTAAGGTGTTGATCTCTCTTTTCTTCTAATTTTGGAGCTCGTTTCATAACATTTGGTATAAGAGCTTTAGATTCTAGGGTTTCTTTGCTCCAAATAGGCCATCATGGAATTTTGGCCATAATTTTTTTCCTATGGAGGTTCAAAAGCTGAAATTTTTATAGAGCGAAGCATAAATCCTGAGGAACGTCATGTAAATATTTCAGATCTTGATTCGTAAAATTTTCAGAGGTATGATCTGTGGAAGTTAGTGTTTTTTTCAAGCTCTTGAATTTCTATGATCTGTGGAAGTTAGTGTTTTTTTCAAGCTCTTGAATTTCACCTAAAAACATTCATTGTGGAATTTGTGCTATAACCTACTTTCAATGAAGGTTCAAAAGCTGAAAATTTTATCGAGTCAAGCCAAAATCTCGAGGAAATTCCTATAAAAATATCAGGTCTTGGTTCACAACATTTTCAGATATATGATCTGTTGAAGTTAGGTTTGTTTCAGGTTCCCGAATTTCATCTCCAAGAGGTGACCATGGGAAAATCATCATAACTGTCTATATGAGCATTGGATTGGTATTCTGTAAAATGTGGTAGGAATAATATGGACTATAGTTTCTTGTGTATCAATTTCAGAGCTGAAGGAGGAAACAATGACACATGGAACATTGTACAAATTCACTATACTAAACCAATCCATAATGAGGTAATTGTGGGAGATTGGGCATAACATTTCCTTGAAGAATCCAAATTAGGTCAGACCTATGGCATTCGAAAGAAGATTCAGAGGGACAAAATTTCAGATATTGAAGATTCGAAATCATAGATATATTTCAGCTTTAAGATCGAGCTCCTCAAAAGCAAGAAAAAGGTGTGTATTTTGTTTTCGAATTGCATAAGTCTTGTTTGAATAACCAATTTGAATCGTTTCCAACGGAATATTGTAGAATATATATTAGTATTTGGTTCTAAAATTCCTCCATAAAGAGTTCAACACCCATTAAGCCTTCATAAGGCTCTACTATGACTCATGAGGACAAAGAAGTCTAACATGACATATCAAAATTACAAGAGAAAGTGCACCAAATATCACTCTCGCAGAGAGCAACAAAAAATGAAATGAAAGTTTCAAAGAAATGTGTGGAAGCTAAGATGAATGGTTTGAAGAATGGCATGGAAGCTAAGATGGATGGCATGGAAATTGACATGGAATCTAAGATGGATTACATGGAAGAAAAAATGGAAAACATGAAGAATGATCTAAAAGAAGACATGGAAGGTTTGACAAAGTTGATACAAGAAATGTTTCCTAATGGCGATAAGATAGTAGAGGAAACTCATGATGAGAAAAAAATAAATGTTAATCGTGATTTAATAAAATCTAATTTTGGATGGAAGACCCACCATATTCCAAATATGGATATGAGGAAGTTTGATGGAAATGATCCCGTAACATGGATACTACAGATGGAGCAATATATTGATCTCAAAAATGTGAAAAACACACAAAAGGTACACATTTCAACTTTACATTTAGAATAAAATACATTTTTATGGTATCGATGGCTCTACTCCCGTAAAAATATTGTCACTTGGTCAATTTTTACAGAGGAAATGATAGCACATTATGATGATACAAAGATTATCAATTTCTCCACATCTCCAAAAAGTCTTCGACAATCATTCCAAGGCGTTTGAAACTTCAAAGGGACTCCCACCTATTTGTGATCATTATCATGCTATTCATTTGATTCCAGGAATTGTTCCTCCAAACATCTGCCCTTAAATATGATATTCAAAAGTTTGGAATGTTTGGTTTGCTAGAAAAATAAAGTTGAAGCAATTAAGATACTGGGTATTCTATAACCTTTATCCATTCCAAGTCAAAAGTATTCACACTTTTGTGAATTATCTCATCCATTTAAAGAAAGTACAATTGCTACTACATTTATGGAAACAATTCAAAAGATACATGGAAACCCAAAGATTATTGTAAGTGACATAGATCCCATTTTTACTAGAAATGTTTGGACAAAATTATTTTCTCATTTGGGTACTCAAATAACTCATAGCTCATCTTATCATCCTCAATCCGATGGTCAAGTTGAGAGACTGAATAAATGTTTGGAAGGATATCTTCGTTGTTTTGTATCTAATAAGCAAAAATAATGGGTCAAGTAGTTACCTCTCATTGAATAGTGGTATAACACTTCCTTCCATATTGTTGGAAAAATGAGCCCATTTATGGCACTTTATGGATATCATCTACTGTCCATCACGTCATCTTTAAGAGAAAATTCTAAGGTCCAAGCAATGGAATATCACATTGAGAAATTAAAGGATAACCTAAATTTGGCACAAAATCGAATGAAACAACATGCAGATCAACATCACAGTGAGAGATGTTTTGGTGTAGGAGACTTTGTATTTTTACGGCTACAAAGATACAAAAAAATTTCCCTCAAGCAAGCTAAGAAGGATAATAAATTATCGCCAAATTATTATGGTCCTTACAACGTGTTGCTAAATATTGGTACTATGGCATAAAAATTGGAGCTTCCTGCTTCTTCACGAGTGCACCCAGTTTTTGATGTTTCATGCTTAAAGAAGGTTATCAATGACAAACTTCCAGTTCAAACACTATTTCCAAGAGTTGATGAGGAAGGAAGAAACATATTGGAACCTGAAGCAATCATGGAAACAAGAACTCGAAAGCTACAAAATCGATCAATTTCATACTATCTCATCAAGTGGAAGAACTTACCCACTGAAGATTCTACATGGGAGGATGAGTATTTTATACAGAAGCATCTGAAGCTACTCATCATTGAGGAAAATACTTTTTTGAAGGAGAGGGGAATGTTAGGTCCCTATATTACTAGTATAGTTCCTTATTGTTGTTAGTGTAACCCCTTTATTTTTATTGTTGTGCCCCCGTAACCCCAATATTCTTATTATTGGGCCCTTACATTATTATTGTTAGGTCGGCTAAGATTATATTGTGATCCCATTGAATCCTATATATAGATGGAGGTTTTTTCATTTGTGTCATCCAAGAATTGTTCATTTATGCAATGTATCGGAGGTTCCCCCATTGAAGTGGTTGATTTATAAGGTGTTGATCTCTCTTTTATTCTATTTTTGGAGTTGGTTTCATAACAAAATATTTGATGGAAAATATTACTTCCTTGAAAGAGTTGATCCTTTATTGAGATATAAAATCTTTCTTGAAATAGCTTTAGAGTATTTCTTGCAAATTTATTTTTCTTTTCAACTGAAATTTTGATCTTTTCTTCCTCGAGTGTCTTCTTTGCCAAGTAGCCCTTGTGTTTAGCGCCATAGCTATGATACAATGCTAGGAATTTGGAGGGCTAGAGATTAATTCAAATTCTCTTCTTGATAAAAATTTGTGAGTTTACTTGAGTTACTTATGTATTTTCTTCCTTAGCTTATTTAGTATTTCATCAAGTCAATTACCAAAATACAAAGACACAAAGTTAGGCTCCTCAAGCTAGGAGAAAACCTCTCCCTCTTGGAGAAGAAAAACTGTAAGGAATTCTTCTTATATATATTCAAATGAAAAGTATCATTCCCATCATACCCATGACCTGTGAATGCCTCCAGGACCTTGTCAATGTATGCTTACAACATTGATCCTTCTCTTCTGCACCAAATTTCACTGACCTAAACCACCACTAGAGAATGTGGTCTCTGAATTTTATCTTCAAACAATTCTCCTTGTATACACAGTTACTGGAGATAATATTATTCAAGTTCTTATATTTTACTTCACATAATCTTGAATCTGGAGATATATTAATTTCTATTATAAACTGTGATTAGGAAGGTAAATCCCAGAATTACCTTCCTCCTTTTCTCATACTGCAATTCAAAGGATAATACCTAAACTGCTTTGACTTGCCACAATCCTTACAATGCATAAGTGACTAACTCTACTCCACTTTGAGTGCATGTATATACATCACATACTTGATGACACTTTAGACCGCAATCCCTTCTCATTAATCCACATCAACAACTTAAAAACAGAACCCTAAAACATATATAAACTTTGTACTTTTACACTATCTTGACTTTGGAACTATTATAGAATTATCTATGCTATGTTTTACCTTAGATGTTTCCATAATACTCTTCATAATTTTCCTTTTATCCACACTTAATTACTCTCTAAAATGTGCAACTTGTTTCAGAACAATCTGCAATTTTCTAGTTACAAATGAGCCACAGGTCAGGATATATATAGTGCATATTTCCTTCCTTTTAGGACAGCCATATAGCATGATTGTGGGCCAAAATCCTAACTCTATATAGGCTGAATTAATTATTTATCTTCAGCATTGAATGAAATTTGTTTGAATCCATTCTTCCATAAGGTTTATGACAAGGTCTTGGAGAATTTAATGACGACTAGTTTCTTCATATAAATGACACTAATTACACTTACAAACAGAATAAAAACCCTAAGCAGAAATAAATAAGAATTCTATTCACCTATAATAAAATTATTTCTCATGAAACCCATGAAGCAATTACAAAAAATACATTTTATTATCTGTGTCTTCTTCTTTACATAAATTCATAATTACATAGTCAATATGAAGACCGATCCTAGTTATACTTTTCAACAAGAAGGTCCCCAGAGTATTAAATCGGATACATGCTTCTTATGAGCGAAGGTATTGAGATAGAACCATCTTCTTTTGAGGAAGAAGTGTAGCAGCTAGTGTGAGTTTATTCCATTGCTGAAGAGTATGACTCCATCATCAGAAATAATGCATGGGAAGTTGTCCCAAGACTAGTGGGGAAGTTAGTTGTAGGATCTAGGTGGGTCTACAAGGTGAAGAAGGCAATAGATGGGAGTGTGGAGAATCACAAAGCTATACTTGTGGACAAAGTGTTCTGTTAGGTTGAGTGTGTGGACTATCATGAGACTTTTTCACCATTCACAAGGTACTCATTTATTAGATCCATCCTTACAATCAAAGCATAGATGGGATGGTAGATACATCAGATGGATTTAAAGATAACCTTTCTCAATGGAGTTATTGGGGAAGAAGTATACATTGAGCACGTAGAAGGTTTTGAGACCTTATAAATGGATTCACATGTGTGTAGACTCAAAATAGCACTTTATGGGCTGAAGCAAGCACCTTGTGCTTGGTACATCAGGATTGATAGCTATTTCACCGAGATGAGCTTCACCAAGAGTGAAGTGGATGTGAATCTATATCATATTCTGGTGGATGGTAAGCTTTTGATAATTTTACTTTATGTCAATGATCTGATACTGACAGGTGATGAGCAGCTCATAATGTCTTGCAAATATGATCTTGCAAGAGAATTTGAGATGAAGGACATGAGACTCTTGGACAATTTCCTTAGATTGAAAATATGGAAAAGAGATGGGGAGATGTTTGTATCCCAGAGAAAGTAGGTCAGGGATATTCTAAGGAAGTTCCATGTGGAGGGAAGAAAACCCATTGATCATGTGCTCAAAAATGAAAGTTGTTGGAATGGTGTGGAACCTTAACAATCGTGTATCTAGAGAAACTTGTTTCATGGAAAACCGAGACTGTATCCTCTTAGAAACATGTTATGTCCAATTTATCAAACTAAAAATTGAAAAAAAAAATGCAAGACACCTGAGTCAGCAGTCCATACAGCTGACTGGGCATGCCTACATGGCAGGGTGACTATGCAGGTTGACTTGGTCAATGGTTTTCCTTCGGCGTATGGAATGGTCCCAAGTGGCACATTTGTATTGGGTTGAAATCGTGTGTTTTGGTTGGGTTTTGGAATTTCAATCATAGGATGCCACATCGCCTATCTAGGGGCTACCAAAATTTATATTGATTTCCAAGTGGAGTGGGCGGGGGTTGAACCTGCAACCTCCAAACACTAGTGCTAAGTTGTTACCAATACACCATGACTATGTTCCTTGATATGTAGTGTATTTGACATAGTTTTGTTTTCATAATGTTTCTTCCATGGGGGGAGGAGGCTAGGGACTAGCCCTAGCCCTGGTCACCTCTAGAGGAGGGAAAATGGGTGGGAGGCTAGCCCAGCGCCCCCCCAATGGTCCATAACCACAATGTTAAATGCCACCATCATCATGTGACATGCCATGAGATTTTTGGGATCGCTGGTTTGTTAAGTTACTAACCAAAACCAAAATCATTAAATGTTATTCCCATGTGTCCACACTTAATGCTACGTCATTTTGTTAGCAGATTAATCACACATTTTTGTTATAAAAAATATTGTATTAAACCATATGGTTATGGTTTGAAATTTAACATTAAGGCCTCATTGGAAAAATTAGTTCGACGACAATTTTTACCGATTTTTGGGAAATTTTGCACTTAGTTAGAAAAATTCCAAGAAAAATTGTAGGATAGTGCCATATTTTAAGGAATTTTTGGAGTGCTTGGTGCCAAAACTTTGGGAAGTCATAAATTTATTAGTTTTTGACCAAATTCAAGGTAGAGAGAGACTACACAAGAATTTTTGGGCATTCTAGAGCTGGTGGAACAAGTTTCAGAGCTGTTTGAGTGTCGTAAATACATGTAATTACACTTTTGAACATAATAGAAGAGGGCAAAGCCGTTGGAAGATGGAACAAGGAGATGAAGCCTAGGTGGGGTGAAATCCTTCATCATGTGATATTGTGTTACTAATTATAGTGATTTTCATGTCTATTAGATGCTATTTTTTAGTGTTTTGTTTATGTTAATTTTCTTAATAAATCGATATAAAAACACATAAAAGCTCATGTTTAACTTGCAATTAACCTACTTTGTTTATATTTTGAATTGGATATTAGAAAAAAAACCACTAATATTCCCATTTAGATCTAGTTGGTATTAGAGCACTACGTTTACTTGTGAAATGAGCATTTAATTGTTTTTCAAGTGTTTAAATTCTTACAAGGTTGAAGCTCAAGAGAGGAGAAGGAAAGCACAGTTGACACAATCTCCACCACAAGATTCATCTCTAGTTGCATTAGACGCTCCATTAAGCATGTCTCATGAAGGAGAAAATGATAACATGTAAGAGTATGTGAATGCTTTTAGGAAGGCTTTGTTTTACATGAGAGAGAGGAATACAAGGTTTCACGGTGAAAGCTCCAAACCTCCAAAAGGAGAGGGTTCTCCAGGAGGAGGAGGTAGCGGAAATGATGTTAATCCACCATGTACTCCACCATCATCTCAACCACCATCTTCGACTTCATCTTCATCCCTCTTCACCTACTACAACCCTTACTCATACTCATCAATGTACCTCAAAAGGAATTGGTAAACAACCCTTTTTAAAACTTGATATTAAATTTGAGTTGCTTATGTATAATGGTGAAGTGAATGTAGAGAATCTTGAAAATTTTGTTTATTAGTTGAAGGACTACTGCGGGGTTCAAAACCTTCTAAATGATGACACAAAGACTCAACTAGCTTCCTTGAGATTGGAGGGTGCAACAGTAGTATGGTGGGAAGCCAAGACACAAGAAGAGATGAAAAAACATGGTAAGATTTCAATATTTTGGTTTGATTTAATTGTTGCAATTAGAATTAAATTTTACCCTCTATAATATATACCGAAATCTATAATGGTCTGGCATAATTTTAAAGAACTAAAGGGACAAAGTGTTCAAAATTACGCACTAGAGTTTTGGAGAAGAGCACTAGTTTTGGGTGTCAATTTCTCTTCTCAAGGAACTTTGTTAAATTATATTTGGGGTTTGCACAAATATCTTACACATACTATTCTCATGTTCAATCCAACAAACTTAAATGAGGTTTGTGTTCAAGCCACATAGCTAGAAGCATGAGGGAAACATAGTACATATGAGAAAAGTGATAGTTTCCTTTAGTATGAAGGTAAATGAAACAATAATTTTAATGGAAAACGAAATAAAAATGGTTCTATTAAAATAGAGAAAGAGAAAATCACATATAAACATTGTTCGATAAATTCCCATGATGAAAACCATAGTTGGAAAATCCATCCAGAGTTGAAGCCCAACCAAATTAAAACCAAAAAGAAGGAGAAAACAATTGCAATCATTGAACATTACTTAGGTACAAATTCAAGAGATGAAAGAAAGATTACAACAATGGGTTTGAAAGGTGATAACATAGCAAGCACTAGTTCTTCAAGTTGTTCTAATGTAACTCAAGATGATGATACAAAAATTGAACTCTTTCATATTAGAGTTGTTTCAAGGCATACCAAATTAGACACACTATTTGTGTTAGGGGAATTTTGAGGTCTAATATATGCTTCCCAAGGAAATTTTTAAAATAATAGTGGAAATAGTAAAATAATATTAGACTACATCATCAAATTTTAGAGGGAAAACATAAAAAGTACCTTTTAAACTCATATTTTCAACTTATCTACATATGGTTTTACTCAAATTTCAAGCGGGAACACTCATTCAATGCATAATCTGATTCCTCATCCAAGGAGCACCCATGTTGCATACTTTTGATGGACCATGTTACACGCAAAATCATAGATACATGAAAAAGCGTGATTGCAATAACGTTCTTTGATATATTTCTCATTTTTCGTGTAGTAGGGTCCATGGAACATATGCAACATGAGCACTCCTTGGATGAGGAATTAAATTTTACAACTAACAACTACTACCCCTAAAAATGTGGGCAAAACATTAGAAAGATAATTTCAAAATACAAATTCAAGTAGTTTTAATATTTTATTATTCTTTAATATTTTTACCTTTTTTCCCAAAAAATGGTGAATCATCCCCAATGGTTGACATCATCATCTTGAATCTGATTGGTTCTTATAAATTTTATTTTCATTGTACATGCTTCTTAGGAGGCCGGTTTTAGACCTCAAAAATCTCTAATGATAGTGATTCTCAAGCCAATTTGATTTTTGAAGACTTAGTTAAGATGCTAAATCTAGAAACTATTACACACCCAAGACTTTACTCTTTAGGGTTGATATGCAAGAATGCAAACTTGCAGATAACAAGGAAGTGCATCATAGGTTTACAATCAATTCAAACTTTCTTGACGAAGTTGAACTTGATGTAGTTCTACTTGATATATCAAGTATTTTTTTGGGAAGTCCTTATCTTTATGATAGGATGGAAATATTTCATTGGCATGAGAATAAGTACCACTTGTTCAAGAATGAAATTGACTACATAGTTAGAGTGCATAAGAAGAAGATGAGCTTGTATCTTATACATGTGGGAGAAATGAAGAAAATAGTGAATGCAAGTCAAAATTTGGCTTTGTTAATGTTCAAGCATAGTGATGTTTTGAAGGATACCTTTTAGGAATATGCATCAAATGAACCAGATGATTTCATTGAAGATGCTAATGGTTTTAATAATATTTTTCAAGGCTCTAACATGTTTCCTTTGAAAAGAGGTAAAGAAGATGTGAAATATTGGTAGCAGTCTACATCTTTGATGAACAATGATGGGAATAAGATGTTGGTGCTGAACGGTGAAAAAAGCAAAGAGCAAGCACCAAAGAAAGATGTAAAGGAAGGAATAGATTCCACAAGTACTTATTTTTGCTTTCAAAATGGTACATGGAAATGGAAAAAACACTTGGTCAAAGGTCAACACAAGTACAAGGTAAGACAAGCTAAAAATTGTCATGTCGATAGTGTTCAAGGTGACAAATTTTTTAAGTTATTCAATTTTCCTTTGATTAACGAACGAGGTGGGAACAATTTTGTTTCATCAAGGACAAATTTTTGTTCTACAAATTATGAGAAATTACATCAGGATGGTATCTACAATAGCAAGACATGGTGTCCAGAATCAAGAAAAAATATTATTTTTCATGAAAATCTCAAATTTTTGAATTCAAGAAAATTCTAGTGGATTGAGACTCAAAGGGTGAGGGGGCTATACCCTCATCCAGATGTTCAGTAATGAAAGAGATTTTTGGGTCCAAAAAATTCTAGTTGGGAGGAGTGATAAGGTGCTCCAAATAATGCTCAAAAATGAAATTTGTTGGAATGGTGTGGAGCCTTCATGATTGCATAGATCTCATCATTTTGAAACCGGCACAACTTGTTTCATTGGAAACTGACACCGTATGCTCCTAGAAACTCGTTCGGTCCTCTTTGTCAAACATGAATTTTTTTTTTAAATAATTGTAGGAAAGCCTAGTCAGTTGTCCATAGCTGACTGGGCATGCCTATGTGGCAAGGTGACTATGTAGGTTGACTTTGTCAATGGTTTTCCCCTGACATATGGTGTTGTGCCAGGAGACACATTTGTATTGTGTTGAAATGGCGTGTTTGGGTTGGGTGTTGGAAGGCCAATCACAAGTTACCATGTTGCCCAGCCAGGGGCCACCACATGGCGACCCAAAGGCCACCAAAACTTGTGTTGAAGTCCAAGAAAAGTGGTCAATGGTAGAACTTGCAACCTCCAAACACTAGTGCTCAACCTTTACCACCACGTCTATGTTCCTTGATATATACTGTATTCAACATAGTTTTGATTTCATAACCTTTCCACCATGGGGGAGGGGGTTGTTGTCTAGCCCTAGCCCTGGTCACCGGCAAAGGCGAGATTATGGGCAGGACGCTAGCCCCATGCCCCCCAATGTCTCAAAAATGAAATTTTAAATTTCATCGTCACCATGTCACATACCACGAGACCACCACGATCGTCGTTAGTTAAGACAATAACCATAACTACAACCATTAAATGGTATGCCTATGTGTCCACACTTAATGCTAAGTCTAACGGTTAGCGAATTAACCAAACATTTTTATTATATTTTTTTTTGTATTAAACCATTGAATTTCACTCGATTTTTAAGAAAATTGGTGCTTATTTAGTGCAATTCTGGGCAGATTTTGTAGGATGGTGCCAAATTTTGAGGAATGGTTGGAGAGGTTAGTGCCAAAACTTGGGCATGTCATAAATTAATCAAGTTTTGACCAAATTCGAGGAAGAAAGAGGCTACACATGCATTTCTTGGCATTCTAGAGCAGATGGAATATTTTTTAGAGTTGTTTAAGCATTGTACACACATGTAATTACACTTTTGAGCATAATAGAAGAGTGCCAAGCCATTTTAAGATCGACCAAGGAGACGTAGCCCATGCGGGGTGAACTCCTTCATCATGTGCTATTGTGTTATTTTTTATGGTGATTTTCATGCTTGTTATATGCTCTTCTTCAGTGTTTTTTTAATGTTAATTTTCTCAGGAAATTCACATTAAAGCACATAAAACTCATGCTTAACTTGAAATTTACCTCATAATCCTAAATCACTCTGTTTATATTCTGAATTGGATCTTAGCACAAAAATCACTAATATTACCATTCAGATCACGCATGGAGACTCCTAGTGAAGGAAAATGGAGGAAGGAGGATGCTTCTTCGAATGAAAAATTGGATGCTACTGTTTACAGGAAGGTGGTGGGTTCCCTCATGTATTTGGTGAACAAATGACACCCATATCTACACAGTTAACCAGCTGAGCCAAGCTATGTTTAAAACGACCAAGATCTTTTGGAATGTAAAGAAGCATGTGTTGCAGCTTTTAGGCCTATGGTAAAAATGGACAAAGGGAGTGAATCTTTGAGGCTTCATCGATGTATATTGGGAAGGCAATATTTCCAATGATAAGAGGAAATTAGGATACATCTTTAGCATAGGATCAACAGAAGTTTCTTGGTACAGTAGGAAACATAGATCAGGTGCACTTAGTTTAGTAGAGGCAGAGTACATGGCAGTTAGTTAGGAAGCATGCGAGGCCATCTGGAGGAGGAATATAGTTGTTGGTTTGTTTGGTCAACATATGGATCCAATGGTGATACATTGTGATAACTAAAGTTGCATCAAACTCTAGGTTAATCCAGTTATCCATGAAAGTTCCATGCATATTTATATCTAGTATCACCATCTTAAATATTGTGTTCAGAGGAGGATTATGACATTGATTACATTCCAATGGAGGAGTAGGATGTAGAAATCTTGACGAAGGCGATGGAAAGAAGAAAATTCAAATTTCACAGAGACAGGATCGGGGTAGCTGATAATCCCTTTCTTCTTGAGAGGGAGTGTTGAAATGGCACCGTAAAGAGGGCTTTTGATTTAATCTTCCCTTAGTTAAATTGGAGGAGAAATTGTAATTTCATCTCATGACAACTTATATTAGTTAACTAAGTTAGAGTGACTGATTTAGCTTAGTAAATTCGGGTTGAGGGTCTTATAGGATGCATGTAGAGTTATACCATGATTTAAGGCGATCCAGTTATAGTTATTTTTTATTTGTAAGTATTTAACTCAATAAACCAAGTTGAAATCAGTTTAACTAGTTCTAACTAAGTGATGAATTAGTGAGAGGTCAAATGAATTAAATCTAATTGAATTCACAAGTAGTGATCAATCAACTAAATTATAATATAAATAGGTGTTTCACGCCAGTTTTAAGGAAGTCCCAGTTGAGACTAGGGTTAAAGGGATGATAACTATCAGTTGTATACTTAGAAAATTGTACAGGTCAATTATAGAGTGAGTTTGAGGATTATGTATGATTGTGCAATCAAGGCAAGGGATTTCCTATATAAAAGGAATTTAATTTCTCAAGGAATGCATGAGCAAGGAACGATGAGAAAATGAACATTATTTTTTAAGTATTTCTCCTATTTTTCTTATATCAGAGTGATAGAATTAGTAGATTACATTAGTTTCTCTTGAGATAGAAAGAATTGTATTGTTTCATGACCCTTGACTTTATATAATATACATATAGCAGGGTTTTTAGAAGTGCGCTTTCCCTAGATACATCTTGTGTTGTACGATTGATTGTTTTTTTCTCTTACTTGTTATGTGATTGTGTGATTGTGTTTTGTTTCTACAAATTGTAGAAGGAATCAATATGTTTTTTTAGTACAGTACAAGATCAATTTGAATTCCATTGTTATATTTTCTACAAGATCTTATTTTAACGAGTGTGGATACACTTTCAAATCCCACGGTCCATTATTTTAGATCGGGACAACATGTTACTAGGTAAATTTTGTTCAATTCTATGGTTGATGTTGGATACAAATATGACTAAGTCCATGACTTTCCACCCCCAAAATGATGGCCAAACAGAGGTTGTCAATAGGATTATCATACACATTTTTTGCATGTACAACTCAAAGCATCCACGCACATGGGATGAAAGCCCCCCCATGTCCAATAAAGCTACAACAGAGCTATCCATAACTCAACTAGTGACATCCCCTTTCAGGTGGGGTTGGGATTACAACCATTATGTGTGATTTATGTGGCCATATCATTTGCAGCTACTTAGGCAGATTCAACTCATGTCTAGTTTTAATCTGACAGGGCTAAAATTTCATTGATTTCATTTAGAACATATAGTAGAAGGTTCGTGACATATTGGATAGAGCTAGTGCTGAGTAAAAACAATTACATGATCAACATCAAGTTCTAGAAAAGCTCCATGTGGGTGGTAAAGTTTGTCTACATTTGCATAAGGAGCGCCTCGCTCAGCACCACTGCAAGATTCACCTGCATTGATATGGGTCGTACACAAACACCAAGGGTGTAGGGGGGAATTCCTTTGAGCTCATCATTCATCGTTCCTTTGCATACAAACAATGTTCAATGTGGACCGGCTTCGACCATACCTTCCACCATTACTAAACACATCGAACATTGTAGAAAAAGTCACAGCAATATAGCTAATCCTACACTGCATGGAACATGCCAAAATTGATAAGATAATGGACAAACAAATCAATAACACTTTCCAAAAAATGATCCATATGTATCGAGTTATGAAAGCATGCAAACACCTTCACTAGGGCAAGTGGTTCAACAAGGAATAGGTTCAACAAAAATTTCCTCACCTCATGGAGACTGCACAAAGTGGGGAAAATTGCTTCCTAATGAGGGAGGAATGATCCAGGTGGATATTGGTGTCCAACTTCCTATTCCACCTCCACATGCATTTAGTTTCATCGCATTCCATGTTTAAAGAAACATTTACTATTTTTAACAGTTTTGGGGTCCTAAACTTTTGGAGAAGTTGTGACCCCCGAAAAGACACTTTTTTGAGGTTTGTTATAGGTTTGCGACTGAAAATCATATAGTAATTGGAGATATATTTGAAACAATGTATCAGATGTGCAAAATAAAGTTAATATGACCAATTTATGACCCCACTAAGTTTCTTTCCCAAATATCCCAAACAGGGCCAACAAAGTCTTGGCATTCCATCTCCTAGGGTTAGGGTTTTGGTTCTTTAGGTTTCCCTTGTTGTTCAATAATAGAAATTCCCTTGATCCTCATTATAAAACAATTCAGTGGCATATAGCCTCCATATCTCGTCTCAAAGATAAGCTACCATCACCTGAGTTAGTTTGTTTCCATTCTATATGTAAGAATATTTCAGTTCTTTGATATTAATATAATGAACAGTCCTTTTTGTTGCATCTCTGTATTTATGGTCATATATGTATTTTTTTGCCTTCCATTTTAAGTTCAGATCAATGGTACTTGAAGGGGTAATAAAAAAGTGTATATCGATCATGGTATTTCAATTTTGGTATTGGTGATTTATGGAATGATTGTATAAAAAATAATATCTTGATGATGAATTTTACTAGATTTCCTTGGGGAAGGAAGATTTATGGAATGTTTGTATAACGAATAATATCTTAATTGATGTCCTGATGAAAATATGGAACTAATATTATTGATGACACAAACTAAATCCTAGATGGATATTGAATAATCTTATTTCATATTCAGTATTCATTGATTATACAAATAAATGAAATATATATTTTTTTAATAATGAAAATGCTTAAAAGTATTATTTTAATAAATTTGATATTTTGATATTACGATATGAAGTTATATTCACATGTCATTCAATTTATTCGGTGATGTTATGATATACATTTGATGTATATGTGTTGATGTTATAACTTATGATGGTATTCATGATATGAAACATTTCGTAATTGCATGCAAATTTTATGATATGCATGAGAACATACTTATTTTTATTCAGAATGTTGTGACACCAATCATGTTATGTTCTAATGATGGTATGCATGATGTGGCATATGTATTATTTTCCATGAATTTATGATTATAAATAATGCATTGGATGCATGTTTTGATGTGGTGATTGACAGTAAATCCATAAATGGGCCAAGAGGGCTAGTTTATTTTATGATCTCGTGGCATACCATAACTGCAAGGAAGAGTATGCAATGCCATATGGGTTGGGAATAGACTCAATAAACAATACATATGCCAGTGGTTCCTTTATATTGTCTTTCTCTTGATGGATAACTCTTGAACGGCTATTGGACCATTTTGAGGAGGCCATGTGCCTGATATTTGGTTTTAATGCTAAGGTTATGAGGGGGTGTGAGGAATTCAATTCCTGGGGCTGTGCACCTTAGTGAGTGTCAAGGTATTGGTCCAACCTTATGAGATTCCCAAATTCATTGAGTATCGGGACCAGATTCCCGCCTTGGGGTAGATGATGTTTAAATTGTAGCACGAGCCTTAGGGCAAGCCCTGGGATATGGTATAGAATGATGAGGCTTTATGTTTGGTTCCAAAAATTGGGAAAAATGGTAGAAAGTCCTTGAATGTTCCCTGGTGTTGTGTAACTTTCGATGCCTCCTAGTATACTAGTTCAATAGAGGGTGTGAGGAAAACGTGAAATAATAAATAACTACATAAAATAAAATAAAAATTTAAATGATTCAACTTAACTATGGGATTAATTTCCTTAAATATGGGGAATATTCAATTCCTGTAATAATAATAATAGAAATAATAAATAAATAAAGTTATATTAAAATATAACTAAATAGATAATAAATAATATAGAAAAAATAATAATATTAAGTAATTCATAAATAATAAATAAAAAGGATAATAATAGTAAATAAATAAAAAATAATGAAGAAATATAATAATGGTAAATAAATAAAGTAGTAAGTAGTAAACGAGAGTTTTAAATAAATATACAAAAAATAGACAATAAAAATAGCAAGGATAAATAAATTTAACCAAAAGTAAAAATAAATAAAATAAGAAAGTGCTAAAATGAGAGAAATATTTAATTATCTACAACTTAAACCACTGGAATAAAGGTTCTCATGTTGACACATGGACTGTGTGTGCATACGGATCCCTTTCCAATCCCTTTCCATTCTTGGAACCATATGTTTTATATAATGGACGAAGAGGGGGATGGGATTCATTCATTCTTTTGGAAGATGAATCTGGTGAGACAAAGGATTCCCTGGTAGTAGTTGTTGATTTAGGGCTCAGGGTTGGCCAAATGTAAAAATATTATTCGTAGCTGAGCCTATGGTTCGGTGGAAAGTTGTCTCCAAAAACATTGTCGCGATTAGAAGTATTCAAATATCATTCAATTGTGAAATAAAAGGTAAGGAATACCATCGTTATAGGTATTTCCTGTCTACTCATTTTTTTAAAATTCTATGCTAATTAATTGAATAATTTTTGTGTTTATTATTAATCACATAATTTCTATAATTTCTTATATATTTTAACTATGGCTTGTTACACACAACATGGGTTTGAAATGTCAATGTTTCGATCATTTTCCTTTTTTTGTTGGTTTGTGGATTCCACAAGGAGGAGTGCTTATTTATCATAGAAAATATCTCAAGGAATTATTGAATAAGTTTATAATGGAATAATGGTCACCTATCAATACTCCCATGGTAACTAGATCCAAACTAAGAAAAGATAGTGAATCACCTAAGATCAATCAAAATATTTTTATATCAATCATTTGTAGCCTCCTATACCTAAAAACCTCAAATAAAAATATCGTGCATTTTGTTGGCACAGTAGAAAGGTTTCAATCATCCCCTAAAATAATTCACCTATAATATGTAAAAGGAATCTTCAAATATTTGAAGCCCATCATTTACATTATTTTAGGGTATCCAAAATGTGAGAAAATTTCCTTAACTACATATATATATGTCGATTAGGTTGGTAATGTAAATGATAGGAAGAGCATAATTGGATTGCCTATTCCTCGAGAATTTTTTAGCATCTTGGTTAATCAAAAAATAGAAATAAACCTCATTGTCCACAACTAAATTAGATTACATAATATTCATTGCATTTTTCACTCAAATTTTGTGGATGAAGTAGTCTTTCGAAGACATGAAGGTAATATGTGATGGAGTGATTACTATTATGTATGATAATACAAGTGCTATAAGTATTTTTAGGAATCATGTTCTCCTTTCCAAAACCAAGAATATGCTTGTAAAGTAACATTTTATTAATTCTTTGTTCTACATATTCTAGGATTTGGTAGAAATATATTTCCTTTAAGAAATATAGAGGATGCATGAAATGTCTCTTTACCAATTGGTTAAAGCATCCGCTAAGTATTTTGTATCAAAAAATTGATACATACATATATATCTATCTATATATATATATATATATATATATAAGAACTTGACCTCAAAAGGAGCAAAGAAAACCATTTATTTAGTTTCAAATTAGTTGGTGATCATGTTATTTATTTGGTATGGTATGTTGATTATGTGTTACTAATTGGAAATTATTGACTCATATTATCCAGGATGTGAAGACCCAATTGTCCTTTAAATTTGATATGAAGGATATTGGTGATAAAAAATTCATTTTGGGCATGGAAATTAAAATAAATTGGACATAGAGGAAATTATGGTTAAATAAGAGGAAGTGCATTGAGACAATATTTAAAAGGCTTAATACAAACCAGAGTAAATGAGTGAAGATTCCTATTCTTGTAGTAGTAATGTTGTTTGGATAAAAATGTCCCAATGTAGAAGAAGAGTAAAAGGTCATGCCCTATGCTCGATATGCAAGCATAGTTAGAACTGTGATGTATGTAATGGTTTGTACCAGACCAAAAATTTCACATGTAGCGGAATTGTTGAGTAGGTTAATGTCAAAACCAAGGAGGGAGCGTTAGACAGTCGTAAAGAAGGTTTTGAAGTACTTGTGTGGCACTAATGATTCTGCTTTTTTCTACCAAGGAACACCATGATTCGATAGTGTGTTGAAAGTCCATGGAGTTTTTTTATGTTGATTGGGATGGATATATGGATAAAAGAATGTGTAATAGTATGTATGTGTTTAAACTATTTTGGAGAAATTAGTTAAATGGGAAAGGGATCATTTGTGGTTGTATTTCCAACTACAAAATTTGAATACATGAAATCCATGCATCCAAGCGAAGACTAAATTTAGTTACAAATATTGTGTTCATGTATGCGGTTGGTACGAAAAGATATAAGGGTATATTGTGATAACCAAAGTGAAATTTTTACGGCAAAAAATCCTTCTTATCATTTGAATACAAAGCATATTGATGATTGGTATCACTTTGTGAGGTACATGGTTGAATATAGAAAGGTGTTGTTGGTAAATGTGGACACTTTGAAGAATGTTTCATATGCATTTAAAATTTTTGATGGCACTAAGAATTTTTTTCTAGTGGAAAAGAAACAAAGGGCATTAATTCCCTCGATTGGTGATTGTGTACCCTTTCTATGGGGGCTTCACTCAATAAACCTTTGACATATCACTTGCATTTGTGGAATACTAAAAAATACCTCTAATTTGACTACATATTGGAAAATACCTCTAACAATCACATTATCTAACCCCCTACCAATACAAACTCAATAAACCTTTCCAATTTAAGAAACCCCTACTTTTAATAGATATTGTAGATATCCATTTTTTCATTAAATTTTTTTATACCCCTTTATATTTTTTCATTAAATTTGGGCTCCATTTATTATACCCATTGGTATAAAACACTTCATCCCCTATTATATGCTCAATATATTATGTCATTTCTTCCTCAATATATATCCCCCAATATGAATGAATGTTGTATGTATTAATCCCCTAGTGAAGCCCCTGCGATGCTTCTGGCCCCTTATATGTGAAGAAAATAAAAAGTGTGAGAATTTTATATATGTGTTATATCCTGGCACAACTATATGTTTTGTATGGTTTTTCCCATGGTCTTGCATGAGGTTTTACACATGGTTTTAACCATGGTGTTTTTTCCCATGGTTTTGCATATATGGTCAAAGGAACCATAATTGTATTATAATTTAGGGTTAATATATTGGATTTTTATGAATGATTCAATATTTATACAATGTAATATAAAATTGAAAGGAGTATAATGAAAAATCAATCTTGCTTTCCTGATTTTGGGTTCCATGGAGAAAATACTCTGTGTTTACTTTTTGTGATTTCCACTGTATATTTTCTACCTTTAAGAATTCATTTGTAGGCATTATCTGTATATGGTGAAAAACAACCAGTTGGAGTACAGACCAACAAATAAACAAGTTACTATTATAGTTACTAATCCTCTTGCCTTAGAACCCTTTGAGTATTTGAGTAGTTAATATTTTTTTGGTGTGGAACTACTCAAAAATCTTTAGAGAGGGTAATCATTATATGTGGGATTTAATTCTTCCTCCAATTGAAGTATGCACTTGAAATTTAAGTAAAAACACAATGATAAAATTTGAAAATAAAATTAAAACATGTAGCATTCTTCTTTCCCTTTCAAAACTATTCACCCCCTTGTTTTGTGGATAAATTCCTTCTGTGGACAAAAGAATTGTGCCTATACCTAGTGGCTTTGTTTAGAAACAGACAAGACAAAATTTCAATGCTTTTCCTTAGAGATGTTTGAAATATGGGAATAAAACACTTGGAATATTTTACAAGTTTCCTCATTCTCCTTACATCTTAGCTCCAGGTCCAAATCTAATTTCTAAAACTAGAACCTACAAATCATTAAAAAAAAGCAAGACAACCACAACATACAAAATAGATTATACAAAAATCTCTAACAAAAAGTCAATTATTAATGTTATTCATATGCATAATTGAGACATATCGTATAAGAGAAACAATGCAGTTTTGTATTAATAAAGGGATGCAAATATTACAATAGGTTAAATGAGTTTCTTTGGAATTTACCATTTTAGGGCTTAGATAACCTCCAGAGGGAGGTAAGTTCTAGAAGATAAGAGATAATACCTAAATAGTAGGAGTCTCAGATCTGATCCAACAATAAATAGTTAAAACCATGTTCGAAGCTTCTAGAAAAAGAAACTTTGAAATTAACTTTTTATTTTTATTCATTTCAAGCTATCATTGCACTTTTTGAGAAAGCAACCTGCGCTCCAAGCATATGTTGCATGTATGAAAACTGCAGCATCACAGCTTTTCTTGAAGATAAATGCGATAATCCAAAAAAATAAGGCTTTTTAACCATTGTATTCCAATATTATTGTAACTTATGGAAAAAACATTTTATTGTCTTTCTAGGGGATTGATGTAAGATGTCTATATATAATGATAGATCCATATTAAAAACCATTCCTTTGAATGTGAAAAAATAAATTGTAACATCCTAGATCAAATAATCATATTAAATATTATTATTTTTTTTTAAGTTGATTCTTTTAGTACATACTTTTTTGGCCGCGGTTCACATCAAAATTAACCCCATAATATTTATTGTGAAACTGCTAACCAAATACACATTTCCAGATATTATATTAAATCTATTACATTCTTTCTATATTCTCAATGTAACAAAAGCTTTATCGAATTCATCTCCACTTTATTTAATTTTATTTCAAAAACATTTTAATGTTATTTTACAAAGATTTAATCCTACTAAATCTTCACTTTAAAGCTCATGAAAAGAGGATAAAGGTCAAAACCACTTTTTTTTCTTTTTTTTTAATAAAAATAAATAATACACTTCTCAAATAAAAATACTACAGTAAATCACACTTTCCACCCCCTTCATAACGTGAGTTAAGAAAAGGTTTCATTTCATTCAATTCACCTTCATGTATATATGAAATAATTTCTACAATTCCTTTTCGAAAAGAAAATACAAGAATGTTGATTATAACTTCCGACTCGATAAGAAAAATTTAAAGCTAGTGCACAAAATTTAGAAAACATTTACTACTTTCTTATATAATAATTACAATTTGATTATATGATATTTTTCAATTAAACCAATTATAAATATTACAGCTTTTTTGGTTTAAAAATAAATAATAAACTTAATCATCCATAAATATGTATAAATATGTATAAAATGTATCATCTGTGCAATTGATATTACGAAGATTCCTCAAGTACATGTAAGTAAATAAATATTTGAAAATAAATTGAAAATAAACATATTTTTCCAAAAATTTCATCAATCACAGTTGTTTAAAAATTCACTTACCAATTCTTGTATGATATATACAATGAAAACATGCCTTCCTTTAAGAGGAAACTGTATTTCTCGGAAATAGGCTTCTAGCTTATCCGATATGTCCTTTCCCTATGGAGCCAACCCTCCTAAACTGATATTTTAAACTTAAATAACTTTGTGCATTAAATTAATAATTGAGGATAACAATTCTGTGCACTTTCACCTAAATTTCACCTAATTTCTTGAAATTTTCTTGACATAATTTATTTAAATTAGCAGATTTCAAGAGCTATAATATATCTCAAAATTCAATTTGAATTGAAAAAAATACTTAAAATTATATTGTATGACTTTTACAATACAATTAATTAGCTTGAGCCACCATTGAAATTAAATGGTGAGTAAATTTTAATAGATATAAAAAATTATAAAATATATAAAATAATCTTAATTTCTAATAAATTAGTTGGTAGTGTTTGTATTATGTTTATTGATGGTATTACTGACGGGATGACTTTGATTTTAAGGAAACATAAGATCTTACTTTTAGACATTTGAATACAATTCACCATTCATGATTGGATCCAATATGTTAAAGACTCATTCGACCCCAAAAAAATTAAAGGTGTCTATTTGATTCCATGTTCTTATGGGATTCTCTTAATTGGAAAATCGAGTCGTTATATTAATAGAAAAAATCAAGAGCATACTGTTGATATGAGGCATTGTAGAACTTTGTCCTTAGCTATGGCTTCACATATGAGTAAGCCTAACAACCATATTTTTCTGGAGGAGTCCAAGGTCATTATTTCTAACCACCACATTTGTTTGGAGTCTAGGATCATTGCTAGGGTTGAGTATTTCCATCTACAAATTTAGGGAAGTAGTTGAAATTGATAAAAGGTCAAATACCTTGAATAGGGATGACGGGTGGAAAGTAGTTGAAATTGATAAAATGTCTCATACCCCAAATAATAAGGATGACTGATAAATAATTAGTAGTTGTTGGATCTCATCTCTCTACTCCTAGTATTGTTCTCTTTTCCTCCTCTCTTTATTTGGTTTTTTATTTTCGGATTTTTTTTTGTTTATTATATATATATATATATATATATATATATATATATATATATATATATATATATATATATATTATTTTTTATTATTTTTTATGGTCTGATTAGTTAGTTATTTGTGTTTTTTGGTTTGTACTTCCATATGTTTAGTATTATTATTATTTTTAGTTTTTATTATTTTGATTAGTGTGTACTTATCTTACTTTATAGTTTTGTTTACACTTGATTAAGTTTTATTCCATTTTAAGTTGATTTCTAATTAGATTTATTAGGATTAAAAATATTAAAATTTGTTGGTTTATTTTTTTGACGTATGTCTTTATTGGTCTATTATTATTATTTTTATTATTTATTATTGTTGTTGTTTACTATGTTTTTGTTGGTTTATTTTTAGTTTTTTGACATTTGATTTATTTTTCATTTTGTTTTGCTATTTTTAAAGTTTGTTTCTAATTTTATGGATTATAATTAATAATATTTTGTTATATAGTTAAAATAGGTAATAGTTGTAATTATTGATATTTTCTTAATTCCAACTTTATTATTTTATTATTATTAGTTGGTTTTTCTAATGATGATGGGTTTTATTATTTATGATGTGATTTTTCACAAAAAAAATTATTGAATAATAAAATAATCTAGTTATAACTTTATTTTAAATTGTTATCTTTATTAATTATAAAAAATAATTAATATATAACTTAACATACATTTTAAAAAAAAAAATTTGAGAATTCCTTCACATTTTTATCTAGATTCTTAACCTGTAAATAGTCTTCCTTACAATATTATAAGTCAATACATGGTTGACTTATACAACATTTCAAAAAATCTATAACTTAGGTCCATATAATTTTTTTCTAATTAATTAATTAAATTAAAAAATAAAACGCTATAATAAATAAATTTCAACTTTTATTTTATGATTATTGTTGATGACGATAAAGATGCCGATTAACATCCAGTTACCAATGTGGTCTATAGGACCTCAAGAAAAGATTAAAAAAAGTGTGATTGTGATTCTTCAAAATCTTGTTTTTGTGATCCAGGAGAAGAAAAGGAAGGCCACTCTAGTTGGGTTGGCTTAATCAGCCAAGAATATTGGAAGTGTAGCTAATGATAGGGAATTGAGAGAGGATGTGAGAAAGAAGGCCACTCTAGTTGGGTTGGCTTAATAAGTCAAGAAGATTGGAAGTGTGGCTAATGTTAGGGAATTGAGAGAGGATGTGAGAAGAAGGCCACTCTAGTTGGGTTGGCTTAATAAGTCAAGAAGATTAGAGGTGTTGCTAATAATAGAGAATTGAGAAAAGATGTGAGTAAGAGCGAAAGACCCTACCACTATGAAGTATTTTTCATGTTCCAACATCTTAATATGACAAATCTGACTCCGAGTCTTTAGGATAGACTACCCCAATATTAAAAATTTATTAAAATGTTTAATATAAATTAAATGTCTACAATTCAACTAACCAATAATTAATAATTATAATAATAATTTTTAAATTTAAACAAATAAATAAAGTGTAAATTAAGCAGCCGACAAAATAAAATTTTAAGACCACCGAGTGTTGCAATTTTATTAAAATATTTAATAGAAATTAAATGTATAGTATTCAACTAACTAATAATTAATAATTATAATAATAATTTTTAAATTTAAACAAATAAATAAAAGCGTAAATTAAGCAACCGATCAAAATAAAATTTTAAGTTTTAAATTTAAACCGTTTATGGGAAAAGAGAGACATTTGATTACCAGTCAAAAGCGACCTTTTTAAATTTATAATTTCAACAGAGATGAAAGATAATCAGAGGAAGTGATTTAGCCAACGTTTCGATTACAACCCAAAACAAACCGACATTTATTCCCAAGGTACATGAACATAGACGCTCCAACTTTCATGGGCATAGACACGGCAACCAGCAGAATTGACCTACAAATATCGTGGCACTGTAGCTGGCCGCGGCAGTGACACACGGACCGAATTGGAAGGTTCATTAGTGGCATTTGACAGAATATTCCGCAGTGTACTTTAAAAATAGTAAAATTTGATGGACAAATCACTTTTACAAGTGCGTAATTTTATTTGAAAAAAAAAAAAAAATATCGGAACTTTCCTCAAAACAGAACGTTTTTCTGTAGAGTACTGTTGACTATGTGTAAAAAGAGAGTAAAAGGAGATATCGTGGATATGATGTCATTTTCAGTGAAGGAAAGGCATTTCTTCATCATAAAGCCATGGGATAGGTGGAAAATATTGGGGTTCTTGTGAAAAATCTATACAAACTAGATGTATATGATTGTGCAACATTGATAAATAAACCAGAGAAGGTGGAGAGCCAAGACATCGGTGAGTTCTGGCCCAAGAGGTTGGGCCATATACACCACAACGCTTTGAGGATCATGCAACATATTTCTACAGGTCTTCCAAAGGGTGCAATTGCACAATGAGACAGATGAAAAGGGTGCACATTAGGGCAGTATACCAAATCCACCTTTCACGATAAGGAAAGTTGAGCCAAGGGGATCCATGAGAGAGTTCACTTAGACGCTTGTGGACTATTCTCGATAACTTCCACATTAAATCATAGGTATTATGTGATTTTTGTTGACGATTTTTCAAGAAAGTGTTGGATTGTCTTCATGCAGAAGAAATATCAGACATTTTCCAGGTTTTGGGAGTTAAAGGCACTTGTCGAGAAAAGTATAGGTAAGAAGGTGAAGGGTTTGATGAGCGACAATGGTGGAGAATAAATCTCTAATGGATTGAAAAACTTTCGTCCGTTATAAGGAGTTCAAAGAGAATTCATATCCCCTCAATACCAACAACATAATGGGGTTGCAGAAAGAAAGAACAAAATTATTGTGGGAGAAACACAAGCTATGTTTCATGATCAGGGCCTACCATTGCATTTGTGGGTAGAAGCATGCAATACAAAAATATTGTGTAGCACAAAATTCCTCATCGGATGCCTTGGATGAGTAAACCAAAAATTGGGTTTTGCAGGTGAAAGACCAGATGTGTCATATTTTAAAAATTTTATTTCATCTATTTATTTTCATGTGACCAAAGATGTTAGGAAGAAGCTACAGTGAACAATGGAGTTAGGGATACTTTTGGGGCACATTGATACACCTCACAACTATCAGGTGTACTTACCACCACATAGGATGAAAGTGGTCTGAAGAGATGTGAAATTTGACGAATACAAATCCATCTGATTGTCCCTTAAGAGGAAACTTGAGTTGCATGCAGTTGAGATGATCTTAGTTCCAAAGGATGAACCTCAGGATGTGGAGCATTTAAAAGCAGAGGAAAAAAGAGTAGTAGAAACCATGGATGGAGAACCATCCACTAGATATGGAAGGAAGTGAACCAGAAAGGTTGACATAGTATTTCTAGATACGAGAAATAATGTGGGAGCACATAAATCATAGTGCATGAAAATAAGTGTTGAGAATTTGGAGGGCTAAAGATTAATTCAAATTCTCTTCTTGATAATTTCCTGTGATTTTACTTGAATTGCTTGTGTCTTTTATTCCTTAGCTTATTTTGTCTTTCATCAAGTCAATTACCAAAATACAAAAGACACAAAGTTAGGCTCCTCGAGCCAGGGCGAAACCTCTCCCTCTTGGGGAGGAAAACACGTAATGAATTCTTCTAATAGATCTTCAAATGACAAGTTCCATGACCATCAGAACCTTGACCTAGGAATGCCTCCAAGACCTTGTCAATGTATGCTCACAACGTTGATCCTTCTCTTCTACACCAAATTGCACTGACCTGCACCACCACTAGAAAACTCGATCTCTGAATTTTATCTTCAAACAATTATTCTTATATAGGAAGTTATTGGAGATAAGATCATTTGAGATCTTATATTTTACTTTACATAATCTTGAATCTTTAGATATACTAATTTCTCTTATAAATTGTGATTACGAAGGTAATCACATATTTACCTTCCTCCTTTTCTCGTATTGTAATTCAAAGGATAATAATTAGACTACTTTCACTTGCCACAATCCTTAAAATGCATATGTGCAGACTCTATTCCACTTTGAGTGCATGTATATACATCTTAGGCTTGACTGCACTTTAGAACCCAATCTCCTCTCATTAATCCACATTAATAGCTTAAAAAGAAAAACCCAAAAACATATTTGCACCTCGTACTTTAACACTGTGATGACTTCGCAACTATGAGGAAATTATTTACGATATTTTTTACCTCATATGTGTCTGAAATACTCTTTAAAACTATCCTTTTATTCGCAGTTAATTACTCTCTCAAATCCAATTTTTTTTTCAAAAATATCCATAATTTTCTGGTTACAAATGAGCCGGAGGTCAGGATATATATATAGTGCATATTTCCTTCCTTTCAGGCCGACCATATAGCAAGATTGTAGGACAACATCCTGACTGTATATAGGACGACTTCATTATTTATCTTTAGTATTGAGTGAGGGTTGTTTGAAGCCATTCTTCCATAAGGTTCATGACAAGGTTTTGGAGCATTTAATAGTAACTGGTCTCTTCATATGCATGACACAAATTATGCTTATAAATAGAAGAAAAACTCTAAATAGACATCGAGAAGAATTCTATTAACCTATAATAAAATTCTTGCTCATGAAACCCATGAAGGAAGTATGACAAATACATTTCATTATATGTCTTCTAATATACATAAATTCATAATTACATAGTCAATATGAAGACCAATCCTAGTTACACTTTTAAACACTCCCTCTTAACTATGGAGGTATTCATACAGGTACATGGTCATTTTCAAACTGAATAATCTCATAAGAAGAATCAAATTGGTAATCACATCTGTATAGAATCATATCAACCAGCATTGTCCTACTGCAAGGCCTTGACTAACAACCCCATCTGCCAACGAGACAATGGGCTACAATGTTGGCGAGACACATGACTTATAGACACCATATTCTTTGTCTCTCCAAGGTACATACTCCACCTGGGTGTTCCCAAAGTATGAAATTCTTGGACTATTCTTCTCTTTGGTAGCTAGCCCTCAAAGAATATTGGTCCCCAACTACTCTTATCTTGAATTCCCTAATATATTCTCAAAGAGTATCGAATGCCATATGATTATCCAATCTTCCATTCTATCTTCCCAAGTGAAGACCAGAATGATGTGTCTATCTCTCCCTCTTAGCCAGGGAGAACCTACTCCAAAAGGGAATGTACTCATTCATGTATAAGGAATGTACCTAATCTCATTCCTAGGAATTACCCAGTTTCTTCAAAATAAGAAGTTGATCACCAGGCTCCCTCTCAATTAGGGACCTGTAGCAGCAATGTTGAGATACCCATATTCTTATGAATAATTCCTCCCCTCGATGTCATGGATTTTGGTATTGAGAAATCTTCAAATTTAGCTCCATAGGTCACATATCATCCATCACTTTCATTAATGAGTTTTGTGATTTACTAAAAAGTTATTCATCTTTCTTTCTTATCTAGTTTACCTTTTATGTCATGCTGCTTTCTTTTGAATCATATGCAAGTATCTTGCATCCTTTCTCATGATTATCAATCCCGCAGAAATTCATCTAGATAAACATATACGTATGAAATTTTAAAACAAAATATACCTCAGTCATGGTCTATCGCCGTGACATATTCCTATAGGAATCAACTTCCTTTATGTAGATTAACACATCTCCTAATGATATGTTTTCTCAAGGGTCTTCTTTCTTAATAGACTTATATCACAGTATACATATCCTCCGATGAGATATTCTAGTCGCATATTCTTGGCTTATGGATGATAAATTCCTCTTGACATGGTTTGACTTCATGATCTCTTCCGTTCTACACATTTTAATTCCCACGAACTTTAAATTTACAGTTCCTTATTCATATAAAACCAAATAATATTCCATATGAGGATATATTATGCTTATTTCAACTCTCAGTGCACTGAGAGATCCTCTTTGATAGATGATACTTCTAAATATAGAATTCTGTTACCTGCAACCATATGAATTCACAACATAAAGTCTCAGCATATATATATATATATATATATTATATACCTCATATGTTTCTCATTTGAGTCATCCTGTAGAAGTTTTAATAGAATGAAGAGCTTCATTCCCTTTACTTGTTTTATCAATATGTCATCACATCGCATAATTCTTTAGCATAGAATTGTTTATGAAACCATTCTACTTTATTTCTAATCATCAAATTCATAGAGAACTCCATTAGAAAGTGTCAGCACCAATTTTAATGATGACCCTTGATCATGATGACTGCTTTCCATCAGTAATGTTATCAGAGAGGTTTTCCTGGAGCTGTATCACCAAGATCTCCTACAATTCTTTTATGATTCCATCAATATGAACTGCTTCCTATAATACTATTTTGCAACCAAAAGAAATCACTTAAAGATGAAGATGATCTCAATCGTAATAGAGATCCCTCGCTTCTTCTTTATTATATTTCTTTGCATTAGGTTCTTCCCTAATATTCATAACATGGCCTTCTTCATTTATCCCCTTGTCCTTTCCAGATGTAGGATAATCTATTTAATAATGCCCAATTTCATTACAACCAAAGAATCATACTTTTTCCATATTTCCTCTTTTATTTCAAGGACCAAAGTTACTGAATCTTCCTTTCTTCCTGGATATGGCTGCAAAGGATTGGTTCCCTTCACTTGATCCTGTATCAACTTTGTGTTTCAATCTTGTTTCTTATATTTTATATAGATACCATAAATCATGGAATGGTGTGACTTATTTATTCCCATATAAAATTGAAGTGAAGTTTCCCCACTATTCTGGTAGAGCATTCAACACCACTGTAGTCATCTGAGTGTTAGACATTACCTGTCCCATTTCCTGCAATTGATCTATTATTTCATAAATATTCATAAAGTATGAAGTTATTCCTTCTTCTTTTGACAATTTCATTTTATATACTTCTTGTCTTAGGGAGATTTCTTCTCTGACAATACTCAGAGAGAATAGCTCCACCAGTTTCTCATATATATTCTTTATCACAATTTAGTTTTGTTACATAGGGAATGAGTGAGTCCTTTCTGGATTCTATGAGAATCCTCTGGGCTCTGATTTTTCCCTTAATTTGTTTGGCATGTGTTGGAGCATATTATTTTGGTGGTAGAATTCTAAATCCTTCGATGTATTCCATAACTCGGCCTTCAATTAAATTCAATTTTTTCCTCTTCTTCCAAGCACTAAAGTTTGATGACCCAACCAAATTTTTTATTTCTTTCCAATAATTCAACTTGACAGATTTAAGTAAGGTCATTAATACTTACTAGAGTAGAGTATCTTGCAGCTTCCTTGATGAAGATGAAATCTCCAATGTAGGTGATCTTGGATCCTTAATCATAAAGGATATCTTCAAAATATGATGTCCTCTTCTAGAAATGTCTTCAATGTAAATCTTTTAGGTCCCTATATACTATTATATTACCTTATTTTTGTTTTTGTAACCCCCTTATTGTTATTGTTGTACCCCTGTAACCCAAATATTATTATTATTGCGCCCTTACATTATTATTGTTAGGTAGGCTAGGATTATATTGTGATCCCATGGAATCCTATATAGAGAAGGAGGTTTTTTCATATGTATCATATAAGAATTGCTCATTTATGTAACGTATTGGAGGTTTCCCCTCAAAGTGGTTGATTACTAAGGTGTTCATCTCTCTTTTCTTCTATTTTTGGAGCTTGTTTCATAACATTTGGTATCAGAGCTTTAGATTCTAGGGTTTCGCTGCTCCAAACAAGCCATCGTGGAATTTTGGCCATAATTTTTTTCTATGAAGGTTCAGAAGCTGAAAGTTTACAGAGCGAAGCATAAATCCTGAGGAATGTCCTGTAAATATTTCAGATCTTGGTTCACCAAATTTTCAGAGGTATGATTTGTGGAAGTTAGGGTTTTTTCAGGCTCTTGAATTTCACCTAAAAAGGTTTGTTGTGGAGTTTGAGCTATAAATTGCTATCAAGGAAGGTTCAAAAGCTCAAAATTTTATAAAGTGAAGCCAAAATCATGAGGAACTTCCTGTAAAAATATTAGATCTTGGTTCGCAATATTTTCATAGATATGATCTGTGGAAGTTAGGGTTGTTTCAAGCTCACGAATTTCATCTCAAAGAGGTGGCCATGGGAAAATCATCATAAATCTCTGTATCAGCATCGGATTGGTATTCTGTAAAACTTGGTAGGAATTATATGAACTTTAGTTTCTTGTGTATCAATTTCAGAGCTGAAGGAGGAAACAGTGACACATGGCACTCTATAAAAATTTGCTATACTAAACCAATCCATAATTAGGTAATTGTGGGAGATTCTGCATAACATTTCCTTGAAGAATCCAAATTAGGTCAGACCTATGGCATTCGAAAGAAGATTTAGAAGGCTACTACAAGACCAAATTTTAGATATTGAAGATTCGAAATCATAGAGATAATCCAGTTTTAAGATCGAGCTCCTCAAAAGAAAAAAAGGGTGTGTATTTTGTTTTTGAATTGCGTAAGTCTTGTTTGAAGAACCAGTTTGAATTGATTACAAGGGAATATTGTAGAATATATATCAGTATTTGGTTCTAAAATGCCTCCATAAAGAATTCAACACCCATTAAGCCTTCAGAAGGCTCTACTATGACTCATGAGGACAAATAAGTCTAACATGACATATCAAATTACAAGAGAAAGTGCACCAAATATCGCCCTCGCAAAGAGCAACAAAAAATGAAATGGAAGTTTCAAAGAAATGTGTGGAAGCTAAGATGGATGGTTTGAGGAAAGGCATGGATAGTTTGAATAATGGAATGGAAGCTAAGATGGATGGCATGGAAACCGACATGGAATCTAAGATGGATGACATGGAAGAAAAAATGGAAAACATGAAGAATGATCTAAAAGAAGACATGGGAGGTTTGACAAAGTTGATACAAAAAATGTTTCCTAATGGTGAAAAGATAGTAGAGGAAACTCATGATGAGAAAAAAACAAATTTTAATCGCGATTTAATAAAATCTAATGTTTGATGGGAGACCCATCATATTCTAAAGATGGATATGAGGAATTTTGATGGAAATGATCCCATAACATGGATACTACAGATGGAGAAATATTTTAATCTCAAAAATGTGAAAAAAAAAACACAAAAGGTACACATTGCAACTTTACATTTAGAACAAAATACATTTGTATGGTATCGATGGCTTTGCTCCCATAAAAAAATTGTCATTTGGTCAATTTTTAATAAGGAAATGATAGCACATTATGAGAAAACAAAGATTATCAATTTCTCCAGATCTCCAAAAAGTCTTGGAAGATCATTCAAAGGTGTTTAAAACTCCAAAAGGACTCCCACCTATTTGTGATCATTATAATGCTATTCATTTGATTCCAGGAATCATTCCTCCAAACATCTGCCCTTAAATATGATATTCAAAAGTTTGTGGTGGAATGTTTGGCTTGCCAGCAAAATAAAGTTGAGGCAATTAAGATACTGGGTCTTCTACAACCTTTATCCATTCCAATTCAACAATGGGAGGAGATTTAAATGGATTTTATCACATGTTTACCTAAGGCCGAAGGAAAGAATGTCATCATGGTGGTAGTTGATAGACTTACCAAGTATGCACACTTTTGTGCATTATCTCATCCATTTAAAGAAAGTACAATTGCTACTGCATTTATGGAAACAATTCAAAAGATACATGGAAACCCAAAGATTATTGTAAGTGACATAGATCCCATTTTTACTGGAAATTTTTGGACAAAATTATTTTCTTATTTGGGTACTCAAATAATTCATAGGTCATCTAATCATCCTCAATCCGATGGTCATGCTGAGAGACTGAATAAATGTTTGGAAATATATCTTTGTTGTTTTGTATCTGATGAGAAAAAATAATGGGTCAAGTAGTTACCTCTTGTTGAATGGTGGTATAACACTTCTTTCCATATTGTAGGAAAAATGAGCCCATTTATGGTACTTTATGGATATCATCCACTGTCCATCACATCATCTTTAAGAGAAAATTATAAGGTTCAAGCAGTGGAAGATCACATCGATCATCAACAAGAAGTTCTCCAACTCTTAAAGGATAACCTAAATTTGGCACAAAATCGAATGAAACAACATGCAAATCAACATCACAACAAGAGACATTTTGGTGTAGGATACTGGGTATTTTTACGACTATAATGATACAAAAAATTTCCCTCAAGCAAGCTAAGAAGGATAATAAATTATCGCCAAGTTACTATGGTCCTTACAAGGTGTTGCTAAATATTGGTACTATGGCACAAAAATTGAAGCTTCCTGCTTCTTCATGAGTGCACCCAGATTTTGATGTTTCATGCTTAAAGAAGGTTATCGGTGAGAAACTTCCAGTCCAAACAATATTGCCAAGACTTGATGAGGAAGGAAAAATCATATTGGAATCTGAAGCAATCATGGAAACAAGAACTTGAAAGCTACAAAATTGATCAATTTAATAGTATCTCATCAAGTGGAAGAGCTTACCCACTGAACATTCTACATGGGAGGATGAGAATTTTATACGAAAGCATCTGAAGCTAATCATCATTGAGGACAACACTTTTTTGAAGCAGAGGGACATGTTAGGTTCCTATATTACTAGTATAGTCCCTTATCGTTGTTAGTGTAACCCCCTTATTGTTATTGTTGTGCCCCCATAACCCCAATATTCTTATTATTGTGCCCTTACATTATTATTGTTAGGTCGGCTAGGATTATATTGTGATCCCACGGACTTCTATATATAGATGGAGGTTTTGTCATTTCTGTCATCCAAGAATTGTTCATTTATGTAATGTATTGGAGGTTCCCCCCTCGAAGTGGTTGATTTATAAGGCGTTGATCTCTCTTTTCTTCTATTTTTGGAGTTGGTTTCATAAAAAAATCTTTGATGGAAAATATTATTTCCTTGAATGAGTTGATCCTTTAATGAGATATAAAATCTTTCTTGAAATAGCTTGAGAGTATTTGTTGCAAATTTATTTTTCTTTTCAACCCAAACTTTGATCTTTTCTTCCTCGAGTGTCTTCTTTGTCAAGTAGCCCTTATGTTTAGCACCTTAGCTATGATACAATGATGGGAATTTGGAGGGCTAGAGATTAATTAAAATTCTCTTCTTGATAAAAACTTGTGAGTTTGCTTGAGTTACTTATGTCTTTTCTTCCTTAGCTTATTTATTCTTTCATCAAGTCAATTACCAAAATACAAAGACACGAAGTTAGGCTCCTCAAGCTAGGGAAAAACCTCTCCCTCTTGGAGAGGAAAACCTGTAAGGAATTCTTCTTATATATATTCAAATGGAAAGTACCATTCCCATCAGACCCGTGACCTATGAATGCCTCGAGGACCTTGTCAATGTATGCTCACAATGTTGATCCTTCTCTTCTGCACCAACTTGCACTGACCTACACCACCACTAGAGAATCTGGTCTCTGAATTTTATCTTCAAACAATTCTTCTTGTATACACAGTTATTGGAGATAAGATTATTCAAGTTCTTATATTTTACTTTGCATAATCTTGAATCTGGAGATATATTAATTTCTCTTATAAAATGTGATTAGAAAGGTCAATCCCAGAATTACCTTCCTCCTTTTCTCATACTGCAATTCAGAGGATAATACTTAGACTGCTTTGACTTGCCACAATCCTTACAATGCATAAGTGACTGAAACTATTCCACTTTGAGTGCATGTATATACATCACATACTTGATGGCACTTTAGACCGCAATCTCTTCTCATTAATCCGCATCAACAACTTAAAAACAAAACCCAAAAACATATACACACTTTGTACTTTTACACTATCTTGAATTTGCAACTATTACAGAATTATTTACACTATGCTTTACCTTAGATGTTTCCAGAATACTCTTCATAATTTTCCTTTTATCCACACTTAATTACTCTCTAAAATGTGTAACTTGTTTCAGAACAATCCACAATTTTCTAGTTACAAATGAGCCACAAGTCATGATTTATATAGTGCATATTTCCTTCCTTTTAGGCCAGCCATACAACATGATTGTGGGCCGAAATCCTGACTGTATATAGGCCGAATTAATTATTTATCTTCAGCGTTGAGTGAAATTTGTTTGAATCCATTCTTCCATAAAGTTTATGACAAGTTCTTGGAGAATTTAGTGACGACTATTTTCTTCATATAAATGACACTAATTACACTTACAAACAGAATAAAAACCCTAAGTAGACATAAAGGAGAAGTCTATTCACCTATAATAAAATTCTTGCTCATGAAACCCATGAAGCAAGCAAAACAAATACATTTTATTATCTTTGTCTTCTTCTTTACATAAATTCATAATTACATAGTCAATATGAAGACCAATCCTAGTTATACTTTTCAACAAGAAGGTCCCCAGAGCAGTAAATCAGATACATGCCTCTTATGAGTGAAGGTACTGAGATAGAACCATCCTCTTTTGAGGAAGCAGTGTAGCAGCCAGTGTGGGTTTATTCCATTATTGAGGAGCATGACTCCATCATCAGAAATAATGCATGGCAAGTTGTCCCATGACCAGTGGGGAAGTTAGTTGTAGGATCTAGAAGGTGAAGAAGGCAACAGATCGGAGTGTGGAGAATAACAAATCTATATTTGTGGACAAAGTGTTCTCTTAGGTTGAGTGGATTGATTATCATGAGACTTTTTTCACCAGTCGCAAGGTACTCTTTTATTAGATCCATCCTTACAATCAAAGCGTAGATGGGATGGTAGATACATCAGATGGATTTAAAGATAACCTTTCTCAATGGAGTTATTGAGGAAGAAGTACACATTGAGCACATAGAAGGTTTTGAGACCTTATAAATGAATTCACATGTGTGTAGACTCAGAATAGCACTTTATGGGTTGAAGCAAGCACCTTGTGCTTGGTACATCAGGATTGATAGATATTTCACCGAGTTGAGCTTCACCAAGAGTGAAGCAGATGTGAATCTATATCATATTCAGGTGGATGATAAGCTTTTGATTATTTTACTTTATGTCAATGATATGATACTGACAGGTGATGAGCAGCTCATAAATTCTTGCAAATATGATCTTACAAGAGAATTTGAGATGAAGGACATGGGACTCTTGGACTATTTACTTGGATTTAAAATATGGAAAAGAGATGGGGAGATTTTTTTATCTTTGAGAAAGTAGGCCAAGGAGATTCTAAGGAAGTTCCATGTGGAGGGAAGAAAATCCATTGATCATGTGCTAAAAAATGAAAGTTGTTGGAATGGTGTGGAACCTGAACAATTGTGTATCCAGAGAAACTTGTTTCGTGGAAAAATGACACTGTATCCTCCAGAAACATGTTATGTCCACTTTATCAAACTAAAAATTTAAAAAAGAAAAATGCAAGACACCCTAGTCAGCAGTCCGTACAGCCGACTGGGCATGCCTACATGGCAAGGTGACTATGCAGGTTGACTTGGTCAATGGTTTTCCTTCGACGTATGGAATGGTGCCAAGTGAAACGTTTGTATTGGGTTGAAATGGTTTGTTTTGGTTGGGTTTTCGAATTTCAATCATAGGATGCCACGTGGCCTATTTAGGGGCTACCGAGTGGTAGCCCGAGGGCCACCAAAATTTATGTTTAATTCCAAGTGGAGTGGGTGGGGGTTGAACCTGCAAGCTCCAAACACTAGTGCTAATATGTTACCATTACACCATGACTATGTTCCTTGATATATAGTGTATTTGACATAGTTTTTTTTTCATAATTTTTCTGCCATGGGAGGAGGAGGCTGGGGACTAGCCCTTGCCCTCATCACTGCTAGAGGAGGGAAAATGGGTGAGAGGATAGCCCAGCACCCCCCAATGGTCCATAACCACAATTTTAAATGCCACCATAATCATGTGACATGCCACGAGATTTTTGGGATCGCTGGTTAGTTAAGTTACTAACCACAACCAAAATCATTAAATTTTATTCCCATGTTTCCACACTTAATGCTAAGTCGTTTGGTTAGAAGATTAATCACGCATTTTTGTTATAAAAAATATTGTATTAAACCATATGGTTATGGTTTGAAATTTAACATGAAGGCCTAATTGGAAAAATTAGTGTGACGACAATTTCGCCCGATTTTTGGGAAAATTTGCACGCACTTAGCGAAATTCCAAGAAAAATTGTAGGACGGTGCCAAATTTTGAGGAATTTCTGTAGTGCTTGGTGCCAAAACTTTGGGAAGTCATAACTTGATAATTTTTTGACAAAATTACAGATAGAGAGAAACTACAAAAGAATTTTTGGGCATTCTGGAATTGGTGGAACAAGTTTCATAGTTGTTTGAGCATTGTAAATACATGTAATTACACTCTTGAACATAATAGAAGAGGGCAAAGCCATTAGAAGTGAGAACAAGGATCTGCAGCCTAGGTGGGGTGTAATTCTTCATCATGTGCTATTGTGTTACTAATTATGGTGATTTTCATGTCTGTTAGATGCTATTGTTTAGTGTTTTGTTTATGTTAATTTTCTTAATAAATTTACATAAAAACACATAAAAGCTCATGTTTAACTTGGAATTAACCTACTTTGTTTATATTCTGAATTGGATATTAGCACAAAAAACACTAATATTCCCATTTAGATCAAGTTGTTATTAGAGCACTACGTTTACTTGTGAAATGAGTATTTAATTGTTTTTCAAGTGTTTAAATGCTTACAAGGTTGAAGCTCAAGAGAGGAGAAGGAAAGCTTATGGGTGCATGTTCTATAGTTGGAGCGAGGAGAAGGAAAGCACCGTTGACACAATCTCCACCACAAGATTCATCTCTAGTTGCATTAGAGGCTCCAGTAAGCATGTCTCATGAAGGAGAAGATGATAACATGTAAGAGTATGCGAATTCTTTTAGGAAGGCTTTGTTTTACATGAGAGAGAGGAATACAAGGTTTTAGGGTGAAAGCTCCAGGCCTCCAAAATGAGAGGGTTATCCAGGAGGAGAAGGTAGTGAAAATGATGATAATCCACCAACTACTCCACCATCATCGTCACCACCATATTAACCTCCATCTTCATCCTCTTCCTCTACTGCAACCCTTGCTCATACTCATCAATGTAACTCAAAAGGAATTGGTAAAAATTTTAAAACTTGATATTAAATTTGAGTTGCTTATGTATAATGGTGAAGTGAATGTAGAGAATCTTGACAATTGGGTTTATTAGTTGGAGGTCTACTGCGGGATTCAAAACCTTCAACATGATGACACAAAGACTCAACTATCTTCCTTGAGGCTCGAGGGTGCAATAGTAGTATGGTCGGAAGCCAAGACACAAGAAGAGATGAAAAGCCATGGTAAGATTTCCATGTCTTGGTTTGATTTCATTGTTGCAATTAGAATGAAATTTTACCCTCTATAATATATACTGAAATCTATAATGGTCTAGCATAATTTTAAACAACCAAAAGGACAAAGTGTTCAAAATCACACACGAGAGTTTTGGAGAAGAGCACTAGTTTTGGGTGTTAATTTATCTTCTCATGGAACTTTGTTAAACTATATTTGGGGTTTGCACAACTATCTTACATATACTATTCTCATGTTCAATCCGAAAAACTTAAATGAGGTTTGTGTTCAAGACACATATCTAGAAGCATGAGGGAAACATAGTACATATGAGAAAAGTGATAGTTTCCTTTAGTATGAAGGTAAAGGAAACAATAATTTTAATGGAAAAGGAAAGAAAAATGGTTCTATTAAAATAGAGAAAGAGAAAATCACATATAAACGTTGTTCAAAAAATGGCCATGATGAAGACCATAGTTGGAAAATCCATCCAGAGTTGAAGCCCAACCAAATTAAAACCAAAGAGAAGGAGAAAACAATTGCAATAATTGAACATTACTTAGGTACAAATTCAGGAGATGAAATCAAGATTACAACAATGGGTTTGAAAGGTGATAACATAGCAAGCACTAGTTCTTCAAGTTGTTCTAATGTAAATCAAGATGATGATACAAAAATTGAACTCTCTCATATTAGATTTATTTCAAGGCATACCAAAATAGACACAAAATTTGCATTAGGGGAATTTTGAGGTCTAATATACGCTCCCCAAGGAAATTTTTAAAATAGTAGTTGAAATAGTAAAATAAGATTAGACTACATCATCAAATTTTAGGGGGAAAAAATAAAAATTACTTTTTAAACTCGTATTTTCAACTTATCTACATATGGTTTTACTTAAATTTCAAGCGGGAACACTCATTGAATGCATAATTTGATTCCTCATCCAAGGAGTACCCATGTTGCATACTTTTGATGGACCGTGTTACATGCAAAATCATAAATACATGAAAAATCATGATTGCAATAACGTTTTTTGATGTATTTCTCATTTTTCGTGTAGTAGGGTCCATCGAACATATGCAACATGAGCACTCCTTGGATGAGGAATTAAATTTTGCAACTAACAAGTACTACCGCTAAAAATGTGGGTAAAACATTAAAGAGATTAGCTCAAAATACAAATTCAGGTAGTTTTAATATTTTATTATTCTTTGATCTTTTTGGCTTTTTCCCCAAAAAATGGTGAATCATGCCCCATGGTTGACATCATCATCTTGAATCTGATTGGTTCTTATAAATTTTATTTTCATTGTACATGCTTCTTAGGAGGCTGACTTTAGACCTCAAAAGTTCTTAAATGATAGTGGTTCTCAAGCCAATTTCATTTTTGAAGACTTAGTTAAGATGCTAAATCTAGAAACTATTACACACACAAGGCTTTGCTCTTTAGGGTGGATATGCAAGAATGGAAACTTGTAGATAACAAGTGCATCGTAAGGTTTGAAATCAATTCAAACTTTCTTGACGAAGTTTAACTTGATGTAGTTCCGCTTGATATATCAAGTAATTTTTTGGGAAGTCCTTATCTTTATGATAGGAGTGAAATATTTCATCAGCATGAAAATATGTACCACTTGTTCAAGAATGAAATTGAGTACATAGTTAGAATGCATAAGAATAAGATGAGTTTGTATCTTATACATGTGGGAGAAATGAAGAGAATAGTGAATGCAAGTCAAAATTTGGCTTCGTTATTGTTCAAGCATAGTGATGTTTTGAATGATACCTTTTAGGAATATGCATCAAATGAAAAAGATGATTTCATTGAAGCTGCTAATGGTTTTAATAATATTTTTCAGGGCTCTAACATGTTTCCATTGAAAAGAGGTAAAGAAGATGTGAAATATTGGCAGCAGTCCACATCATTGATGAACAATGATGGGAACAAGATGTTAGTGTTGAATGGTGCGAAAATAAAAAAGAAAGCACCAAAGAAAGATGAAAAGGAAGGAATAGGTTCCACAAGTACTTATTTTTGGTTTCAAAATGGTACATGGAAATGGAAAAAACACTTGGTCAAAGGTCAAAAAAAGTACAAGGCAAGAAAAGCTAAAAATCGTCATGTCGATAGTGTTCAAGGTGACAAATTTTTCAAGTTATTCAAGTTTCCTTTGATTAACGACTTAGGTGGGATCAAGTTTGTTTCTTCAAGGACAAATTGTTGTTTTGAAAATTATGAGAAATTATAGGAGGATGGTATCTGCAATAGCAAGACATGGTGTCCAGAATCAAGGAAAAAAAATAGTTTTCATGAAAATCAATATTGTTGAATTCAAGAAAATTCCAGTGGATTGAGACACAAAGCGTGAGGGGGCTATAACCTCATCCATATGTTTAGTAATGAAAGATATTTTTGGGTCCAGAAAATTCTAGTGGGGAGGATTGATCAGGTGCTCAAAATAATGCTCAAAAAGGAAATTTTATGGAATGGTGTGGAGCCTTCATGATTGTATAGATCTCATCATTTTGAAACTGACACAACTTGTTTCGTGGGAAACTAACACCGTATGCTCCCAGAAACACATTTGATCCACTTTTTCAAACATGCAATTTTTTTTAAAATAATTGCAGGACAACCTAGTTAGCTGTCCATACAGCCGACTAGGCATGCCTACGTGGCAGGGTGACTATGTAGGTTGACTTAGTCAATGGTTTTCCCCTGACATATGGTATTCTACCAAGCGACACATTTGTATTGTGTCGAAATGGTGTGTTTGGGTTGGGTGTTGGAAGGCCAATCGCAAGTTACCATGTCGCCCAGCCAGGGGCCACCACATGGCGACCTGAGGGCCACCAAAATTTGTGTTGAAGTTTGAGCAAAGTGGTCAATGGTAGAACTTGTGACCTCCAAAAACTAGCGCTCAGCCTTTACCACAACGTCTATGTTCATTGATATATAGTGTATTCAACATAGTTTTGATTTCATAACCTTTCCACCATGGGGGGAGGGGGTTGGTGTCAAGAACCAGCCCTAGTCACCGGAAAAGGCAAGATCATGGGCAGGAGGCTAGCCCCACACCTCCCAATGTCCCAAAATTGCAATGTTAAATTCCACGATCACCATGTCAGATACCACGAGACCACCACGATCTTCGTTATTTAAGCCACTAACCATAACTACAACCATTAAATTCTATGCCCATGTATCGACACTTAATGCTAAGTCTAATGGTTAGCGGATTAACCAAATGTTTTTATTATAATTTTTTTGTATTAAACCATTGAATTTCACTCAATTTTTAAGAAAATTGGCGCTTATTTAGCGCAATTCTGGGCAGATTTTGTAGGATGGTGCTGAATTTTGAGGAATTTTTGGAGAGGTTAGTGCCAAAACTTGGGCATGTCATAACTTGATCAGGTTTTGACCAAATTCGAGGAAGAAAGAGGCTAAACATGCATTTTTTGGCATTCTGGAGCTGATGGAATAGGTTTCAGAGTTTTTTAAGCATTGCACACACATGTAATTACACTTTTGAGCATAATAGAAGAGTGCCAAGCCATTTTAATATGGACCAAGGAGACATAGCCCATGCGGGGTGAAATCCTTCATCATTTTTTATTGTGTTATTTTTTATGGTGATGTTCATGTTTGTTATATGCTCTTCTTCAGTGTTTTTTTAATGTTAATTTTCTCGGGAAATTCACATTAAAACACATAAAACTCATGCTTAACTTGAAATTTACCTCATAATTCTAAAGCACTTTGTTTATATTCTGAATTGGATCTTAGCACAAAAAACACTAATATTACCATTCAGATCTTGCATGGAGACTCCTAGTGAAGGAAAATGGAGGAAGGAGGATGCTTCTTCGAATGAAGTATTAGATGCTACTATTTACAGGAAGGTGATGGGTTCCCTCATGTATTTGGTGAACAAATGAACCCCATATGCTACATAGTTAACTAGCTGAGCCAAGCTATGTTTAAACCGACAAATATCTTTTGGAATGTAAAGAAGCATGTGTTGAGATATATCAAGGCCACTACAAAGTATGGATTATGGTATAAACGGACAAAGGGAGTGAAGCTTCGATGCTTCATCAATGTAGATTAGGAAGGGAATCCTTCCAACGATAAGAGAACATTAGGATGCATCTTTAGCATAGGATCAATAGAAGTTTCTTAGTATAGTAGGAAACACAGATCAGTTGCACTTAGTTTAGTGGAGGCAAAGTACATGGCGGTTAGTCAGCAAGCATGCGAGGCCATCTGGAGGAGGAATATACTTGTTGGTTTGTTTGGTCAAAATATGGATCCGATGGTGATACACTGTGATAACTAGAGTTGCATCAAAATCTAGGTTAATCCAGTTATCCACGACAATTCCAGGCATATTTATATCTGGTATCACAATCTTAAATATTGTGTTCAGAGGAGGATTATGACATTGATTACATTCCAACGGAGGAGCAGGATGTAGACATCTTGACGAAGGCACTGGAAAGAATAAAATTCAAATTTCACAGAGACAGGATCGAGGTAGCTGATAATCCCTTTCTTCTTGAGAGGGACTGTTGAAATGGCACCCCAAAGAGGGTTTCTAATTTAATTTTCCTTTAGTTAAATTGGAAGAGAAATTTTAATTTCATCTCATGACAACTTATATTAGTTAACTAAGTTAGAGTGACTGATTTAGCTTAGTAAATTCGAGTTGAGGGTCTTATAGGATGCATGTAGAGTTATCCCACGATTTAAGGGGGCCCAGTTATAGTTATTTTTTATTTGTAATTATTTAACTAAATAAATCAAGTTGAAATCAGTTTAACTAGTTCTAACTGAGTGATGAATTAGTGAGAGGTCAAGTGAATTAAATATGATTGAACTCACAATTAGTGATCAATCAACTAAGTTATAATTCACTATAAATAAGTGTTTCATGCCAGTTTTAAGGAAGTCCCAGTTGAGACTGGGGTTAAAGGGATGATAACTATCAGTTGTATAATTAGAAAATTGTACAGGTCAATTATAGAGTGAGTTGGAGGACTATGAATGATTGTGCAATCAAGGCAAGGGATTTCCTATATAATAGGGATTTAATTTCTCAAGGAATTCATGAGGAAGGAACGATGGGAAAATGCACATAATTAGTTAAGTATTTCTCCTATTTTACCTAGATCAGAGTGATAGAATTAGTAGATTACATGAGTTTCTCTTGAGATAGAAAGAATTGTATTGTTTCATGACCCTTGACTTCATATAATATACAAATAGAAGGGTTTTTGGAAGTGTGCTTTCCCTAGATACATCTTGTGTTGTACGATTGATTATTTTTTTCTCGTACTTGTTATGTGATTGCGCAATTGTGTTTTGTTTCTACAAATTGTAGAAGGAATCAATATATATTTTTAGTACAGTACAAGATCAATTTGAATTCCATTGTTATATTTTCCACAAGATCTTATTTTAACGAGTGTGGATATCCCATTGGATCCCACAGTCCATTATTTTAGATCGGGACAACATGTTTCTAGGTAAATTTTGTTCAATTCTATGGTTGATGTTGGAAACAAATCTGACTAAGTCCATGACTTTCCACCCCCGAAATGATGGCCAAATAGAGGTTGTCAATAGGATGATCATACACATTTTGTGCATGTAAAACTCAAAGCATCCATGCACATGGGATGAAAGTCTCCCCATGTACAATACGGCTACAACAGAGCTCTCCATAGCTCAACTAGTGACATCCCCTTTCAGGTGGGGTTGGGATTACAACCATTATGTGTGATTTATGTGGCCATACCATTTGCAGCTACTTAGGAAGATTCAACTCATGTCTAGTTTTAATCTAACAGGGCTAAAATTTAATTGATTTCATTTAGAACATCTAGTAGAAGGTCCATGACATATTGGATAGAGCTAGTGCTGAGTACAAAAAATTACATGATCAACATTGAGTTCCAGACAAGCTCTATGTGGGCGAACCAAAGTTTGCCTACATTTGCGTAAGGAGCACCTCGCTCGGCACCACTGCAAGACTCACCTGCATTGATATGGGTTTTACACAAACTCCAAGGGTGTAGAGGGAAATTCCTTTGAGCTCAACATTCATCATTCTTTTGCATGCACCCAATGTTCAATGTGGACCAGCTTCGACCATACCTTCCACCATTACTAAACACATTGAACATTGCAGAAAAAGTCACACCAATACAGTTAAACCTAGACTGCATGGAACATTCCAAAATTGATAAGATCATGGAAACACAAATCAATAACACTTGCCAAAAAATGATCCAGCTGTATCGAGTTATGAAAGAGTGCAAACACCTTCACTAGGGCAAGTGGTTCAACAAGGAATAGGTTCAACAAAAATTTCCTCACCTCATGGAGACTGCACAGAATGGGGAAAATTGCTTCCTAATGATGGAGGAATGATCCAGGTGGATATTGGTGTCCAACTTCCTGTCCCACCTCAACATCCATTCAGTTTCATCGCATTCCATGTTTATAGCATCATTTACTATTTTTAACAGTTTTGGGGTCCTAAACTTTTGTAGAAGTTGTGACCCCCTAAAAGACACTTTTTTGAGGTTTGTTATAGGTTTGCGACTGAAAATCCTATAGTAATTGGAGATATATTTCAAACGATGTATCATATGTGCAAAATGGAGGTAATATGACCAAGTTACGACCCCACGAAGTTGCTTTTCCAACTAACTCCAATGGGGCCCACAAAGTCTTGGCGTTCCATCTCCTAGGGTTAGGGTGTTGGTTCTTTAGGTTTCCCTTGTTGTTCAATAATAGAAAGGCCATTCATCCTCATTATAACACAATTCAGTGACATATAGCCTCCATATCTCTTCTCAGAAGCTACCACCACCTAAGTTAGTTTGTGTCCATTCTATATGTAATAATATTTCAGTTCTTTGATATTAATATAATGAACATCCCTTTTTGTTGCATCTCTGTATTTATGGTCATATATGTATTTTTTTTCTTTCCATTTTAAGTTCAGATCAATGGTACTTAAAGGGATAATAAAAATGTGTATATCGATCATGGTATTTCAATTTTGGTAGTGGTGATTTATGGAATGATTGTATAAAATATAATATCTTGATGATGAATTTTACAAGATTTCCTTGGGGAAGGAAGATTTATGGAATGTTTGTATAACAAATAATATCTTAATTGATGTCTTGATGAAAACATGGGACTAATATTATTGATGACACAAACTAAATCCTAGATGGATATTGAATAATCTTATTTCATATTCAGTATTCATTGTTTATACAAATAAATGAAATATATATATATATATATATATATAGATATATTTTTTTTTAATAATGAAAATGCTTAAAAGTATTATTTTACTATATTTTATATTTTGATATTATGATATGAAGCTATATTCACATGTCATTGAATTTATTATGTGATGTTATGATATATAGTTGATGTAGATGTGTTGATGTTATAACTTATGATGGTATTCATGATATGAAGCATTTGGTAGTTGCATGTAAATTTTATTACATGCATGAGAACATAGTTATTTTTATTCAAAATTTTGTGACACCAATCATGTTATGTTCTGATGATGGTATGCATGATGTGGCATATGGATTATTTTCCATGAATTTTGTGATTATAAATAATGCATTTGATGCATGTTGTGATGTGGTGATTGACAGGAAATCCATAAATGGGCCAAGAGGGCTAGTTTATTTTATGATCTTCTGGGATACCATAACTGCAAGGGAGAGTATGTAATGCCATATGGCTTGGGAATAGACTCAATAAACAATACATATGCCAGTGGTTCCTTTATCTTGTATTTGTCTTGATGGATAACTCTTGAAGGGCTATTGGACCATTTTGAGGAGGCCATGTGTCTGATATTGGGCTTCGATGCTAAGGTTCTGAGGGGGTGTGAGGAATTCAATGCTTTGGGCTGTGCACCTTAGTGAGTGTCAAGGGAGTGGTCCAACCTTATGATATTCCAAAATTCATTGAGTATCGAGACCAGATGCCTGCCTTGGTGTAGATGATGTTTAAATCGCAGCACGAGCCTTAGGGCAAGCCTTGGGATATGGTATAGAATGATGAGGCTTTATGTTTGGTTCCAAAAATTGGGAAAAATGGTATAAATTCCTTGAAATTTCCCTGGTGTTGTGTAAATTTCGATGCCTCCTAGTATACTAGTTCAATAGAGGTTGCGGGGAAAACGTGAAATAATAAATAATTAAAATAAAATAAAATAAAAATTTAAATGATTCAACTTAAATTTGGGACTAATTTCCTTAAATATGGGGAATATTCAATTCCTATAATAATAATAATAGAAATAATAAATAAATAAATTTATATTAAAATATAAGTAAATAGATAATAAACAATATAGAAAAAATAATAATAGTAAGTAATTAATAAATAATAAATAAAAAGGATAATAATAGTAAATAAATAATAAATAATGAAGAAATATAATAATAGTAAATAAATAAGTAGTAGGTAGTAAATGAGAGTTTGAAATAAATATACAAAAAATAGATAATAAAAATAGTAAGAATAAATAAAATTAACAAAGAGTAAAAATAAATAAAATAAGAAAGTGTTAAAATGAGAGAAATATTTAATTATCTAGAACTTAAACCAATGGAATAAAGGTACGCATGTTGACACATGGACTGTGTGTGCATATGGATTCCCCGATAGTAGTAGTTGATTTAGGGCTCAGGGGTGGCTAGATGTAAAAATCTTATGAGTAGCTGAGCCTATGGTTCAGTGGAATGTTGTCTCCAAAAACATTGTCATGATTAGAAGTATTCAAATATCATTCAATTTTGAAATAAAAGGTAAGGAATACCGTCGTTATAGGTATTTCGTCTCTACTCATTTTTTTTTTTAATTCTATGCTAATTAATTGAATAATTTTTGTGTTTATTATTAATCACATAATTTGTATAATTTCTTATATATTCTAATTATGGGTTGTTACACACAATATCAGTTTGAAATGTCAATTTGTCGATAATTTTCCTTTTTCTTGGTTTGTGGACTCCGCAAGGAATTATTGAATAAGTTTATAATGGAATAATGGTCACCTATTAATACTCCCATGGTAACTAGATGCAAACTAATAAAAGATAATGAATCACCTAAGATCAATCTAAATATGTTTATATAAATCATTTGTAGCCTCCTATACCTAACAACCTCAAATAAAAATATCATGCAATTTGTTGCCACAGTAGAAAGGTTTCAATCATCCCCTAAAAAAATTCACCTATAAGATGTAAAAGGAATCTTCAAATATTTGAAGCCCATCATTTACTTTGTTTTAGGGTATCGGAAATGTGAGAAAATTTCCTCGACTACGTAGAGATATGTCGATTATGTTGGTAATGTAAATGATAGGAAGAGCACAATTGGAGTTCCTATTCCTTACAAATTTTTTAGTGGCTTGGTTAATCAAAAAATAGAAATCAACCTCATTGTCCACAACTAAATTAGAGTACATAATATTCATTTCATTTTTCACTCAAATTTTGTGGATGAAGTATTCTTTCCAAGACATGAAGGTAATATGTGATGAATTGATTACTATTATGTATGATAATACAAGTGCTATAAGTATTTCTAGGAATCATGTTCTCCTTTCCAAAACCAAGAATATGCTTGTAAAGTAACATTTTATTAATTCTTTGTTCTACATATTCTAGGATTTTCTAGAAATATATTTCCTTTAAGAAAGATAGAGGATGCATGAAAGGTCTCTTTACCAATTGGTTAAAGTATCCACTAAGTATTTTGTATCAAAAAATTGATACATATATATAAGAACTTGACTTCAAAAGGAGCAAAGAAAACCATTGCTTAAGTTTCAAATTAGTTGGTGATCACGTTATTCATTTGGTATGGTATGTTGATTATGTGTTACTAATTGGAAATTATTGACTCATATTATCCAGGATGTGAAGACCCAATTGTCCTTTAAATTTGATATGAAGGATATTGGTGATAAAAAAAATTATTTTGGGCATGGAAATTAAAATAAATTGGACATAGAGGAAATTATGGTTAAATAAAACGAAGTACGTCGAGACAATATTTAAAAGGCTTAATAAAAACCAGAGTAAATGAGTGAAGGTTCCTATTCTTGTACTAGTAATGTTATTTGGATAAAAATGTCCCAATGTATAATAAGAGTAAAAAGTCATGCCCTATGCTCGATATGCAAGCATAGTTATAACTTTGATGTATGTAATGGTTTGTACCAAACCAAAAATTTCACATGTAATGGAAGTATTGAGTAGGTTAATGTCAAAACCAAGGAGGGAGCATTAGAAAATCATAAAGAATTTTTTGAAGTACTTGTGTGGCACTACTGATTATTCTTTTTTCTACCAAGGAACACCATGATTCGTTAGTGTGTTTAAAGTCCATGGAGTTTTTTTATGTTGATTGGGATGGATATATGGATAAGAGAATATGTAATAGTATGTATGTGTTTAAACTAGTGGGAGAAATTATTTAAATGGGAAAAAGATCATTTGTGGTTGAATTTTCAACTACAGAAGTTGAATACATGAAATCCATGCATCCAAGTGAGGACTAAATTTAGTTACAAATATTGTGTTCATGTATGGGGTTGGTACGAAAAGATATAAGGATAGATTGTGATAACCAAAGTGAAATTTTTATGGAAAAAAATCCTTCTTATCATTTGAATACAAAGCATATTGATGATTGGTATCACTTTGTGAGGTACATGGATGAATATAGAAAGGTGTTGTTGGTAAATGTGGACACTTTGAAGAATGTTTCATATGCGTTGAAAATTTTTGATAGCACTAAGCATTTTTTTCTAGTGGAAAAGAAACAAAGGGCATTAATTCCCTCGATTGGTGATTATGTACCCTTTCTATGGGGGCGTCACTCAATCAAACTCTAACATATCACTTTCATTTGTGGAATACTAAAAAATACCTCTAATTTGACTACATATTGTAAAATACCTCTAAAAATCACATTATTTAACCCCCTACTATTAGAAACTCAATAAACCTTTCCAATTTAAGAAACACCTACTTTTACTATATATTGTAGGTATCCATTTTTTCATTAAATTTGGGCTCCATTTCTTATACCCGTTGGTATAAAACACTTCATCCCCTATTATATGCTCAATATATTATGTCATTTTTTCCTCAATATATATCCCCCAATATGAATGCACGTTGTATGTATTAATCCCCTAGTGAAGTCCCTGTGGCGCTTCTGGCCCCTTATACGTGAAGAAAACAAAAAGTGTGAGAATTTTATATGTGTGTTATATTCCTTGTGCAACTGTATGTTTTTTACAGTTTTTCCCATGGTCTTATATGAGGTTTTACACATGGTTTTATCCATGGTGTTTTTTCCCATGGTTTTGCATATATGGTCAAAGGAACCATAATTATATTATAATTTAGGGTTAATATATTGGATTTTTATGAATGCTTCAATATTTATACAATGTAATATAAAATTGAAATGAGTATAATGAAAAATCACTCTTGCTTTCCCGATTTTGGGTTCCATGGAGAAAATTTTCTGTGTTTACTTTTTGTGATTTCCATTGTATATTTTCTACCTTTAAGAATTCAGTTCTAGGAATTATCTCTATATGGTGAAAAACAACAAGAGGAGTATAGATCAACAAATAAACAAGTTACTATGATAGTTACTAATCCTCTTGCCTTAGAACCCTTTCAATATTTGAGTAGTTAATATTTTTTTGGTGTGGAACTACTCAAAAATTTGCAGAGAGGGTAATCATTATATGTGGGATTTAATTCTTCCTCCAATTGAAGTATGCACTTGAAATTTAAGTAAACATATAATGACATAATTTGAAAATAAAATTAAAACATGTAGCATTCTTCTTTCCCTTTCAAAACTATTCACCCCCTTGTTTTATGGATAAATTCCTTCTGCGGACAAAATAATTGTGCCTATACCTAGTGGCTTTGTTTAGAAGCAAACAAGACAAAATTGCAATTATTTTCCTTAGAGATGTTTGAAATATGGGAATAAAACACTTGGAATATTTTACAAGTTTCCTCCTTCTCCTTACATCTTAGCTCCAGGTCCAACTCCAATTTCTAAAAATAGAACCTACAAATCATTAAAAATAACAAAGACAACCAAAACATACAAAATAGATTATACAAAAATCTCTAACAAAAATTCAAGTATTAATGTTATTCATATGCATAATTGAGACATATCGTATAAGAGAAACAATCCACTTTTGTATTAATAAAGGGATGAAAATATTACAATAGGTTAAATGAGTTTGTTTGGAATTTACCATTTTAGGGCTTAGATCCACTTTAGGGGGAGGTAAGTTCTAGGAGATAAGAGATAATACCTCAATAGTAGGAGTCTTAGATCTGATCCAAAAATAAATAGTTAAAACTACCTTCGAAGCTTCTAGAAAGAGAAACTTCGAAATTAACTTTTTATTTTTATTCATTTCAAGATATCATTGCACCTTTTAAGAAAGAAACCTTTGCTCCAAGCGTATGTTGCATGTATGAAAACTGCACCATCACAGGTTTTCTTGAAGATAAATGTGATAATCCAAAAAAATTAGGATTTTTAACCATTGCATTCCAATATTGTTGTAACTTATGGAAAAAGCATATTATTGTCTTTCTAGGGGATTGATGTAAGAGAATATATAATGATATATCCATACTAAAAGCCATTTATTTGAATGTGAAAAAATGAATATCAAATAATCATCTTAAATATTATTATTTCTTTTAAAGTTGATTCTTTTAGTACATATTTTTTTGGCCGTGGTTCACATCAAAATTAACCCATGATATTTATTGTGAAATTACTAACAAAATACACATTTCCAAATATTATATTGAATCTATTACATTCTTTCTATATTCTCAATGTAACAAAGGCTTTATCAAATTCATCTCCACTTTATTTAATTTTAATTGAAAAATATTTTAATGCTATTTTATGAAGGTTTAATCCTACTAAATCTGCACTTCAAAGCTCATGAAAAGGAGATAAAGGTCAAAACCACATTTATCCCTTTTAAAAAATAATAATAAAATAATACACTTCTTAAATAAAAATATTACTCTAAATCACACTTTCCACCCACTTCATAACGTGAATTAAGAAAATGTTTCATTTAATTCAATTCACCTCCATGTATATATGAAATAATTTCTACAATTCCTTTTCGAAAAGAAAATACAAGAATGTTGATTATAACTTCTAACTCGATAAGAAAAATTTAAATCTAGTGCACAAAATTTAGAAAACATTTACTACTTTCTTATATGATAATTACAACTTGATTATATGATATTTTTTAATTAAACCAATTATAAATGTTACATCTTTTTCGATTTAAAAATAAATAATAAACTTAATCATTCATAAATATGTATAAAATCTATCATCTGCGCAATTGATATTACGAAGATTCCTTATTTACATGTAAGTAAATAAATATTTGAAAAAAAATTAAAAATAAACATATTTTTCCAAAAATTTCATCAACCGCAATGATTTAAAAAGTAAATTACCAATTCTTGTATGATATATACAATGAAAACATGCCTTCCTTTAAGAGGAAACTGTATTTCTCGGAAATAAGCTTCTAGCTTTTCCGATAAGTCCTTTCCCTAATGAGCCAACACTCCTATATTGATATTTTAAACTTTGTGCATTAAATTAATAATTGATGATAACATGTTTCTGCACTCTCACCTAAATTTCATATAATTTCTTGAAATTTTCTTGATATAATTTCTTTAAATTAGCAGATTTCAAGAGCTATAATATATCTCAAAATTCAATACAATTAGCAGATTTCTTTTATATTGTAGGACTTTTACAATACAATTAGTTAGCTTGAGCCACCATTAAAATTAAATGGTTAGTAAATTGTAATAGATATAAAAATTTAAAAAGTATACAAAATAATTTTAATTTTTAATGAATTAGTTGGTAGAGTTTGTATTATGTTTATTGAAGGTATTACTGACGGAATGACTCTGATTTTAAGGAAACATAAGATCTCTTTTAAACCTTTGAACACCATTCACCATTCATGGTTGGGTCCAATATGTTAAAGATTCATTGGACCCCAAAAAAAATTAAAGGTGTCTATTTGACTCCATGTTCTTGTGGGATTCTCTTAATTGGAAAATCAAGTTGTTATATTAATAGAAAAAAGCATATTGTTGATATGAGGCATTGTAGAACTTTGTCCTTAGCTCTGGCTTCACATATGGGTAAGCTTAGGGTAAGCTTAACAACCACATTTGTTTGGAGTCCAAGGTCATTATTTCTAACCACCACATTTGTTTGGAGGAGTCTAGGATCATTGCCAGGGTTAAGTATTTCCATCCGCAATTTAGGGAAGTAGTTGAAATTGATAAAAGTTCAAATACCTTGAATAGGGATGATGGGTGGAAAGTAGTTAAAATTGATAAAAAGTCTCATACCGTGAATAATAAAGATGACAGATAAATAATTAGCAATTGTTGGATCCCATCTCTCTACTCCTATTATTGTTCTCTTTTCCTCCTCTCTTTATTTGGTTTTCTATTTTCGGATTTTTTTTTGTTTATTTTATATATATATATATATATATATATATATATATATTATTGATTATTATTTTTTATGGTCTTGTTACTTACTTAGTTGTGTTTTTTTGTTTGTATTTCCATCTGTTTAGTATTATTATTGTTTTTAGTTTTTATTATTTCGATTAGTGTATACTTATGTTACTTTATAGTTTTCTTTACCCTTGATTAATTTTTATTCCATTTTAAGTTGATTTCTAATTAGATTTATTAGGATTAATAATATTAATATTTGTTGGTTTAGTTTTTTGACGTATGTCTTTATTGGTTTATTATTAATTTTATTATTATTTATTATTATTTTTATTTACTATGTTTTTATTTGTTGGTTTATTTTTAGGTTTTTGACATTTGATTTATTTTTCCTTTTGTTTTTCTATTTTTAAAGTTTGTTTCTAATTTTATGGATTATAATTAACAATATTTTATTATATAGTTAAAATAGGTAATATTTGTAATTATTGATATTTTCTTAAGTCCAATTTTATTATTTTATTATTATTAGTTGGTTTTTTCTGATGATGATGGGTTTTATTATTTATGATGTGACTTTTCACAAAAAACTTATTGAATAATAAAACAATCTAGTTATAACTTTATTTTAAATTTTTATCTTTATTAATTATAAAAAATAATTAATATATAACTTAACATACATCTAAAAAAAAAAAATTAAGAAAATTGTAGTCATAGATAATTCCTTCACATTTTTATCTAGATTCTTAACCTGTAAATAGTCTTCCTTACAATATTATAAGTCAATACATGGTTGACTTATATAAAATTTCAAAAAATCTATAACTTAGGTCCATATAATGTATTTCTAATTCATTAATTAAATTAAAAAATAAAACACTCTAATAAATAAATTTCAACTTTTATTTTATGATTATTGTTGATAATGATAAAGACGTTGATTAACATCCAGTTACCAATGTGGTCTATAGGACCTCAAGAAAAGATAATAAAAAAAGTCTGTCTGTGATTTTTCAAAATATTGTTTTTGTGATCAAGGAGAAGAAAGGAAGGTCACTCTAGTTGGGTTGGCTTAATAAGTCAAGAGGATTGGAGGTGTGGCTAATGATAGGGAATTGAGAGAGGATGTAAGAAAGAAGGCCACTCTAGTTGGGTTGGCTTAATAAGTCAAGAATATAGGAGGTGTGGCTAATGATATAGAATTGAGAGAGGATGTGAGTAAGAGCGAAGGACCCTTCCACTAGGAAGTATTTTTCATCTTCCAGCATCTTAATATGACAAATCTGACTCCAAGTCTTCAGAATAGACCACCCCAATGTTAAAAATTTATTTAAATATTTAATATAAATTAAATGTCTACTATTCAACTAACTAATAATTAATAATTATTAAACAAATAAATAAAATGTAAATTAAACAACCGACAAAATAAAATTTTAAGTCGGCCGAGTGTTTCAATTTTATTAAAATATTTAATAGAAATTAAATGTCTACTATTCAACTAACTAATAATTAAAAATTATAATAATAATTTTTAAATTTAAACAAACAAATAAAAACGTAAATTAACCAACCGAACAAAATAAAATTTTAAGTTTTAAGTTTAAACAGATTATGGGAAAAGAGAGACATTTGATTACAACCAGTCAAAAGCCACCTTTTTAAATTTATAATTTTAACAGAGATCAAAGATAATCAGAGGAAGTGATTTAGCTAACGTTTCGATTACAACACAAACAAACCCGACATTTATTCCCAAGGTACATGAACATAGACGCTCCAACGTTCATGGGCATAGACACGGCAACCAGCAGAATTGACCTACAAATATCGTGGCACTGTAGCTGGCCGCGGCAATGACCCACGGACCGAATTGGAAGGTTCATTAGTGGCATTTGATAGAATATTCCGCAGTGTATTTTAAAAATAGTAAATTTTGATGGACAAATCACTTTTACAAGTGTGTAGTTCTATTTGAAAAAAAATAAAAAAATTATTGGAACTTTTCTCAAAACAGAACGTTTTTCTGTAGAGTACTTTTGACTATGTGTAGAAAGTGAGTAAAAGGGGATATCGTGGATATGATGTCATTTTCAGTGAAGAAAAGGCCTTCCTTCTTCGTAAAGTCACGGGACTGGTGAAAAATATTGAGGTTCTTGTGAAAAACCTATACAAACTTGATGTGTATGACTGTGCAGCATTGATAAATAAACCAGAGAAGGTGGAGAGCCAAGACATCGGTGAGTTCTGGCCTAAGAGGTTTGGCCATATACACCACAATGCTTTGAGAATCATGCAACAAATTTCTACAGGTTTTCCAAAGGGTGCAATTGCACAACGAAACACATGAAAAGGGTGCACATTAGGGAAGTATACCAAATCCACCTTTCACGATAAGGAAAGTTGAGCCAAGGGGATCCATGAGAGAGTTCACTAAGATGCTTGTGGACTATTCTCGATAAATTCCACATTAAATCACATGTATTATGTGATTTTTGTTGACGATTTTTCAAGAAAGTGTTGGATTGTTTTCATGCAGAAGAAATATCAGACATTTTCCAGGTTTTAGGAGTTAAAGGCACTTGTCGAGAAAAATACAGGTAAGAAGATGAAGGGTTTGATGAGCAACAATGGTGGAGAGTAAATCTCTAATGGATTGAATAACTTTCGTCCATTATAAGGAATTCAAAGAGAATTCATTTCCCCTCAATACCAACAACATAATGGGGTTGCAGAAAGAAAGAACAAAATTATTGTGCGAGAAACACAAGCTATGTTTCATGATCAGGGCCTACCATTGCATTTGTTGGTAGAAGCATGCAATACAACAATATTGTGTAGCACAAAATTCCTCATCGGATGCCTTGGATGAGTAAACCAAAAGAGGGGTTTTCAGGTGAAAGACCAGATGTGTCATATTTTAAAATTTTTATTTCATCTGTTTATTTCCATGTAACCAAAGATGTCGGGAAGAAGCTAGAGTGAACAATGGAGTTGGGGATATTTGTGGGGTACATTGATACACTTCACAACTATCAGGTGTACCTACCACCACATAGGATGAAAGTGGTTAGAAGAGATGTGGAATTTGATGAAGACAAATCCATGTGATTGTCCCTTAAGAGGGAGCTTAAGTTGCATGTAATTGAGAAGATCTTAGTTCCAAAGGATGAACCTCAGGATGTGGAGCATGTAAAAGTAGAGGAAAAAATAGTAGTAGAAACCATGGATGGAGAACCATCCACTAGATATGGAAGGAAGTAAACCAGAAACGTTGACATAGTATTGCTAGATACAAGAAATAATGTGGGAGCACACAAATCATAGTGCACGAAAACAAGTGTTGAGAATTTGGAGGGCTAGAGATTAATTCAAATTCTCTTCTTGATAATTTCTTGTGATTTTACTTGAGTTACTTGTGTCTTTTCTTTCTTATCTTATTTTTTCTTTCATCAAGTCAATTACCAAAATAAAAAATACAAAAATTTAGGCTCCTTGAGCTAGGGCGAAAGCTCTCCCTCTTGGAGAAGAAAACACGTAATGAATTCTTCTTATAGATCTTCAAATGACAAGTACCATGACCATCAGAACCTTGACCTAGGAAGGCCTCCAAGACCTTGTCAATGTATGCTCATAACGTTGATCCTTCTCTTCTACACCAAATTGCACTGACCTACACCACCACTACAAAACTCGATATTTGAATTTTATCTTCAAACACTTCTTCTTATATAGGAAGTTATTGAAGATAAGATCATTTGAGTTCTTATATTTTACTTTGCATAATCTTGAATCTGTAGATATACTAATTTCTCTTAGTAAATTGTGATTATGAAGGTAATCACATATTTACCTTCCTCCTTTTCTCATGCTGCAATTCAAAGAATAATAATTAGACTGCTTTCACTTGCCATAATCCTTACAATGCATATGTGGCAGAATCTATTCCACTTTGAGTGCATGTACATACATCCCAGGCTTGATTGCACTTTAGAATCCAATCTCTTCTCATTAATCGACATCAATAGCTTAAAAAGCAGAACCCAAAAACATATTTGCACCTCGTACTTTAACACTGTCATGACTTCACAACTATGAGGAAATTATTTACGATATTTTTTACCTCATATGTGTCTAAAATACTCTTTAAAACTATCCTTTTATCCGCACTTAATTACTCTCTCAAATCCAAAACTTTTTTCAAAAATATCCATAATTTTCTGGTTACAAATGAGCCATAGGTCAGGATATATATAATGCATATTTCCTTCCTTTTAGGGCGACCATACAACAATATTGTAGGATGACATCCTGACTGTATATAGGCCGACTTCATTATTTATCTTCAGTATTGAGTGGGGGTTGTTTGAAGCCATTCTTCCATAAGGTTCATGACAAGGTCTTGGAGCATTTAATGACAACTAGTCTCTTCATATACATGACACAAATTACACTTATAAATAGAAGAAAAACACTAAATAGACATCGAGAAGAATTATATTAACCTATAATAAAATTCTTGCTCATGAAACCCATGAAGGAATTACGACAAATACATTTTATTATATTTGTCTTCTTCTTTACATAAATTCATCATTACATAGTCAATATGAAGACCGATCCTAGTTACACTTTTAAACACTCCCTCTTAACTAGGGAGGTATTCATATAGGTACATGGTCAATTTCGAACTGAATGATCTTATAAGAAGAATCAAATTGGTAATCACATCTGTATAGCACCATATCAACCAGCATTGTCCTATTGCGAGGCCTTAACTAACAACCCCATCTCTCAATGAGACAATGGGCTACAATGTTGGCAAGACACGTGACTTATAGACACCATAGTCTTTGTCTCTCCAAGGTAAATACTCCACCCGAGTGTTCCCAAAGTATGAAATTCTTCGAGTATTCTTCTCTTGGATAGCTAGCCCTCAAAGAATATTGGTCTTCGACTACTCTTCTCTTGAATGACCTAATACATTCTCAAAGATTATCCAATGCCATATGATTATCCAATCATCCATTCTATCTTCCCAAGTGAAGACCAGAATGATGTGTCTATCTCACCCTCTCAGCGAGGGAGAACCTACTCCAAAAGGGAATGTACTCATTCCTGTATAAGGAATGTACCTTATCTCATTCCTAGGAATTACCCAGTTTCTTCCAAGTAAGAAGTTGATCACCAGGCTCCGTCTCAATTAGGGACCTATAGCAGCAATGTTGAGACACCCATATTCTCATGAATAATTCCTCCCCTCAATGTCATGGATTTCGATATTGAGAAATCTTCAAATTTAACTCCATAGGTCATAGATCGTCCATCACTTTCATTAATGAGTCTTGTAATTTACTAGAAAGTGATTCATCTGTCTTTCTTATTTAGTTTACCTTTTATGTCATGTTGCTTTCTTTTGAATCATATCCAAGTATCTTGCATCCTTTCTCATGATTATTAGTCCTGCAGAAATTCATCTAGATAAACATATACGTATGAAATTTTGAAACAAAAGATACCTCAATAATTTTCTATCACCGTGACATCTTCCTATAGGAATCGACATCCTTTATGTAGATTGACACATCTCCTAATGATATGTTTTCCCAAGGGTCTTCTTTTTTACTAGACTTCTATCACAGTCTACATATCCTCCAATGAGATATTTTGGTCACATATTCTTGGCTTCTAGATGATAAATGCCTCTTGAAATGGTTTGACTTCATGATCTCTTCCATTCTACACATTTTAATTCCCTCAAAGTTTAAATTTACAGTTCCGTATTCATATACAACCAGATTATATTCCAAATGAGGATATATTATGTTGATTTCATATGTGAGTGCACTGAGAGATCCTCCTTCATAGATCATACTTCTAAATATAGAATTCTGTTACCTGCAACCATATGACTTCACAACATCCAGTGTCAGCATATATATATATTATATACCTCATATGTTTTTCATTTGAGTCATCCTGTAGAAGTTTTAATAGAATGAAGAGCTTCATTCCCTTTACTTGTTTTATCAATATGTCATCACATCCCACAATTCTTTAGCATATAATTGTTGATGAAACCATTATACTTTATTTCTAATCATCAAATTCATAGAGAACTCCATTAGAAAGTGTCAGCACCAATTTTCATGATGACCCTTGATCTTGATGATTGCTTTCCATCGGTAATGTTATCAGAGAGGTTTTCCTGGAGTTGTTTCACCAAGATCTCCTACAATTCTTTTATGATGCCATCAATATGAATTGATTCCTATAATACTATTTTACAACCAAAATAAATCACTTAAAGAGGAAGATGATATCAATCGTAATAGAGATCCCTCGCTTCTTCTTTATTATATTTCTTTGCATCAGGTTCTTGCCTAATATTCATAATATGGGCTTCTTCATTTTTCCTCTTTTCCTTTCTAGATGTAGGAAAATCTATTTTATAATGCCCAATTTCATTAAAACCAAAGAATCATACTTTGTCCATATTTCCTCTTTTATTATAAGGACCAAATTTACTGAATCTTCATTTCTTCCTAAATATGGCTGCAAAGGATTGATTCCCTTCACTTGATCCTGTATCAACTTTGTGTTTCAATCCTGTTTCGTAGATTTTACATAGATACCATAAATCATGGAATGGTGTGGCTTATTTCTTCCCATATAAACTTGAAGTGAAGTTTCCCCATTATTCTGGTAGAGCATTTAACACCACTGTAGTCATCTGAGTGTCAGAAATTACCTCTCCCATTTCCTACAATTGATCTATTATTTTAGAAATCTTCATAAACTATGAGGTTATTCCTTCTTCTTTTGACAATTCCATTTTATATAATTCTTGTCTCAGAGAGATTTTTTCTCCTGCAATACTCAGAGAGAATAGCTCCACCAGTTTCTCATATATTTCTTTATCACAATTTAGCTTTGTTACATAGGGAATTAGTGAGTCCTTTCTGGATTTTATGAGAATCCTCTGGGCTTTGCTTTCTCCCTTAATTTATTTGGCATGGGTTGGAGCATATTCTTTTGGTGGTAGAATTCTAAATCCTTCGATGTAGTCCATAACTCCGCCTTCAATTAAATTCAATTTTGTCCTCTTCTTCCAAGCACTAAAGTTTGATGACCCAACCAACTTATTTATTTATTTCCAATAAGTCAACTTGACAGATTCAAGTAAGGTCATTAATACTTACTAGATTAGAGTATCTTGCAGCTTCCTTGATGAATATGAAATCTCCAATGTAGGTGATCTTGGATCCTTGATCATAAAGGATATCTTGAAAATATGATGTCCTCTTCTAGCAATGCCTTCAATGTAAATCTGTTAGGTCCCTATATTACTATTATATTCCCTTATTGATGTTTGTGTAACCCCCTTATTGTTATTGTTGTACCCCTGTAACCCAAATATTATTATTATTGCGCCCTTACATTATTATTGTTAGGTAGGCTAGGATTATATTGTGATCCCATGGAATCCTATATATAAGGAGGTTTTGACATTTGTATCATCCAATAATTGTTCATTTATGTAATTTATTGGAGGTTTCCCCTCGAAGTGGCCGATTTCTAAGGTGTTGATCTCTCTTTTCTTCTATTTTTGGAGCTTGTTTCATAACATTTGGTATCAGAGCTTTGGATTCTAAGGTTTCGCTCCTCCAAACAGGCCATCGTGGAATTTTGGCCATAATATTTTTTCTATGAAGGTTCAGAAGCTGAAAGTTTTACAAAGCGAAGCATAAATCCTGAGGAATGTCATGTAAATATTGCAAATCTTGGTTCACAAAATTTTCAGAGGTATGATCTGTGGAAGTTAGGGTTTTTTTCAGGCTCTTGAATTTCATCTAAAAGGGTACATTGTGGAATTTGTGCTATAAATTTCTTTCAACAAAGGTCCAAAAGCTGAAAATTTTATAGATTCAAGCCAAAATCTTGAGGAACTTCCTGTAAAAATATCAGATCTTGGTTCACAATATTTTTGGAGATATTATCTGTGGAAGTTAGGGTTATTTCAGGCTCCCGAATTTCATCTCAAAGAGGTGACCATGGGAAAATCATCATAACTCTTTGTATGAGCATTGGATTGGTATTCTGTAAAACGTGGTAGGAAGTATATGGACTGTAGTTTCCTGTATATCAATTTCAGAGCTGAAGGAGGAAACAGTGACACATGGCACACTGCACAAATTCACTATACTAAACCAATCCATTATTAGGTAATTGTGGGAGATTGGGCATAAAATTTCGTTGAAGAATCCAAATTAGGTTAGACCTGTGGCATTCGAAAGAAGGTTCAGAGGGATACTATAAGACCGAATTTCAGATATTGAAGATTTGAAACCATAGAGATAATTCAGTTTTAAAATCAAGCTCCTCAAAAGCAAGAAAAAGGTGTGTATTTTGTTTTCGAATTGCATAAGTCTTGTTTGAAGAACTAGTTTGAATTGATTCCAAGGGAATATTGTAGAATATATATTAGTATTTGGTTCTAAAATGCCTCCATAAAGAATTAAACACCCATTAAGCCTTCAGAAGGCTCTACTATGACTCATGAGGACAAAGAAGTGTAACATGACATATCAAAATTACAAGAGAAAGTGCACCAAATATCGCTCTCGCTAAGAGCGACAAAAAATGAAATGGAAGTTTCAAAGAAATGTGTGGAAGCTAAGATGGATGGTTTGAAGAAAGGCATGGATAGTTTGAAGAATGGCATGGAAGCTAAGATGGATGGCATGGAAACCGAAATGGAATCTAAGATGGATGACATGGAACAAAAAATGGAAAACATGAAAAATGATCTAAAAGAAGACATGGAAGGTTTAACAAAGTTGATAAAAGAAATGTTTTCTAATGGCGAAAATATAGTAGAGGAAACTCATGATGAGAAAAAAATAAATGTTAATCGTGATTTAATAAAATCTAATGTTGGATGGAAGACCCACAATATTCTAAAGATGGATATGAGGAAGTTTGATGGAAATGATCCCGTAACATGGATACTACAGATGGAGCAGTATTTTGATCTCAAAAATGTGAAAAACACACAAAAGGAACACATTGCAACTTTACATTTAGAACAAAATACATTTGTATGATACCGATAGCTTTGCTCCTGTAAAAAAAATGTCACTTGGTCAATTTTAACAGAGGAAATGATAGCACTTTATGAGGATACAAAGATTATCAATTTCTCTAGATCTCCAAAAAGTCTTGGACAAACATTTAAAGGTGTTTGAAACTCCAAAAGGACTCCCACCTATTTGTGATCGTTATCATGCTATTCATTTGATTCCAGGAAGTGTTCCTCCAAACATCTACCCTTAAATATGATATTCAAATGTTTGTGGCAGAATTTTTGGTTTGCCAGCAAAATAAAGTTGATGCAATTAAGATACTGGGTCTTCTACAACCTTTATCCATTCCAAGTCAACGTTGGAAGGATATTTCAATGGATTTTATCACATGTTTACCTAAGGCCGAAGGAAAGAGTGTCATCATGGTGGTAGTTGATAAACTTACCAAGTATACACACTTTTGTGCATTATCTCATCCATTTAAATAAAGTACAATTGCTACTGCATTTATGGAAACAATTCAAAAGATACATGGAAACCGAAAGATTATTGTAAGTGACATAGATCCCATTTTTACTGGAAATTTTTAGACAAAATGATTTTCTTATTTGGGTACTCAAATAACTCATACCTCATCTTATCATCCTCAATCCGATGGTCACGCTAACAGACTGAATAAATGTTTGGAAGGATATCTTCATTTTTTTGTATCAGATAAGCAAAAATAATGGGTCAAGTAGTTACCTCTCGTTGAATGGTGGTATAACACTTCATTCCATATTGTAGGAAAAATGAGCCCATTTATGGCACTTTATGGATATCAACCACCGTCCATCACATCATCTTTAAGAGAAAATTCTAAGGTTCAAGAAGTGGAATATCACATCAAGCATCAACAATAATTTCTCCAACTCTTAAAGGATAACCTAAATTTGGCACAAAATCGAATGAAACAACATGCAAATCAACATCGCAGCGAGAGACGTTTTGGTGTAGGAGACTAGGTATTTTTACGTCTACAACGATACAAAAAAATTTCCCTCAAGCAAGCTAAGAAGGATAATAAATTATCGCCAAATTACTATGGTCCTTACAAGGCGTTGCTAAAGATTGGCACTATGGCATAAAAATTGGAGCTTCCTACTTCTTCACGAGTGCACCAAGTTTTCGATGTTTCATGCTTAAAGAAGGTTATCGGTGACAAAATTATAGTTCAAACAATATTGCCAGGACTTGATGAGGAAGGAACAATCATATTGTAACCTGAAGCAATCATGGAAACAAGAACTCGAAAGCTACAAAATCGATCAATTTCATAGTATCTCATCAAGTGGAAGAACTTACCCACTGAAGATTCTACATGGGAGGATGAGAATTTTATATGAAAGCATCCAAAGCTACTCATAATTTAGGACAACACTTTTCTGGAGAGGGGAATGTTAGGTCCCTATATTACTAGTATAGTCTCTTATTGTTGTTAGTGTAACCCCCTTATTGTTATTGTTGTGCCCCTGTAACCCTAATATTCTTATTATTCTTCCCTTATATTATTATTGTTAGGTCGGCTAGGATTATATTGTGATCCCATGGACTCCTATATATAGATGGAGTTTTTGTCATTTGTGTCATCCAAGAATTGTTCATTTATGTAATGTATTGGAGGTTCCCCCCTCAAACTGGTTGATTTATAAGGCATTGATCTCTCTTTTCTTCTATTTTTGGAGTTGGTTTCCCAACAAAATCTTTGATGGAAAATATTACTTCCTTGAATGAGTTGATCCTTTAATGAGATACAAAATCTTTCTTGAAATATCTTGAGAGTATTTCTTGCAATTTTATTTTTCTTTTCAACCCAAACTTTGATCTTTTCTTCCTCGAGTGTCTTCTTTGTCAAGTACCCCTTGTGTTTAGCACCTTAGCTATGATACAATGTTGGGAATTTGGAGGGCTAGATATTGATTCAAATTCTCTTCTTGATAACAACTTGTGAGTTTACTTGAGTTACTTATGTCTTTTCTTCTTAGCTTATTTAGTCTTTCATCAAGCCAATTACCAAAATACAAAGACACAAAGTTAGGCTCCTCAAGCCAGGGCGTCTTGGAGAGGAAAACCTATAAGGAATTATTCTTATATATATTCAAGTGAAAAGTACCATTCCCATCAGACCCATGACCTATGAATGTCTCCAAGACCTTGACAATGTATGCTCACAGTGTTGATCCTTCTCTTATGCACCAACTTGCACTAACCTACACCACCACTAGAGAATGTGGTCTCTGAATTTTATCTTCAAACAATTCTTGTTGTTTACACAGTTATTGGATATAAGATCATTCAAGTTCTTATCTTTTACTTCAAATAATCCTGAATCTGGAGATATATTAATTTCTCTTATAAACTGTGATTAGGAAGGTAAATCCCATAATTACCTTCGTCCTTTTCTCATACTGCAATTCAGAGGATAATACTTAGACTTCTTTGACTTGCCACAATACTTACAATGAATAAGTGACTGACTCTATTCCACTTTGAGTGCATGTATATAAATCACATACTTGACGGCACTTTAGACCACAATCTCTTCTCATTAATCCGCATCAACAACTTAAAAACAGAACCCAAAAATATATATACACTTTGTACTTTTATACTATCTTGAATTTGAAACTATTACATAATTATTTACGCTATGTTTTACCTTAGATGTTTCCACAATAATCTTCATAATTTTCCTTTCATCCACACTTAATTACTCTCTGAAATGTGAATCTTGTTTCAGAACAATTCGCAATTTTCTAGTTACAAATGAGCCACAGGTCAGGATATATATAGTGCATATTTCCTTAATTTTAGGCTGGCCATACAGCATGATTTTTGGACGAAATCCTGGCTGTATATAGGCCGAATTAATTATTTATCTTTAGTGTTGACTGAAATCCATTTGAATCCATTCTTCCATAAGGTTTATGACAAAGTCTTGGCGAATTTAATGACGACTAGTTTCTTCATATAAATGACATTAATTACACTTACAAATAGAATAAAAACCCTAAGTAGACATAAAGAAGAATTCTATTTACCTATAATAAAATTCTTTCTCATGAAACCAGTGAAGCAAGTACAACAAATACATTTGATTATCTTTGTCTTATTCTTTACATAAATTCATAATTACATAGTCAATATGAAGACCGATCATATTTATACTTTTCAACAAGAAGGTCCCTAGAGCAGTAAATCAGATACATTTCTCTTATGAGCGAAGGTACTGAGATAGAACCATCCTCTTTTGAGGAAGCAGTGTAGCAGCTAGTGTGGGTTTATTCCATTGTTGAGGAGTATGACTGCATCATCAGAAATGATGCATGGGAAGTTGTCCCAAGACCAGTGGGGAAGTTAGTTGTAGGATCTACAAGGTGAATAAGGCAACAGATGGGAGTGTGGAGAAAAACAAAGCTATATTTGTGGACAAAGTGTTCTCTTAGGTTGAGTGGATTTACTATCATGAGAATTTTTCACCAATCGCAAGGTACACATTTATTATATCCATCCTTACAATCAAAGCATAGATGGGATGGTAGATACATTAGATGGATTTAAAGATAACCTTTATCAATGGATTTATTGAGGAAGAAGTATACATTGAGCACGTAGAAGGTTTTGAGACCTTATAAATGGATTCACATGTGTGTAGACTCAAAATAGCACCTTCTGGGCTGAGGCAAGCACCTTGTGCTTGGTACATGAGGATTGATAGCTCTTTCACTGAGTTGAGCTTCACCAAGAGTGAAGCGGATGTGAATCTATATCATATTCTGGTAGATGGTAAGCTTTTGATTATTTTAATTTATGTCAATGATCTAATACTGATAGGTTATGAGCAGCTCATAAAGTCTTGCAAATATGAGCTTGCAAGAGAAATTGAGATGAAGGACATGGGACTCTTGGACTATTTCCTTGGATTGAAAATATGGAAAAGAGATGGGGAGATGCTTGTATCTCAGAGAAAGTAGGCCAAGGAGATTCTAAGGAAGTTCCATGTGGAGGGAAGAAAACCCATTGATCATGTGCTCAAAAATGAAATTTGTTGGAATGGTGTGGAACCTGAACAATCGTGTATCCAGAGAAACTTGTTTCATGGAAAATCGACACTGTATCCTCCCAGAAACATGTTATGTCCACTTTATAAAACTGGGGAAAAAAAAATGCAAGACACCCCAGTCAGTAGTCCGTATAGCTGACTGGGCATGCCTACATGGCAGGGTGACTATGCAGGTTGACTTGGTCAATGGTTTTCCTTCAGCGTATGGAATGGTGCCAACTGGCACATTTGTATTGGGTCGAAATGGTGTGTTTTGGTTGGGTTTTGGAATTTAAATCATAGGATGCCATGTGGCCCATCTAGGGGCTACCAAGTGGTATCTCGAGGGCCACGAAAATTTATGTTGAATTCTAAGTGGAGTGGACGTGGGTTGAACCTGCAACCTCCAAACACTAGTGCTAAGTTGTTACCATTACACCATGACTATGTTACTTGATATATAGTGTATTCGACATATTTTTGTTTTCATAATGTTTCTGCCATGGGGGGAGGACGTCAGGGACTAGCCCTGGCCCTGGTCACTGCTAGAGGAGGGAAAATGGGCGGGAGGGTAGCCCAGTGCCCCCCCAATGGTCCATAACCACAATGTTAAATGCCACCATCATCATGCGACATGCCACAAGATTGTTGGGATCGCTAGTTAGTTAAGTTATTGACCACAACCAAAATCATTAAATGTTATTCCCATGTGTCCACACTTAATGCTAAGTCGTTTGGTTAGAAAATTAATCGTGCATTTTTGTTATAAAAAATATTGCATTAAACCATATGGTTATGGTTTGAAATTTAACATTACGGCCTCATTGGAAAAATTAGTGCAACGACAATTTCACCTGATTTTTGGGAAAATTTGCACTTAGTTAGAGAAATTCCAAGAAAAATTGTAGGATGGTGGTAAATTTTGAGGAATTTCTGGAGTGCTTGGTGCCAAAACTTTGGGAAGTCATAACTTGATTATTTTTTGACCAAATTCGAGGTAAAGAGAGAATACCCAAAAATTTTTGGGCATTCTGGAGCTGGTGGAACAAGTTTCAAAGTTGTTTGAGCATTGTAAATACATGTAATTACACTTTTGAACATAATAAAAGAGGGTGAAGCCATTGGAAGATGGAACAAGGAGATTGAGCCTAGGTGAAGTGAACTCCTTCATCATGTGCTATTGTGTTACTAATTATGGTGATTTTCATTTTTGTTAGATGCTGTTGTTCAGTTTTTATGTTAATTTTCTTAATAAATTCACATAAAAACACATAAAAACTCATGTTTAACTTGCAATTAACATACTTTGTTTATATTCTGAATTGGATATTAGCACAAAAAAAACTAATATTCCCATTTATATCAAGTTGGTATTAGAGCACTACGTTTACTTGTGAAATGAGTATTTAATCGTTTTCAAGTGTTTAAATTCTTACAAGGTTGAAGCTCAAGAGAGGAGAAGGAAAGCTAATGGGTGCAAGTTCTCTAGTTGGAGCCAGGAGAAGGAAAGCACAGTTGACACAATCTCCACCACAATATTCATCTCTAGTTGCATTAGAGGCTCTATTAAGGATGTCTAAAGAAGGATAAAATGATAACATGTAAGAGTATGCGAATGATTTTAGGAAGGTTTTGTTTTACATGAGAGAGAGGAATACAAGGTTTCAGGGTGAGAGCTCCAGGTCTCCAAAAGGAGAGGGTTCTCTAGCAGGAGGAGGTAGTGTAAATGATGATAATCCACCATCTACTCCACCATCATCATAACCACCATCTTCACCTTCATCTTCATCCACTTCCACTACTACAACCCTTACTCATACTCGTCAATGTACCTCAAAATGAATTGGTAAACAACCCTATTTAAAACTTGATATTAAATCTAAGATGCTTATGTATAATGGTGAAGTCAATGTATAGAATATTGACAATTGGGTTTATTAGTTGGAGGTCTACTGCGGGATTCAAAACCTTCAACATGATGACACAAAGACTCAACTGGCTTCCTTGAGACTGGAGGGTGCAACAGTAGTATGGTGGGAAGACAAGACACAAGAAGAGATGAAAAACCATGGTAAGATTTCAATATCTTGGTTTGATTATATTATTGAAATTAGAATTAAATTTTACCCTATATAATATATACTGAAATCTATAATGGTCTGGCATAGTTTTAAACAACTAAAGGGACAAAGTGCTCAAAATTACACACCAGATTTTTGGAGAAGAGCACTAGTTTTGCGTGTCAATTTATCTTCTCAAGGAACTTCGTTAAAGTATATTTGGGTTTTGCACAACTATATTTCACATACTATTCTCATGTTCAATCCCACAAAATTAAATGAGGTTTTTGTTCAAGCCACATATCTAGAAGCATGAGGGAAACATAGTACATATGAGAAAAGTGATAGTTTCCTTGAGTATGAAGGTAAAGGAAATAGTAATTTTAATGGAAAAGGAAAGAAAAATGGTTCTATTAAAATAGAGAAAGAGAAAATCACATATAAACGTTGTTCGAAAAATGGCCATGATGAAGACCATAGTTGGAAAATCCATCTAGAGTTGAAGCCCAACAAAATTAAAGCCAAAGAGAAGGAGAAAACAACTGCAATCATTGAACATTACTTAGGTACAAATTCAGAAGATGAAAGCAAGATTACAACTATGCGTTTGAAAGGTGATAACATAGCAAGCACTAGTTCTTCAAGTTGTTCTAATGTAACTCAAGATGATGATACAAAAATTGAACTCTTTCATATTAGAGTTGTTTCAAGGCATACCAAAATAGACACACTATTTGCATTAGGGGAATTTTGAGGTCTAATATACGCTTCCCAAGGAAATTTTTAAAATAATAGTGGAAATAGTAAAATAATATTAGACTACATCATCAACTTATCTACATATGGTTTTACTCAAATTTCAAGTGGGAACACTCATTGAATGCATAATTTGATTCCTCATCAAGGAGTATCCATGTTGCATAATTTTGAGGGACCAACGTTTTTTGATGTATTTCTCATTTTTTGTGTAGTAGGGTCCATCAGACGTATGCAACATGAGCACTCCTTGGATGAGGAATTAATTTTTTCAACTAACAAGTACTACCCCTAAAAATTTCGGTAAAACATTAGAGAGATAAGTTCAAAATACAAATTCAAGTAGTTTTAATATTTTATTATTCTTTCATCTTTTTACCTTTTTTCCCAAAAAATGGTGAATCATCCCCCATGGTTGACATCATCATCTTGAATCTAATTGGATCTTATAAATTTTATTTTCCTTGTACATGCTTCTTAGGAGACCCATTTTAGACCTCAAAAGTTCTCTAATGATAGTGGTTCTGAAGCCAATTTTATTTTTGAAGACTTAGTTAAGATGCTAAATCTAGAAACTATTACACACCCAAGACTTTACTCTTTAGGGTGGATATGCAAGAATGCAAACTCGCAAATAACAAGGAAGTGCATCGTAAGCTTTGCAATCAATTCAAACTTTCTTGAGGAAGTTGAACTTGATGTAGTTCCGCTTGATATATCAAGTATTTTTTTGGGAAGTCCTTATCTTTATGATAGGAGGGAAATATTTCATCGGCATGAGAATAAGTACCACTTGTTAAAGAATTAAATTGAGTACATAGTTAGAGTGCATAAAAAGAAGATGAGTTTGTATCTTATACATGTGGGAGAAATGAAGAGAATAGTGAATGCAAGTCAAAATTTGGCTTTGTTAATGTTCAAGCATAGTGATGTTTTGAATGATACCGTTTAGGAATATGCATCAAATGAAAAAGATGATTTCATTGAAGCTGCTAATGGTTTTAATAATATTTTTCATGGCTCTAACATGTTTCCTTTAAAAAGAGGTAAAGAAGATGTGAAATATTGGCAGCAGTCCACATCATTGATGAACAATGATGGGAACAAGATGTTGGTGTTGAATGGTGCGAAAGTCAAAGAGAAAGTGCCAAAGAAAGATGAAAAGGAAGGAATAGGTTCCACAAGTACTTATTTTTTGTTTCAAAATGGTACATGGAAATGAAAAAAACACTTGGTCAAAGGTTGACACAAGTACAAGGCAAGACAAGCTAAAAATCGTCATGTCGATAGTGTTCAAATTGACAAATTTTTCAAGTTATTCAAGTTTTATTTGATTAACGACCGAGGTGGGAAAAAGTTTGTTTCTTCAAGGACAAATTTTTGTTCTGAAAATTATGAGAAATTACAGTAGGATGGTATCTACAATAGCAAGACATGGTGTCCAGAATCAAGGAAAAATATTAGTTTTCATGAAAATCTCAGATTGTTGAATTTAAGAAAATTCTAGTGGATTGAGACTCAAAGGGTGAGGGGGCTATACCCTCATCCAGATGTTTAGTAATGAAAGAGATTTTTGGGTCCAAAAAATTCTAGTGGGGAGTAGTGATCAGGTGCTCAAAATAATTCTCAAAAATGAAATTTGTTAGAATGGTGTGGAGCCTTCATGATTGCATAGAACTCATAATTTTGAAACTAGCACAACTTGTTTCATGGGAAACTGACACCGTATGCTCCCAGAAACCCGTTCGGTCCACTTTGTCAAACATACAATTTTTTTTAAAATAATTGCAGGAAAACCCAGTCAGCTGTCGGTATAGTTGGATGGGCATGCCTATGTGGCAGGGTGACTATGTAGGTTGACTTAGTCAATGGTTTTCCCCTGGCATATGGTATTGTGCCAAGTGACACATTTGTATTGTGTTGAAATGGCGTGTTTGGGTTGGGTGTTGGGAGGCCAATCACAAGTTACCATGTCGCCCAGCTAGGGGCCACCACATGGCGACCTGAGGGCCACCAAAATTTGTGTTGAAGTCCAAGCAAAGCGATCAATGGTAGAACTCATCACCTCCAAACACTAGCGCTCATCCTTTACCACCACGTCTATGTTCCTTGATATATAGTGTATTCAACATAGTTTTGATTTCATAGCCTTTCCACCATGGGGGATGAAGTTGGTGTTTAGCCCCAGCCCTAGTTACCGGCAGAGGTGAGATCATGGGTAGGAGGCTAGCCCCACGCCCCCCAATGTTTGAAAACTGAAATGTTAAATTCCACCGTCACCATGTCACATACCACTAGACCACCATGATCATTGTTAGTTAAGCCACTAACCATAACTACAACCATTAAATGCTATGCCCATGTGTCCACACTTAATGCTAAGTGTAACGGTTAGCAGATTAACCAAACATTTTTATTATAATTTCTTTTGTATTAAACCATTGAATTTCACTCGATTTTTAAGGAAATTGGTGCTTATTTAGTGCAATTCTGGGTAGATTTTGTAGGATGGTGCCGAATTTTGAGGAATTTTTGGAGAGGTTAGTGCCAAAACTTGGGCATGTCATAACTTGATCAGGTTTTGACCAAATTCGAGGAAGAAAGAGGCTACACATGCATTTTTTGGCATTCTGGAGCTAATGGAATAGGTTTCAGAGTTGTTTAAGCATTGTACACACATGTAATTACACTTTTGAGCATAATATAAGAGTGCCAAGCCATTTTAAGAAGGACCAAGGAGACGTCGCCCATGCAGGGTGAACTCCTTCATCATGTGCTATTGTGTTATTTTTTATGCTGATGTGCATGTTTGTTATATGATCTTCTTCAATGTTTTTTTAATGTTGATTTTCTTAGGAAATTCAAATTAAAACACATAAAACTCATTCTTAACTTGAAATTTACCTCATAATCCTAAAGCACTTTGTTTATATTCTGAATTGGATCTTAGCACAAAAAACACTAATATTACCATTCAGATCACGCATGGAGACTCCTAGTGAAGGAAAATGGAGGAAGGAGGATGCTTCTTCGAATGAAGTATTGGATGCTACTGTTTACAGGAAGGTGGTGGGTTCCCTCATGTATTTGGTGAACAAGTGACCCCCATATGCTACAAACTTAACCAGCTGAGCCAAGCTATGTTTAAACCGACCAAGATCTTTTGGAATGTAAAGAAGCGTGTGTTGAGATATATCAAGGCCACTACTAAGTATGGATTATGGTACAAATGGGCAAAGGGAATGAAGCTTTGATGCTTCGTCGATGTAGATTGGGAAGGGAATCCTTCCAAAAATAAGAGAACATTAGGATGCATCTTTCGCATAGGATCACTAGAAGTTTCTTGGTACAGTAGGAAACACAGATCAGTTGCACTTAGGTTAGTAGAGGTAGAGTACATGGCGGTTAGTCAGGAAGCATGCGAGGTAGAGTACTTGTTGGTTTCTTTGGCCAACATATGGATCCAATGGTGATACATTGTGATAACTAGAGTTGCATCAAAATCTAGGTTAATCCATTTATCCATGACAGTTCCATGCATATTTATGTCTGTTATCACCATCTTAAATATTGTCTTCAGAGGAGGATTATGACATTGATTACATTCCAACGGAGGAGCAAGATGTAGACATCTTGATGAAGGCGCTGGAAAGAAGAAAATTCAAATTTAACAGAGATAGGATCAGGGTAGCTGATAGTCCCTTTCTTCTCGAGAGGGAGTGTTGAAATGGCACCCCAAAGAGGGCTTCTAATTTAATTTTCCTTTAGTTAAATTGGAAGAGAAATTGTAATTTCATCTCATGACAACTTATATTAGTTAACTAAGCTAGAGTGTCTGCTTTAGCTTAGTAAATTCGAGTTGAGGGTCTTATAGGATGCATGTAGAGTTATCCCATGATTTAAGGGGGTGCAGCTATAGTTATTTTTTATTTGTAATTATTTCACTCAATAAATCAACTTGAAATCAGTTTAACTAGTTCTAACTGAGTGATGAATTAGTGAGAGGTAAAGTGAATTAAATCTAATTGAATTCACAAGTAGTGATCAATCAAATAAGTTATAATTCACTATAAATAGGTGTTTCGTGCTAGTTTTAAGGAAGTCCCAGTTGAGACTAGGGTTAAAGGGATCATAACTATCAGTTGTATAATTAGAAAATTGTACAGGTCAATTATAGAGTGAGTTGGAGGACTATGAATGATTGCGCAATCAAGGCAAGGGATTTCCTATAGAATAGGAATTTAATTTCTCAAGGAATGCATGAGCAAGGCACGATGAGAAAAGGCACATAATTGGTTAAGTATTTCTCCTATTTTGCCTAGATCAAAGTGATAGAATTAGTAGATTACATGATTTTCTCTTGAGATAGAAAGAATTGTATTGTTTCATGACCCTTGACTTTATATAATATACAAATAGTAGGGTTTTTGGAAGTGTGCTTTCCCTAGATACATCTTATGTTGTACGATTGATTATTTTTTTCTCTTACTTGTTATGTGATTGTGCGATCGTGTTTTGTTTCTACAAATTGTAGAAGGAATCAATATATTTTTTTAGTACAATACAAGATCAATCTGAATTCCATTGTTATATTTTCTAAAATATCTTATTTTAATGAGTGTGGATACACTTTCGGATGCCACGATCAATTATTTTAGATCGGGACAACATGTTACTAGGTAAATTCTGTTCAATTCTATGATTGATGTTGGATACCAATCTGACTAAGTCCATGACTTTCCACCCCCAAAATGATGGCCAAACAGAGGTTGTCAATAGTATTATCATACACATTTTGTGCATATACAACTCAAAGCATCCACACACATGGGATGAAAGCCCCCCGTATGTCCAATACAGCTACAACAGAGCTCTCCATAGCTCAACTAGTGACATCCCCTTTCAGGTGGGGTTGGGATTACAACCATTATGTGTGATTTATGTGGCCATACCATTTCCAGCTACTTAGGTAGATTCAACTCATGTCTAGTTTTAATCTGATAGGGCTAAACTTTCATTGATTTCATTTAGAACATCTAGTAGAAGGTCCATAACATATCGGATAGAGCTAGTGCTGAGTACAAACAATTACATGATCAACATCAGGTTCTAGACAAGATCCATGTGGCCAACAAAGTTTTCCTACATTTACATAAGGAGAGCCTCGCTTGGCACCACTGCAAGATTCACCTACATTGATATGGGTTGTACACAAACATCAAGGGTGTAGGGGAAATTCCCTTGAGCTCAGCATTTATCGTTCCTTTGCATGCACCCAATGTTCAATGTGGACTGGCTTCGACCATGCCTTCCACCATTACTAAGTACATCGAACATTGCAGGAAAAGTCACACCAATATAGTTAAACCTAGAGTGCATGGAACATGCCAAAATTGATAAGATCACGCACACAAAAATCAATCGCACTCGCCAAAAAATGATCGAGCTATATCGAGTTATGAAAGCGTGAAAACACCTTCACTAGGGCAAGTGGTTCAACAAGGAATAGGTTCAACAAAAATTTACTCACCTCATGGAGACTGCACAGAATGGGGAAAATTGCTTCCTAATGAGGGAGTAATGATCCAAGTGGATATTGGTGTCCAAATTCCTATTCCACCTTAACATCCATTCTGTTTCATTGCATTATGTGTCTATAGCATCATTTACTATTTTTAACAGTTTTGGGGTCCTAAACTTTTGGAGAAGTTGTGAGCCCCTGAAAGACACCTTTTTGAGGTTTGTTATAGGTTTGTGCTTGAAAATCCTGTAGTAATTGGAGATATATTTCCAACGATGTATCATATGTGAAAAATGGAGGTAATATGACCAAGTTACAACCCCAAAAAGTTTCTTTCCCAACTAACCCCAACAGGGCCCACAAAGTCTTGGCGTTCCATCTCCTAGGGTTAGGGTTTTGGTTCTTTAGGTTTCCCTTGTTGTTCGATAATAGAAAGGCCCTTGATCCTCATTATAACACAATTCAGTGGCATATATCCTCCATATCACTCCTCAGAGATAAGATACCATCACTTGAGTTAGTTTGTTTCCATTCTATATGTAAGAATATTTCAGTTCTTTGATATTAATATAATGAACTACATTTTTGTTGCATATTTGTATTTATGGTTATATATGTATTTTTTTACGTTCCTTTTTAATTTCAAATCAATGGTACTTGAAGGGATAATAAATTTTTTTATATCGATCATGGTATTCAATTTTAGTATTGGTTATTTATGGAATGATTGTACAAAAAATAATATCTTGATGATGAATTTTACTACATTTCCTTGGGGAATGAAGATTTATGGAATGTTTGTATAACAAATAATATCTTAATTAATGTCTTGATGAAAACATGGAACTAATATTATTGATGACATAGACTAAATCCTAGATGGATATTGAATAATCTTATTTCATATTCGGTATTCATTTTTTATACAAATAAATGAAATATATATATTTTAATAATGAAAATTCTTAAAAGTATTATTTTACTTGTTAGCTCCCTGGAATTTGCAAGATTCGCAAAGTCAAATTGCAGAGGGAACACTATTTCAACCACTTTGGGATTATAGGATCTAGCCCTCCTGAATCCGGAGAGGGATCTCTCAAATAAAGTAAAAAGATTGATTTATCTTTAAGGCTTTTGGACAATGATATTAGGCTAGTTATCAAGACCAAAGGTTTTTGTTTGTTTTGGATGGTTGGGCATGATTTTCAGTTGAGTGGAAAGTCCTAAATGAAAAGTGTTTCAAATGTGGGAAGTTGCAAGCGATCAGAACAAGCTTTGGCTAAAAAGATAGATATAATACTGGTTCTTAGTCCATTGGGCTATGGAGTCATAGTAGGATTTAATCGAAACAACAAAGTTCAAGAGTGGTCCATGGGGCAAGTCATCTATGTCTAAGGATATCTTTAAAGTTGACTTTATGGAATGAAGTGAAACAAAAAGAAGGAGAATCAGACAAATGAAGAACAAAGAGCAGCCTAATATCAAGTAAGTACTTTGAAACTATCCTTCTTTTGGCATACACTTAGGAAAGAAATAAAAGTAATCTAAGATTTGGTAAGTACTTCGAAACTAGCCAACTTTTGATGCACTTTCAATAAAAAACATTTAAAACACAAAGGGATAGCTTAAGATCATGTAAGGAATTTGAACCTATCCTGCTTTCAACATATTCCAAGGAAACACATTCAAGATAATAGTAAAAGTAGTCTAAGATCAAGAGAGGACTTTGAACCTATCTTGCTTTCAACATACTTTAAGGGATACTTTTAGATATTTTTTGGGGATAAAACTAAAGGATAGGGCTCACCATCACTTCCTTAGTTCATCTCTAGTTAACATAAACTGAAAATAACATTCACGAAGAACATTTAGTTTAGGCAGGAGGACAAGGGAATGCCAACATTCCTAACTGCTTAAACTGAATTAAATCATTCCTAAACAACACAATTTGGAAGAAAACATGTAGATAAAGCTTATCAGTCAGAGAAGGGTACTGGTAAACAGTAGGTCCTAACTCTATTCTTGCTGTTCTTTACCAGAGAAGATGGAAAAAGTGAAAACAGAAATAAAATAACAATTTACAATAAGAAAAAACATCACCATTGACATAGACCAGGATCCCATAAATCAGCTTGTATTGATGCTTCAAACCAGTTACAATCTTTAGGTCCAATGTTTCAGTTCAACAATCATCTTCACTTCTCAGACTAAACTATTAAATCACAAACAGAGCTTCAAGAGCCAGTGAACACTATTTACAAGTAGAAGTTTCGAGTACAAGTGTATTTCAAAGTTCTTCAACCAACATTGTTTCATATTTTACAGAATTATTTATAGAAGATATGAGGAGGTGGAATGGAATAAAATATCTTGCAGGTTCAATTAATACAGATTAATGCTTCTCGGCCTTTGAGGGGCTTGATGGAGAATTTTACAGATGGTCTGTCTGTATTAATTGTTTTACATTATGATTTAAGCTCGGTGAGGAGTTTTTGTTGACTTTTAAGGTTTTGTGTTAGCTTTGAAATAACTCAGCTGATAGTTTATATTAGCTTCTTTGATTCGTAATAACTATTCCGCTACATTGGGCAAATATCTTCTGATCTGGTCTTTACTCGACCCTCTGTTGAATGCTCTAAGGCTACAGGTGGAAATTTGGTAGCTTAGAGGAATCAATTAGCCTCTTATGTGGTGGTGGAGGCATCCTCTGTTTCATAAATATTTGTGATTTGTCTTTAGCTCTGTTTAATTTAATGGATTAGGCTTTTGATAATCAATCTTAGCCGTAATCCACTAAACTGTGGAATTGATATTTTAATCTTCAATTCTGCTATGGATGGGTCTTCAAGCTGATACTCTTTGACTTAATTATGCATCGTTGTGTCTTGTTGATGTGCATATATGACAGGGATCATATGGAATCAATGTCCATGATACACTGAGGAAACGTGGAATGGGAACCCCACTCAATGGATACTCTCTAATAAACAAAGCCTCGAGGATCATCATCCTCGGCTTTATCTTTTTTTTCACAATATTTGAAATCCATTTGAACCGACAAAAACGCACAAATGTTATCAAATCTTGCGTTATTTGGTAAGACTGCTTTAGAGGTTGTGGGGAGGAGCGTGGCCGTTGGATGACAGCATCCAACAGTGGAGATTTGCTTGCGGGGGTTCAAATGAGGCGGTTGGAAGAATGGTGAAATAAAATCAGTCAGGGCCTTTGATCTTGTAGAGATGAATGGTGGGGAGCGATTGTAATAATATAAGACAGCGGGGCCGCTTTATAATGAAATGGTAAAAAATGCGAAGAAATGAGGTCAAAACCCTTTGGTAGAGGAAAATTGCGTTAAGAAGGAATTAAGGGTTTCGAAATGACCGTGAGGCATCGGATCATATTGGACCCCATAGATCAACGATAGAGATTTCTCGTTTAAATCCCTTGGAAAGGCAGGGGGCGGTCATATAACGAGAGATTAGATCTAAGCCGTAGATCTACAGAGATCAACGGTGGGGAGTGCACGCGTTAACATATAATGTAAATGGGGAAAAATGGTTTCGGAGAAAGAAAACAAGGGTTTCGTGTTCTTTTGGAGTGGTTTTCAAATTTCCCAAAAAAAACATGATATGGTCCACCACCCGAAATGTGTCCTCAAGAAAACCACCCATTTCACATAATTTTTGGGCGTTAAGTCTTTGTTGCAAAAAAATGCGAAACCCAATGCGAGCCATTGGATTGAGGGGCACATATCCGACGGTGTGGATTGCACGTGCCGGATGGTAAGATGCTTGGACGGGAAGAGGTGGGACAGGGTCACGACGGTATGAATACTCACTGTTAGATCAAATAATAGACATCGGAGATCAAATCTGGGATGGGTAGGACCCAATGGAGCCAGGCCTTTAGGATTTTATTATGGACCATTGGATGAGATGGATCAACGATGGAGATTTAATCTCAAGTTAATACAACAAACTATGAGGCGGAGGAAAGGTTAATATGGGTCGTTGATCTGCAAAGATCAATGGCTGGGATTGGCCAAAATTATTACACGGCGGGGTACATTAATTTTAACCAAGGTTGGGAGGAAAGATATGGACTGTCGAATGTTGACACGTGGACGACCCAGATGCAATCGGGGCTTCACAGTCGGCGGGGGAACAAAACTAAATGGCGCCGATGCGATTGAGCGCTGGCCCTCGATCCGAGGATCAGATCGATGATACGAAAGGAATCAAAGGAATCACAAGCGAGGAAAAGGCTTACAATTGGAGGGAATAGGTGTCGTCAGATCGAAGAAGTGGCGGATAGATCCAATGGCTAAGGATCCATTGGGGGAAGTAAATCATAAGAGGGAATAGAATGTGCCCAAAACAAAACTCTAATGAGATTACCGCTGGTCGTTGATCAGTTTCAGATCAACAGTCGATACTCAATCAGGGATCGGTAATCAGGGGGAGGTAAATATAATATGAAATGAGCCTTTTGAAATTCTCCGATGCGATACTGCGTGGTCTGTCCCATCATTTCGGATCAACGGTCGAGAAGAGCTTTGACCAACGAATAACAGACTTAGTGTAAAACATGAAAAGACACATTTTTTTATGAAATATAAAGGTCTTATTACATCGAGGTGGGTTACATGCATGTTTTAGTACCCGATTGTGGGGCTATCCGGTTATATGAAAAAACAAAGGACCGGGGCTTATAAACAGAGGGACTAATCAGCATCGGGGGTTTTGTATAACACAAAGACTTGCGCCTATTAAAAAGTTCTGATGCGATAAGCACGTTTTGGGCTTAGCGCCTGGTTATAGGGCGTGGGCATGTGGTGGGGAAGTGTTTAGGACTTAGCCCAAAGGGGCTTAAGCATGTAATACAAAAAAGGCTTATTTTTTATGATTTTTTCAAAGTTTTTTGATGGATTTGGGGGTTTCGGTAAAGTTTAAAAAAAAGAGTTTTAAACTTTATAGAAGAATTTTCATGAACGGGAAAGGGGAATAAATGAAAAATGGAGGAATTTTATGAAGAAAAGGGGACAAATGAAGGTTAGTGATGAAGGGAAAATTGAGTGAAATGAGGGAAAAAATGGGGGTTTTTGCAGTAGTCCTTTCTTAATGAAATCAACAGAATTTTAGACTTTGAAAGGGAAACAACAGTGAAGATTAAACAAAGGACATGATGTCTTCATAAGGCTTCAAGAGATAACAATTTTTGGCAACAAGACTTGTCTCTTGAAGGCTTTAAAAATGTTTTAGCCACCTTTTGATGTAACAAATTTTATAAGTGGCTAACAGTGGCTCCATTTGGGGATGGTGCCTTCTTGAAGGCATCACGAACCTCAGACTTGCATTCTCTGGGAGGCTGATCAATGCCTCATCCATTGGGCTGCAACCTTCCTTTCTTAGATGATCCTTTCTGCTCTGAAAAATGTTAGCAGCCATGAATTCAATGGAACTTCATCAACACAAGATTTATACCTACCTAATCCTACTGATCTAACATTTTTTCTTCTTTAGAGTGCACCTAGATTGGAAAACTTTCTTACAACATTTTATTCTTTTGAATGAAAAAAATCTAATCTAAGTCAAATTCTTATTTCTCCATGAACTCAGATTAAACTATTGAGTTCCTATGCTTCTCTACCTAATCTACTAATTTGTTAGGATTAAAGAGTCTAACAGATTTTAATTTACTAATTTCTAAAACAGAAATTTAAAAGCATAGAAGTCAGGAATGAACAGTCCAACTTTTTGCTAATCTATGACATAAAAAATAAGCTGCACATAGATATTATTTTACAGAAAATTAAATCAAGATGGGAGGCGTAAGACCTGAAATTTTTTAGCATGGCCTTGTCTCTTCTACAACTCTGTTTTTTAGTTTATTTGAGCTGTTATTTCTTTATTCTCTGGTTCAAATTTTAAGCTGATTAGAACCAGTTTATACCTTTGTTTTTGACTCATAAAATAAAATAGTTCAGAAGAATTTCTCTTTTGGAATCGAAGGTTCAGATTTTGAGCTTGTTTGAACCTTTAATTTCTAACCTAATCTATCTAACTGATAAGCCAAGTCTAAATTGTTTAGCAAATCAAATTCACTAACCAATCAGCAGTCAATTTAAAACTAATTAGTCATGATTTGGCTATATGAATAACTAGAATTTTGTTTTTCAAGAGTGGCATTTGAGCTGGCACACTTTTAGATTTTTCTTCTCTTTTTTGGCATGGAGATGTACCTTTATTGTTTTTACAGTCTGCCCTCTTTTATTTTTTCTATTGTTTTTGTATTTTTTTATTTTTCTAACTTTGAATGTAATGATATATGAAGTATTTTACAATGAAAAAAGATAAAAAGGCTTTCAGAACATGATAGGATTAAGAGAAGTAATGTTTGAGCCTCCTACCATTGATAGGACCCCCAAACAGTTCAGCTTCATTCAATTCCTACAAGAAAAAGGCATTGTTACTAGCACCAGAATGAATGAGATAAGGGCCAAGCCATAAGTTGTCAAATTTCCCATGCTTTCCCTTGTCTTCTCTCCTTCAGTCCCACATTAACACTTTGTCCCCAACATTGAAATTTATAGCCTTTGTTCTTCTGTAAAAAATCTTCTTGATACACTCTTGCTTCTGTAATCCTTCGCTGTAAACCTCTTCTCGAGTTTGCTGAAGGTGAATGGTCTGATTTATTCTTCTAATCATGTCATTATCTTCAGACTGGACCTCTTGAATTAACTTCATAACTGGTACACCAAAACCGGTTGGAAAATTTGCATCTGTACCATACACAAGCTGGTAGGGTGGCATCCCAATAGTTTTCTTCAATGTTAACCTGTCAACCCAGAGTGCATGAACTAGCTTTGTGTGCCAAGACTTCTTGTTGTCCTCCAACAGTTTTTTGATTATGTTCACCAAACTCTTGTTTGAGGATTCTGCTAGTCCATTACCTTGAGGGTAATAGGCCATGGAATGACCCAATGTTATCTGATATTTGCGACAGAATTCAACCATGTTCTTAGATCCAAATGCAGCTACATTATCAGTGATGATCTTCCTAGGACAACCAAATCTAGAGAAGATATGAGTCTCTATGAATTTTATGATGACAGAGTCATTGGCCTGCCTAGAAGGGATGGCTTCTATCCACTTGGTGAAGTAATCTATTGCAGTGAGAATCCATCTAAGCTGGGCAAAGGATGGTGGATGGATTTCTCCTATGAATTCAAGTCCCCACTGTTGAAATGGATCTTCAACAGTGATTGGATGCAGAGGTAAGGATAGTAGCTTCCTTTTGCCTTCAAAAAGTTGGCATTTATGACAGTCAATTATCATCTTGTGTACATCAAGAAAGAGAGTGGGCCAATAATAACTAGCCCTTAGTATTTTTTTGGCTGTCGTATTACGGTATAGGTGGCCTCCACATTCTCCTTCATCGAACTCGTGCTTGACCTTCTCTACATCATACTCAGGAAAACATTTAAGAAATATTCCACTTGCATTTTTCCAATAAAGACATTTATCTATAATGCAGTAGTTTACAGCTTTAAACTTTAAAAACCTTCCCTTTGTTTTTGATAAACTAGGAGGTGTGTTCCGATTTAGCAAAACATAAACAATATCAGCATACCAAGAGGAATTCATGAAATGATCTTCAAAAATGGGATTTGAGAGTTCCTCTTGTTCATCCAAAGCATTAATCATATTAATATCAAGAACTTCAAAATTCGATTCCACCATTAATCTAGCTAGACCTTGGCCTTTGATGAGTTTAGTGGGTTTAATCTATAAATGATATTCAAGAATGACAACTATCCACTTATCTCTCTTACCATCTGGGTCCTGTGTTAGAATGTCTTTCACAACTGAATTTCAGATGAAGGCAATGATGTGTGAGTGAAGGAGGTATACTCTGAAGTCTTTTAAAGCTTTGACCAAAGCAAAAGCTTGCTTCTCCATAATGTTGTACTTCAAAGGAGAATCCATCAATGCCTTGCTAAAGAATGCAATAGGCTACTCTTGTCCTTGTGGATTTTTCTGTAAAAGAACAACAACTATTGTATGTTCTGATGCGAATGAAAAAATATAAAAATCTTTTGAAAAATCAGGACTTATTAGGACCAGTGTTTTGGTTAACGCTTGTTTCACCAGCTCAAAGGACTTCTTTGCTTCCAAGGTCCATTTTACCCCTTGCTCCTTCTTCAACATGTTTGTAATGTTTCTAAGGAGCTCAGCCAAGTTGGGTATGAAACTTCTCAAGAAATTAATCTTTCCAATGAAATATTGTAATTCCTTGATGTTTTGAGGATGAGATATTCGCAATATGGCCTCAATCCTCTTAGGATCTATCTTTACTCCCTCTTCTGAAATAATGTGCCCAAGAATTTTACCTTATTGCAGCCCAAATAGTGTTTTCTTAGGGTTTAAAGATATGCCAAACTTTCTGCATTTTTCGAAAACTTTTCTCAAATGTTCTAAGTGTTCTTCATCTATCTTCAAAAAAATAGTGACATAATCAAGGTAAATAATGATGAAGTAGCCTAATTCTTCCGAGAATGCTATGTCCATGGCCCTATGAAAGGTTGCACCAGCATTCATTAGACCAAGGGCATTTTCACATACATGAAAGTGCCCCAAGGTGTAGTAAACATTGTCTTTAATTGATCATCAGGGTGAACTAAAATCTGATTGTATCCTGAGTAGTCATCAGGCAAAGAAATTATTTTTGAACCAACCACCCTTTGTAAAATATGGTCCATTTTTGGTAAAAGGTAGTTGTCCTTGAGTGAGGCTTTGTTTAAGTCTCTAAAGTCTATACAAAGCCTAATCTCTCATGTTTTCTTCCTAACTGACACCAGATTAGACACCCACTCAGAATATCTAATAGGGACAATAATACCAACTTCATACATTTTCTTGATTTCCTTCTCAACCAAAGGTAACTGAACATGGTTTATTCTGCGCAACTTATGTTTGAAGGGCTTTTGGTTTTCCTTGAGAGGGATTTTGTGCTGAATTATTTCAGTGTCATAGGACTTTAGATCCTCATAAATACACGCGAAAACATCAGAAATTTCTTTAAATAGCTCTATGTATTTGAGTTTAATATGAGATGGTAAAGTCTTAGACAGTTTGATCATCATAGTTTTTTGTTCACTACCTATATTACACTCTTCAACTTAAGTCTCTACAGGTTCCAGTTTTGGCTTCTTGGTCACATCGTTATAATCAAACAACTCTTCTAAAGGAGACAGACCTTTTGGCAAACTTTGATCTTTGGACTGAGTTTCTAAGTCCTCTGTTTCTAGTTCTGCAATATTTTCTGTTTTTTTTTCAAGTTTTCTTGACAACAGATTTATATCAACAAGCTCAGGAGATGGTTCTTCTTCACCAAGAAAATTTTCTTCACTATTGCATTCTGTTTCATAATCTGAATCTCAACTGTGTAGTTCAAATTCATTTCTAAATTGCATGAAGTCTTCTATTTGTTTGTCTCCGTCAAATACTTTCCAATACTTCTCCTTATTCGGAACAGCTGGTCTGAATTTAATCTGAGTTGTACATTCTTTGGTTTCATATGGCATTAAGCACGTTCTAGCAGCAAAGGCTAAGTTGTGGGCCATGTTATTCTTTCTTCTTGGGACAAAAATCAATTGGGACTCCTCAAAAGTTTTCAAAATATCCACGACATCATTTTGGTAGGCCCTATGTCTGGGGTGATTAGCGTTGTATTCCCCGTTGACCTGCCTAATGATTAATTCTGAATCCCCATGTACTTTGATTCTCTTGGCTCCTAATTTCTTCAACATATGTAAGCCTAAAAGAAGGGATTCATATTCTGCTATTTTATTCGAACACTGAAAGTTTAATCTACAGGAAATTCTCTCTATGTGGTTATTATTAGTGTTGTGTATCCAAACCCCTATACCAACATTGCTCCTAGTGCATGACCCGTCAAATTACATGCTCCATAGAGGACTATTTTCAGGTTCTTTCGTTTGATTACTGCCTTCTTCAACAAGTGTGCTTTCAGCTCTTTATTAAATATCAACACCCTATTGTATTTGTTTTAATTCCTTTGGTTTTTCATTGCGTTGAGGAATGCTTTCTTGAATCTCAAGGTTAAAAAGTGACGGATGTATGATTTGTAGTTCAATACCCATGTTGGGTTTGTTGTGGTTTAAAAGTTCAGCAAACTGTGTTGACACTTCTGTGATGTCTGCCTCCCCCTCTCTATTAGCCACTAGTCTAGTTAAAGTGACTTGTTCATTGAATGATTCATCGTTGAAAAGGATAAATGAATCAAGGCCTATATTTAAAAAATACAGAGGAGAGTTTTGTGGTTTGTCCTGACTAGTAACCATGTACTGCATATGGGACTCCCTGTAAAGTCTCCTTGTCTTATTGAAAACAGGGATAGTCGCATAGGTCATGTTCATCTACATAGTTCCTTGTAATTTAGCCCCCCATGACCTAGATAACAACATTCCATATTTTGGGGGTACATTAGCCACAACAATATCCATAACCAAACATTTGGCTGGAATCTGGGCTAAGTTAACGGAGAGGTCTTTGATTAATCCTAGACATTTCACTCTGCTTGAGTCAAAGGAGTAAAGGACTTTATAAGGTCTGGTGATTTCTAGACCCATGCTCTCCATTACAGCTTTGGGCATTAAATTGTGGGAGGCTCCTGAATCATGCATAGCGTTGTGCAAAATCTTATCATGAACGTTTAAACTTACATAAAAGGGAGGAACAAGTCCCTCTTGATACCTACCTTCAATCTTAGGACCAAAAATGAGCTTTGGCTGGTCATCGTTAAGATTGACTGTGTCATTATTCTCTTTTATGTTTAGAGCTTTCAAAATTTGGGTTCTATATACATTTTGGGCAGCTATTTCAGTCAGGGGAACAGAGATTTTAATTCTTGAAATTTCCTACTCCAAACTGAAAGGAATTTGATTCTGTGAAAGACTTGCCTTAGCCTTATTAACTGCCGCACTGTCGGTAAAATCTACTTGTTGATTTGTTTTATTTACATTTGAAAAAATTGTTTTAACACGAGTATTAGCTGAGGTGCTAACACTACTATGGTCTGCACTCTCTTTTTCAGTATTTTGAGTTCCTTTCTCTTTATTTTTATCAGAATTAATGGCCATTTTTTTGTCTTTGGGTCTTGTGACTTTTGGTTTGCTTGCAGTGCTCTTTTGTGAAGATTTTTCAGAGGTTTTGTCGTTGGGAGTTTGTTGATTGGTTTTAATTCTAATATCATACTCTTTTTGAGACTCTATGATGACATTCTCCATGTCTTGATAACAACTTTCATCATTATCTCTTTTGTCATCATAGGGCGTATAGAGACTTTGTTTTCTATCATAACGAACTTCAAAGTCATAATTAAATACTCCCAACATATTGATATCATCTTCCTCTGTTTGCTCTATTGTATCTTCAACCTCACTTACATAATTTTGATGAAAGGGAAGAGTGATCTGCTGATCATCTTCCCTTGGTCTATTTTGGGGCTGGTTCCTTCTGAAATTCTAATTTTGGTTTTGGTTTCTATTTTGAGGAGCTGTTTCATTTTGACTTGCTTGAGCTATCTCAAGAATGCTCATTTTCTTCATCATCTCTTCCATCATTTTTTCCATCTTTGTGCTGGAAGTAGAAAGTGTGGATTCCTCTCTGAAGGACACTCTCTTCTAATTCTTCATTCTTGCTCTTTTCTCCATTAAGTTAACTTCCACAACAAGAGCTCGTTTTTGCATATCTTCAAGGGTTAAAGGATCTCTCTCTCTTAGCTAATAGGCCACTTCAGGGTCAAACCCTTCAAGAAAATTGTTTAGAGCTGAGCCTTGTGGAGGTTTTAGATCTGGGGGAAGAGCCTTGTACACACTATTAAATCTAGTGGAGTAAGCTTGTACACTTTCCCTTGCGTTTCTGTGGATATTTTTGTGATCAGAAAGTATTTGAAGAGGGTTTTTATTTACTTACCATTTGGTTAAGAATGTTTGATGGAAGCCTTGAAGACCATTTATACTATGGGGGGATAAGCCTTTGAACCATTTCCATACTTCTCCCCTTAAACTCTGAGCAAATAGTCTAAGTTTGACAGAATCATCATCAATTTCATTTCTGTCAAAGTAGTCATTCATTTTATCCACATGTTGTGATGCGGTTGTAGCATTAGTAGCATCATACAATGGTATTTTGGACTGATAGTCCTGTGGAAGATTGACCAAGGGTACAAGAAGGACTAAGGGAGCATACCATGCTGCCATGATATGTGGTGGGGGTGGATTTACAAGAGGTGGATTAACAAGAGGGAAAATGGGTTGGAGTGGAGTGGTTTGGATAGTGGATGTTTGGTGAACATATGTGGAAGGACCAGGAATAGATTTTTGAGCCAATATTAGATGAGAGACACATAAATTATGAAGGAAATGTAAATCAGGTGGTGTTGTTTCTTTACTACCAGGATGTTAACTTGTTTCTGGTGATGAAAGTGAAGACTCAGAGTCTATCTGAATTATATCATCAAGTGAACTAGTTCTAAATGGATTTACTAAGTCAACTTGTGATTGTTGTAAAGTTGAAATATTTTCAGGAACTGAATTAGCTCTTAAGGTTGATCTAAAAACAGTTGAAAAATTTATCTTAGGAGACCTCCTAAGGATACTTTCCAGGTTATCAACTATCTTAGGTGGGTTTGGGTCAGGGTAGGCTCTAGTATGAATCTTTCTGGGAGCCAGTATGGTGTGTTTTTCAGACCCAACTAAACAATAAAATTTCAACCAGATATAACAGTCTTTAAGAGGTTAACTAATCTATTTTAAACAAGAAATTTCAATCCTAAAAATCCTCTTACTGAGTTTAAATGATATTAATATGATACTGGGTTCTTCCCAGTGGATTCTTAAGGTCTGTTCAGGATTGTGGAGTCACCAAGTGGAATTTTTTAGCTCGCTTGGAGGTAAAGGGTTTTATGGTCGACTACCATGTTTATTAGATACCAATCTTAAATATTTTTTGGTTTTTCTTAGTTATTTTTCAGTCGTATTGGTCTTTAAGAATGTCCTAAATATGTTTCAAAACTTAGCTACGGTTATGAGACAAAACAGTCTATTCTTATGGCTAAGCCAGCTGATCTTTCAAGGTTAGATAAACTCTTATGAGAATCCTAGGGTTTGCCTAGTTTTTCACTAATTCAAACAAGTTTTACCATGATTACCATTTCTTGGTAGTGCTTAAAAAGGGCTGCTTTTACTCACTGCACAATGTTCTTGAATCAAGGATTTCCTAAGGTCTTAAAGGTACCTAGGCTAAAAAAAACACTCAAATCCCCAGTGAAGTTGCCAGAAATGTTAGTTGCTAGTGGCTCAATTGGCTGATAGAGCAAATGTCATGGAATGGAGGGCTTTCTGGAGCGTTTTAAGGTGTTCTTTGAATCTCAATAACCCAAAAATCCCTTGTGGAGTCGGCAGAGATGTTAGCTCCCTGTAATTTGCAATATTGGCAAAGTCAAACTACAGAGAGAACACTATTTCAACCACTTTGGGATTCAGGGTCTAGCCCTCCTAAATCCAGAGAGGGATCTCTCCAATAAAGTAAAAATTTTGATTTATATTTAAGGCTTTTAGAGAATGATATTAGGCTAGTTATGAAGACCGAAGGTTTTTTTTTGTTTTTGGATGGTTGAGCATGATTTTCAGTTGAGTGGAAAGTCCTAAATGAAAAGAGTTTCAAAGGTGGAAAGTTGCAAGCAATCAGAACAACCTTTGGCTAAAAATATAGATATAACGCTGGTTTTTAGTCCATTGGGATATGGAGTCATAGTAGGATTCAATCGAAACAACAAGGTTTAAGAGTGATCCATGGGGCAAGTAATCTATGTCTAAGGATATCTTTAAAGTTGATTCTATGGAATGAAGTGAAAAAAAAAAGAATGGGAATTAGACAAATGAATAACAAAGATCAGCCTAAGATCAAGTAAATACTTTGAAACTATCCTGCTTTTGGCATACACTTAGGAAAGACATAAAAGTAATCTAAGATCTGTTAAGTACTTCGAAACTAGCCAGCTTTTGATGCACTTTCAATAGAAAACATTTAAAACACAAAGGGATAGCTTAAGATCAGGTAAGGACTTTGACCCTATCCTGCTTTCAGCATATTCCAAGGAAACACATTCAAGATAACAGTAAAAGTAGTCTAAGATCAAGAGAGGACTTTGAACCTATCCTACTTTCAACATACTTTAAGCGATACTTTTAGATAGTTTTTGGGGATAAAACTAAAGGACAGGGCTCACCATCACTTCCTTAGTTCATCTCTACTTAACATAAACTAAAAATAACATTCAAGAATAAAATTTAGTTTAGAAAGGAGGACGAGGGAACGCCAGCATTCCTAACTGATTAAATTGAATTAAATCATTGCCGAACAACACAATTTGGAAGAAAACATGTGGATAAAGCTTACAATCATAGAAGGGTTCTGGTAAACAGTAGGTCCTAACTCTGTGCTTGCTATTCTTTATCAGAGAATATGGACAGAGTGAAAACAGAAATAAAATAACAATTTACAATAAGAAAAAAACATCACCATTGACATAGACCAGGATCCCATAAATCAACTTGTATTGATGCTTCAAACCAGTTACAATATTCAGGTCCAATGTTTCAGTTTAGCAATCATCTTCACTTCTCAGACTAACTTATTAAATCATAAACAGAGCTTCAAGAGCCAGTGAACACTATTTACAAGTAGAATCTTCGAGCACAAGTGTATTTCAAAGTTCTGCAACCAACATTATTTCATCTTTTACAGAATTATTTATAGAAGATATGAGGAGGTGGAATGGAATAAAAGATCTCTCAGGTTCAATTAATACAGATTAATTCTTCTCGGCCTTTGAGTGGCTTGATGGAGAAGTTTACAGATGTTATGTCTGTATTAATTTTTTTACATTATGATTTAAGCTTGGTGAGGAGCTTTTGTTGAATTTTAAGGCTCTGTTTTAGTTGTGGAATAACTTAGATGATATTTTATATTAGATTCTTTGATTCGTAATAACTATTTAGCTGCATTGGGCAAATATCTTCTGATCTAGTCTTTACTCGTCCCTCTGTTGAATGCTCTAAGGCTATAGTGGAAATCTGGTAGTTCAGAGGAATCAATTAGCCTCTTATGTGGCAGTGAAGGCATCCTCTGTTTCATAAATATTTATGATTTCTCTTTAGATGTGTTTAATTTAATGGATTATGCTTTTGATAATCAATCTTAGCCATAATCCATTACACTGTGGAATTGATCTTTTAATCTTCAATTATGTTGTGGATGGGTCTTCAAGCTGGTACTCTTTGCCTTAATTACACATCGTTGTGTCTTGTTGATGTGCAGGTATGATAGGGCTCATATGGCATCAGTGTCCATGATACACTGACAAAACGTAGCATGGGAACCCCGCTCAATGGATACTCTCTAATAAACAAAGCCTGGAGGATCGTCATCCTTGGCTTTATCTTTTCTTTCACAATATTTGAAATCCATTTGAACCTGTAAAAACACACAAATGTTATAAAATCCTGCGGTATTTGGTAAGACTGCTTAAGAGGTTGTGGGGAGGAGCATGGCCGTTGGATGACAGCATCCAACGGTGGACATTTGCTTGCAGGGGGTCAAATGAGGTGGTTGGAAGAATGGTGAAAGAAAATAAATCAGGGCCGTTGATCTTGCAGAGATCAATGGTGGGGAGAAATTGTAATAATATAAGACAGCAGGGCCACTTTATAATGAAATGGTAAAAAATGCGAAGAAATGAGGTGAAAACCCTTTGGCGGAGGAAAATTGCATTAAAAAGGCATTAAGGGTTTCAGAATGACCGTGAGTCGTCGGATCATATTGGACCCCAGAGATCAATGGCGGAGATTGCTCCTTGAAATCCCTTGGAGAGGCGAGGGGTGATAATATAACGGGAGATTTGATCTAAGCCATTGATCTGCAGAGATCAATGGTGGGAAGCACGTGTGATAACATATAATGTAAATGGGGAAAAATGGTTTTAGAGAAATAAACCACGGGTTTCGCGTTCTTTTGGAGTGGTTTTCAAATTTCCCAAAAAAAACGCGATATGGTCTGCCGCCCAACATGTGTCCTCAAGAAAACCGCCCATTTCGCATAATTTTTGGGCGTTAAGTCTCTGTCGCAAAAAAAATGTGAAACCCAATGCGAGTCGTTTGATTGAGGGGCGCAGATCCGATGGTGTGGATCGCATGCACTGGAGGGTAAGATGCTCGGACGGGAAAAGGTGGGACAGGGTCATGGCGGTATTAATATTGACCGTTAGATCAAAAAATAGACGTCGAAGATCAAATCTGGGATGGGTAGAACCCAATGGAGCCGGGCCTTTCAAATTTTATTATGGACCATTGGATGAGATGGATCAATAGAAGAGATTTAATCTCAGGTTAATGCAACAAAATATGAGGTGGAGGAAAGGTTGATATGGGCCGTTGATCTGCAGAGATCAATGACTGGGATTGGCCAAAAATATTACACGGCGGGGTACATGAATTTTAACCAAGGTCGAGAGGAAAGATCTGGACCGTTGGATGTTGACACATGGACGACCGAGATGTAATCGGGGCTTCACAATCGGTGGGGTAACAGAACTAAATGGCGCCGATGCGATTGAGCACTGGCCGTCGATTTGAGGATCAGATCGACAATAGGAAAGGAATCAGAGGAATCACAAGTGGGGAAAAGGCATACGATCAGAACAAATAGGGGTCGTCAGTTCAGAGAAGTGGCGGATAGATCCGACGACTCAGGATCCATCAGGGGCAGTAAATCAGAAGGGGGAATAGAATGCGCCTGAAACAAAACTCCGATGAGATTAGCACTGGCCGTTGATTGGTTTCAGATCAATGGTCGATACTCAATCGGGGATCAGTAATCGGGGAAGTTAAATATAATATGAAATGGGCCTTTTGAAATTTTCTGATGCGATACTGCGCAATCCATCCGATCATTTCGGATCAACGGTCAAGAAGAGCCTTGACCAACGAATAGCGGACTTAGTGTAAAACATGAAAAGACGCATTTTTTATGAAATATAAAGGTCTTATTGCGTTGGGGCGGGTTACATGCATGTTTCAGCACCTGATTGTGGAGATATCCGGTTATATGAGAAAAACAAAGGACCGGGGCTTATAAACAGAGGGACTAATCGGCATCGGGGGTTTTGTATAACACAAAGACTTGTGCCTATTGAAAAGTTCTAATACGATAATCATGTTTTGGGCTTAGCGCCTGGTTATAGGGCATGGGAATGTGGTGGGGAAGTGGTTAGGACTTAGCCCAAACGGGCTTAAGCCTGTAATACAAAAAAGACTTATTTTTTATGATTTTTGCAAAGTTTTTTCATGGATTGGGGGTTTCGATAAAGTTTAAAAAATGAGTTTTAAACTTTATAGAAGAATTCTCATGAAGGGGAAAGGGGAATAAATGAAAAATGGAGGAATTTTAGGAAGAATAGGGAACAAATGAAGGTTAGTGATGAAGGGGAAAATGAGTGAAATAAGGGAAAAAATAGGGGTTTTTGCAGCAGTCCTTTCTTCATGAAATCAGTAGAATTTCATACTTTGAAAGGGAAATAGTAGTGAAGATTAAACAAAGGACCTGATGTCTTCATAAGGCTTCAAGAGATAACAATTTTTGGCAACAAGACTTGTCTCTTGAAGGATTTAAAATGTTTTAGCCACCTTTTGATGTACCAAATTTTATAGGTGGCTAACATTACTGTATTTGATATTTTGATATTATGATATGAAGTTATATTCACATGTCATTCAATTTATTATGTGATGTTATGATATACAGTTGATGTTGATGTGTTGATGTTATAACTTATGATGGTATTCATGATATGAAGCATTTGGTAATTGCATGTAAATTTTATGACATGCATGAGAACATAGTTATCTTTATTCAAAATGTTGTGACACCAATCATGTTATGTTCTGATGATGGTATGCATGATGTGGCATATGGATTATTTTTAATGAATTTATGATTATAAATAATGCATTGGATGCATGTTGTGATGTGGTGATTGACAGGAAATCCATAAATGGGCCAAGAGGGCCAGTTTATTTTATGATCTCATGGGATACCATAATTGCAAGGGAGAGTATGCAATGCCATATGGGTTGGGAATAGACTCAATAAACAATACATATGCCAGTGGTTCTTTTATCTTGTATTTTTCTTAATGGATAACTCTTGAAGGGCTATTGGACCATTTTGAGGAGGCCATGTGCCTGATATTGGGTTTCAATGTTGAGGTTCTGAGGGGGTGTGAGGAATTCAATGCCTGGGGTTGTGCACCTTAGTTACTATCAAGGGAGTGGTCCAGCCTTATGAGATTCCCAAATTCATTGAATATTGGGACCAAATGCCTGCCTTCGGGTAGATGATGTTTAAATCGCAGCACGAGCCTTACGTAAAAACTTGGGATATGGTATAAAGTGATGAGGCTTTATGTTTGGTTCCCAAAATTGGGAAAAATGGTAGAAATTCCTTGAAATTTACCTGGTTTTGTGTAACTTTCGATGCCTCCTAGTATATCAGTTCAATAGAGGGTGCGGGGAAAACGTGAAATAACAAATAAATAAATAACATAAAATAAAAATTTAAATGATTCAACTTAACTTTGGGATTAATTTGCCTAAATATGGGGAATATTCAATTCCTGTAATAATGATAATAGAAATAATAAATAAATAAAGCTATATTAAAATATAAGTAAATAGATAATAAATAATGTAGAAAAAATAATAATAGTAAGTAATTAATAAATAATAAATAAAAAGGATAATAATAGTAAATAAATAATAAATAATGAAGAAATATAATAATAGTAAATAAATAAAGTAGTAAGTAGTAAACGAGAGTTTTAAATAAATATTTCAAAAATAGATAATAAAAATAGTAAGAATAAATAAAATGAACAAAAAGTAAAAATAAATAATATAAGTGTTAAAATGAGAGAAATATTTAATTATCTAGAACTTAAACCAATGGAATAAAGGTTTGCATGTTGACACATGGATTGTATTTGCATACGGATCCCTTTCCAATCCCTTTCCATTTTTGGAGCCATATGTTTTATATAATGGAAAAAGAGGGGGATGGGATTCGTTCATTCTTTTGGAAGATGAATGTGGTGAGACAAAGGATTTCCTAATAGTAGTAGTTGATTTATGCTTAGGGGTGGCTAGATGTAAAAATCTTATGAGTAGCTGAGCCTATCGTTCGGTGGAAATTTGTCTCCAAAAACATTGTTGAGATTAGAAGTATTCAAATATCATTCAACTGTGAAATAAAAGGTAAGGAATACCATCATTATAGGTATTTCGTCTAGATACTCATTTTTTTTTTATTCTATGCTAATTAATTGAACAAGTTTTGTTTTTATTATTAATCACATAATTTGTATAATCTCTTATATATTTTAATTATGGGTTGTTACACACAATATGAGTTTGAAATGTCAATGTTTCGATAATTTTCTTTTTTTCTTGGTTTGTGGATTCCATAAGGAGGAGTTTTTATTTCTCATAGAAAATATCTCAAGGAATTACTGAATAGTTTTATAATGGAATAATGGTCACCTATCAATGCTCCCATGGTAACTAGATGCAAACTAAGCAAAGATAATGAACCACCTAAGATCAATCAAAATATGTTTATATCAATCATTTGTAGCCTCCTATACGTAACAACCTCAAATAAAAATATCGTGCAATTTGTTGGCACAGTAAAAAGGTTTCAATCATCCCCTAAAAAAATTCACCTAAAATATGTAAAAGGAATCTTCAAATATTTGAAGCCCATCATTTACTTTATTTTTTAGCGGCTTGGTTAATCAAAAAATAGAAATCAACCTCATTGTCCACAACTAAATTAGAGTACATAATATTCATTGCATTTTTCACTCAAATTTTGTGGATGAAGTAGTCTTTCCAAGACATGAAGGTAATATGTGATGGAGTGATTACTATTATGTATGATAATAAAAGTTCTATAAGTATTTCTAGGAATCATGTTCTCCTTTCCAAAACCAAGAATATGCTTGTAAAGTAACATTTTATTAATTCTTTGTTCTACATATTCTAGGATTTGCTAGAAATATATTTCCTTTAAGAAAGATAGAGGATGCATGAAAGGTCTCTTTACCAATTGGTTAAATCATCCACTAAGCATTTTGTATCAAAAAATTGATACATATATATAAGAACTTGACTTCAAAAGGTGCAAAGAAAACCATTGCTTCAGTTTCAAATTAGTTGGTGATCATGTTATTTATTTGGTATGGTATGTTGATTATGTGTTACTAATTGGAAGTTATTGACTCATATTATCCAGGATGTGAAGACCCAATTGTCCTTTAAATTTGATATGAAGGATATTGGTGATAAAAAATTTATTTTGGGCATGGAAATTAAAATAAATTGGACATAGAGGAAATTATGGTTAAATAAGAGGAAGTACGTCGAGACAATATTTAAAAGGCTTAATACAAACCAGAGTAAATGAGTGAAGGTTCCTATTCTTGTAGTAGTAATGTTATTTGGATAAAAATGTCCCATTTTACAAGAAGAGTAAAAGGTCATGCCCTATGATCGATATGCAAGCATGGTTATAACTTTGATGTATGTAATGGTTTGTACCAGACCAAAAATTTCACATGTAGTAAAGAAGGGAGCATTAGACAGTCATAAAAAAGGTTTTGAAGTACTTGTGTGGCACTACTGATTATGCATTTTTCTACCAAGGAGCATCATGATTCGATAGTGTGTTGAAAGTCCATGGAGTTTTTTTATGTTGATTGGGATGGATATATGAATAAGAGAATATGTACTAGTATGTATGTGTTTAAACTATTTGGAGAAATTAGTTAAATGGGAAAGAGATCATTTGTGGTTGGATTTTCAACTACAGAAGTTGAATACATGAAATCAATGCATCCAAGCGAGGACTAAATTTAGTTACAAATATTGTGTTCATGTATGGGGTTGGTACAACAAGATATAAGGATAGATTGTGATAACCAAAGTGATTTTTTTATGGCAAAAAATCTTTCTTATCATTTGAATACAAAGCATATTGATGATTGGTATCACTTTGTGAGGTACATGGTTGAATATAGAAAGGTGTTGTTGGTAAATGTGGACACTTTGAAGAATGTTTCATATGCGTTGAATTTTTTTTATAGAACTAAGCATTTTTTTCTAGTGGAAAAGAAACAAAGGGCATTAATTCCCTCGATTGGTGATTCTGTACCCTTTCTATGGGGGCGTCACTCAATAAACCTCTGACATATCGCTTGCATTTGTGGAATACTAAAAAATACCTCTAATTTGACTACATATTGGAAAATACCTCTAAAAATCACATTATTTAACCCCCTACCAATACAAACTCAATAAACCTTTCTAATTAAAGAAGCCCCTTCTTTTACTAGATATTGTAGGTATCCTATTTTTCATTAATTTTTTTTATACCCCTTTCTATTTGTTCATTAAATTTGGGCTCCATTTATTATACCCGTCGTTATAAAACACTTCATCCCCTATTATATGCTCAATATATTATGTCATTTTTTCCTCAATATATATCCCCCAATATGAATGCACATTGTATGTATTAATCCCCTAGTGAAGCCCCTATGATGCATCTGGCCCCTTATATGTGAAGAAAATAAAATGTGTGAAAATTTTATATATGTGTTATATTCCTTGCACAACTGTATGTTTTGTATGGTTTTTCCCATGGTCTTACATGAGGTTTTACACATGGTTTTATCCATGGTGTTTTTTCCCATGGTTTTGCATATATGGTAAAAGGAACCACAATTATATTATAATTTAGGGCTAATATATTGGATTTTTATGAATGCTTCAATATTTATACAATTTATATAAAATTGAAAGGAGTATAATGAAAAATCAATCTTGCTTTCCCGATTTTGGGTTCCATGGAGAAAATTTTTTGTGTTTATTTTTTGTGATTTCCATTGTATATTTTCTAGCTTTAAGAATTCATTTGTAGGCATTATCTATATACAGTGAAAAAAAACAAGTTGGAGTATAGACCAACAAATAAGCAAGTTACTATTATAGTTACTAATCCTCTTGCCGTAGAACCCTTTGAGTATTTGAGTAGTTAATATTTTTTTTGTGTGGAACTACTTAAAACTTTGCAGAGAGGGTAATAATTATATGTGGGATTTAATTCTTCCTCCAATTGAAGTATGCACTTGGAATTTAAGTAAACATATAATGATAAAATTTGAAAATAAAATTAAAACATGCAACATTCTTCTTTCCCTTTCAAAACTATTCACCCCCTTATTTTGTGGATAAATTGCTTCTGCAGACAAAAGCATTGTGACTATACCTAGTGGCTTTGTTTAGAAACAAACAAGACAAAGTTGCAATGCTTTTCCTTAGAGATGTTTGAAATATGGGAATAAAACACTGGGAATATTTTACAAGTTTCCTCTTTCTCCTTACATCTTAGCTCCAGGTCCAACTCCAATTTCTAAAACTAGAACCTACAAATCATTAAAAATAAGCAAGACAACCAAAACATACAAAATAGATTATACAAAAATCTCTAACAAAAATTCAAGTATTAATGTTATTCATATGCATAATTGAGACATATCGTATAAAAGAAACAATGCACTTTTGTATTTATAAAGGGATGAAAATATTACAATAGGTTAAATGAGTTTGTTTGGAATTTACCATTTTAGGGCTTAGATGCACTTCAGAGGGAGGTAAGTTCTAGGAGATAAGAGATAATACCTCAATAGTAGGAGTCTCAGATCTGATCCAACAATAAATAGTTAAAACCACCTTCAAAGAGAAACTTCGAAATTAACTTTTTATTTTTATCCATTTCAAGATATCATTTCACCTTTTGAGAAAGCAACGTGCAGTCCAAGCGTATGTTGCATGTATGAAAACTACATCATCACAGGTTTTCTTGAAGATAAATTCGATAATCCAAAAAACTTAGGCTTTTTAACCATTGTATTCCAATATTATTGTAACTTATGGAAAAAACATATTATTGTCTTTCTAGGGGATTGATGTAAGATTTCAATATATAATCATAGATCCATATTAAAATTCCTTTATTTGAATGTGAAAAAATGAATTGTAACATCCTAGATCAAATAATCATCTTAAATATTATTATTTCTTTTAAAATTGATTCTTTTAGTACATATTTTTTTGGCAGCTATTCACATCAAAATTAACCTATGATATTTATTTTGGAATTGCTAACAAAAATACACATTTCCAGATATTGAATCTATTACATTCTTTCTATATTCTCAATGTAACAAAAGCTTTATCGAATTTATCTCCATTTTATTTAATTTTAATTCAAAAATATTTTAATGTTATTTTATGAAGATTTAATCCTACTAAATCTTCACTTCAAAGCTCATGAAAACGGAATAAAGGTCAAAAACACCTTTAAAAAAAATAAAAAATTAAAAAATAATACACTTCTTAAATAAAAATACTACTCTAAATCACACTTTCCACCCCCTTTATAACGTGAATCAAGAAAAGGTTTCATTTAATTCAATTCACCTCCATGTCTATATGAAATAATTTCTACACTTCCTTTTCGAAAATAAAATACAAGAATGTTGATTATAACTTCTGACTCGATAAGAAAAATTTAAAGCTAGTGCACAAAATTTCGAAAACATTTACCACTTTCTTATATGATAATTACAATTTGATTATATGATATTTTTTAATTAAACCAATTACAAATATTACATCTCTTTCGGTTTAAAAATAAATAATAAACTTAATCATCCATAAATATGTATAAAATGTATCATCTGTGCAATTGATATTACGAAGATTCCTTAAGTACATGTAAGTAAATAAATATTTGTAAAAAAATTAAAAATAAACGTATTTTTCCAAAAATTTCATGAACCACAATTGTTTAAAAAGTCACTTACCAATTCTTGTATGATATATACAATGAAAACATGCCTTCCTTTGAGAGGAAACTGTATTTCTCGGAAATAAGCTTCTAGCTTATCCGATAAATGCTTTCCCTATTGAGCCAACCCTCCTAAATTGATATTTTAAACTTAAATAACTTTGTGCATTAAATTAATAATTGATGATAACATGTTTGTGCACTCTCACCTAAATTTCTTGATATAATTTCTTTAAATTAGCAGATTTCAAGAGGTATAATATATCTGAAATTTCAATTTGAATTGAAACAAATACTTAAAATTATATTGTATGACTTTTACAATACAATTAATTAGCTTGAGGTGAGTAAATTTTAATAGATATAAACATTTAAAAAATATACAAAATAATCTTAATTTCTAATGAATTAGTTGGTAGTGTGTGTATTATGTTTATTGAAGGTATTACTGATGGAATGACTCTGATTTAAGGAAACATAAGATTTCTTTTAGACCTTTGAACACCATTCACCATTTATGGTTGGGTCCAATATGTTAAAGACTCATTAGACCCCAAGAAAATTAAATGTGTCTATTTGATTCCATGTTCTTGTGGGATTCTCTTAATTGGAAAATCAAGTTGTTATATTAATAGAAAAAATCAAGAGCATACTGTTGATATGAGGCATTGTAGAACTTTGTCCTTAGCTTTGGTTTCACATATGGGTAAGCCTAACAACCACATTTGTTTGGAGGAGTCCAAGGTCATTATTTCTAACCACCACATTTGTTTGGAAGAGTCTAGGATCATTGCTAGGGTTCAGTATTTCCATCTGCAAATTTAGGGAAGTAGTTGAAATTGATAAAAGGTCAAATACCTTGAATAGGGATGATGGGTGGAAAGTAGTTGAAATTGATAAAAAGTCTGATACCCTGAATAATAAGGATGAAGAATAAATAATTAGCAGTTGTTGGATCCCATCTCTTTACTCCTAGTATTGTTCTCTTTTCCTCCTCTCTTTAATTGGTTTTCTATTTTCGGATTTTTTTTGTTTTGTTTATATATATATATATCTATATATATATATATATATTATTATTATTATTATTATTATTATTGTTTATGGTCTCCTTAGTTAGTTAGCTCTGTTTTTTGGTTTGTATTTCCATGTGTTTAGTAGTATTATTATTTTTAGTTTTTATTATTTTGATTAGTGTATATTTATGTTACTTTATATTTTTCTTCACCTTTGATTAAGTTTTATTCCATTTTAAGTTGATTTTTAATTAGATTTGTTAGGATTAATAATATTAATATTTGTTGGTTTAGTTTTTTGACATTTGATTTATTTTTCATTTATTTTTTGTTATTTTTAAAGTTTGTTTCTAATTTATGGATTATAATTAACAATATTTTATTATATAGTTAAAATAGGTAATATAAAATAGGTAATATTTGTAATTATTGATATTTTCTTAAGTCCAATTTTATTATTTTATTATTATTACTTGGTTTTTTGTGATGATGATGGGTTTTATTATTTATGACGTGATTTTTCACAAAATTTTTATTGAATAATAAAATAATCTAGTTATAACATTATCTAAATTGTTATCATTATTAATTATAAAAAATAATTAATTTATAACTTAACATACATTTAAAAAAAAAAAAATTAAAATTCTAGTCATAGAGAATTCCTTCACATTTTTATCTAGATTCTTAACCTGTAAATAGTCTTCCTTACAATATTATAAGTCAATACATGGTTGAATTATACAAATTTTCAAAAAATCTATAACTTAGGTCCATATAATCTATTTCTAATTAATTAATTAAATTAACAAATAAAACACTATAATAAATAAATTTCAACTTTTATTTTAGGATTATTGTTGATGATGATAAAGATGTTGATTAACATCCAGTTACCAATGTGGTCTATAGGACCTCATGAAAAGATAAAAAAAAGTCTGATTGTGATTCTTCAAAATCTTGTTTTTGTGATCAAGGAGAAGAAAAGGAAGGCCACTCTACTTGGGTTGCCTTAATAAGTTAAGAATATTGGAGGTGTAGCTAATGATACGAAATTGAGAGAGGATGTGAGAAAGAAGGCCACTCTAGTTGGGTTGGCTTAATAAGTCAAGAAGATTGGAGGGGTGGCTAATGATAGAGAATTGAGAGAGAATGTGAGTAAGAGCGAAGGAGCCTTCCACGAGGAAGTATTTTTCATCTTCCAGCATCTTTATATGACAAATCTAACTCCGAGTCTTGAGAATAGACGACCCCAATTTTAAAAATTTATTAAAATATTTAATATAAATTAAATGTCTACTATTCAACTAACTAATAATTAATAATTATAATAATAATTTTTAAATTTAAAAAAATAAATACAAGTGTAAATTAAGCAACCGACAAAATAAAATTGTGAGTGCACCGAGTGTTTCAATTTTATTAAAATATTTAATAGAAATTAAATGTCTACTCTTCAACTAACTAATAATTAATAATTATAATAATAATTTTTAAATTTAAACAAATAAATAAAAGCGTGAATTAACGAACCGAACAAAATAAAATTTTAAGTTTTAAATTTAAACCATTTATTGGAAAAGAGAGACATTTGATTACAGCCAGTCAAAAGCGACCTTTTTAAATTTATAATTTCAACAAAGATGAAAGATAATCAGTGGAAGTGATTTAGCTAACGTTTCGGTTGCAACCCAAACAAAACCGACATTTATTCCCAAGGTACATGAACATAGACGCTCCAACGTTCATGGGCATAGACACGGCAACGAGCAGAATTGACCTACAAATACCGCGGTACTGTAGCTGGCCGCGGAAATGACCCACGGACCGAATTGGAAGGTTCATTAGTGGCATTTGACAGAATATTCCGCAGTGTATTTTAAAAATAGTAAAATTTGATGGACAAATCACTTTTACAAGTGCGTAATTCTATTTGAAAAAAAAAATTTATTTACAAGTGCGTAATTCTATTTGAAAAAAAAAAATTTATTTACAAGTGCGTTATTCTATTTGAAAAAAAAAAAATTATTGGAACTTTCCTCGAAACGGAACGTTTTTTGTAGAGTACTTTTGACCATGTGTAGAAAGCGAGTAAAAGGGAAGTTTGAACGAGACTTTTCAAAATCATTTTTCAATGTTCATAAAATGGACCACCTCCCTGGGCGCGTTGACCATTTGATCGTCCCCCTCCCACCGACTCCGATCTTCGTTAGCAATACCGTGAAAGAAATCTGCGATTTACCTAAGAAATATGCACCGTCATTAAGATGTATATATGTGCTTAGTGAGGCAATTCAAAAAATTGTGGAGGAAAAATAATAATGGCCATGCAGAATGAGATATACAACGATGGGGATGTCCAGGGAGCATTAATGGACGTTCCAGGCTTTAGATTCTATCCAACAGAAGAGGAATTGGTTGGATTTTATCTGAGGAAAAAGGTCCAGAGCGACGGTCCCCAGATATTTGATATAATCATACCAACCTTGGACTTGTATCGATATGAACCCTGGGAATTACCAGGTATTCCTAACTCAAGCCTCTCGATTTTTTCTCTTTTCGAAATATATCGAAATACACAAATAAAAGAATTGAATTTTGGTCTCACTAGTTTCATCGTCTAATTCTGGACTATGTTTGAGAGCTGTTTCATGATCTAATTTCGGACAAGACCACGTAGGTCTGTGAGTTGTTCATGGTTTAATTCCGGACAAGACTATGAGAGCTATTCCAGACACAATTTTTTCAGTTGAAAAAAAAAAACCCTAACTGAAATATTTTTATTTTTCAGGTTTGGCTCATGATGTTGGGGAGAAACAATGGTTTTTCTTCGTTCCACGAGCGCACGGAAAGTCACTATCCCGGCCAAATAGACTGACGGTGTCTGGTTTCTGGAAGGCCACCGGTGCAGACAGAGCAGTTCGCAACGGGCTGCTTCAGTGCATCGGTCTAAAGAAAACTCTGGTGTTTTATAAGGGAAAATTCCCAGGCGCGCAGAAAACGGACTGGATCATGAATGAGTACAGGTTGCCAGATTTCAGCTCCTTCACAACGAAGGTAGTTTTCCCATATTTTTCCAGTCTTGTGCTTTATATATAACATGTATCTGTTAACATATAGAAAAATGGAAAAGTGAACCTATATCTTTTATTCCATTATTATTTGTTAATTAAACCAAGGTTAACAGCGATATTTACGAGTTGCTTTTAAAGGAGCCAGGTGGGTAGAGAGCACGCCACCTCTCTTTTCTCGGTGCAAATGTACTGAAGTTATGTACGTTGGCATGTGCAGAAAAACATGGATATGGTGTTATGTAGGATATACAGAAAGGCTGTTTCTCGGAAATCGATGGAACAACGCGCAAAACCTAATCACGTTGAGAGAGAAAATCCATTTTTTTCACCTGGTGATAAATATGAAGATAACCCGTCCAATTCATTCACTCTTAATGGAAGCTTCCAATTATCAGATGAAATGCCAGAGACCGGACTCTCTTCAATACATTATGACAATCAAGAGGGAGAGTGTTCTTCTGGTCTAAGTAAGAGAAACGATGAATATAGCCTCTTTGATTGCCTTGAGCCGATAATGTGTTTTGAAGAGACTATGGTATTGAAGACCCCTAAAGCCTGCCAGCCACCGCCCTTAGAGATGCCCACATTGTCCATGGACTGCTTGTTTAGCAGTCCATCGGCAGACAACCTAAATGCGTGGACACCGTATGCTCTTCTATCTAACCCTAGCCTTTCCATAATTTAAATACATTACGCCTGTTTGAGAAGTGACCAGTGATGCACATGATCGATGAAAATGTGCCCAAGCTTTCTCATTTCTGCTGCAGCATCTAAATGTTTTAGATCTTAGAGGCTTGTACTCCCGTTATAATTTTGAGAGTCTTTTCCACCAAAATTGCCATGGTAAAGCTGGTTATATTGTTAATCTTTCAATAGTTAAGTGTCTTTGTTTCAATTGTTTAGATAGATGACCCATTATATAACAGACAGCGGAAATAAATATGCTATCTTATAGCGATAGCAAAAATAAATAGGTTACCATGCTATATGAGATGGCAGAAATATGACTGCCACCCTGACAAATATATGTATCCCCATTTGTAATAGATGTGTAAAATAAGACTTTGTAACACCCTGTAAAACTGTTGGCATTTACAATTTTTACTGAACTATTTTAATTATCATGTAGTTACCATGAATTATGAATCGATTGGTTTTCAAGAAACTAATTCATGAGTTAGTTAGGGTTATGATTTAGTTAGAAACTAACCTATCATATCTTTCAAGAAAATGGTTACACTTATTCCGTTACAAGATATATATTATTATTTTCTGCATTGACGGGGATGGAGAGAAGTGTGTAGTGTCATGCTTTATGTGGAGAAGGAAAGAGGATTGCTGGCTTTAATTCTTTTAAATAAAAGAAAGGAAACCATGTGAATATGGAGGACGGAAGATGCAAAAGCAAAGAGGAGTAGATTTCCTCCCAAAATTTTGCAGATGCTACTGAAAGAAAACATTGTTGTAGAGGAGCAATGAGAATTTCAGGATGTGCATGTGTATTGCAGTAGGGAGAGGAGTTCTTCAAATGAAATAAAGATAAGTATTTATTTTGTTTTATTTAAGAAGTCTATGGAGATGCGTGTTGATTTCATTTAGAAAGGAATTGTTATATACGTAAAACAATGGCATTGCATGAAATTAGTTTATATTTAAAAGAATTCTTAAAAATGTGCATGCTATTATAATATACTTTTTCTGCATAAGAATATGCATATGAGATTAATATGTGTATTATGTTTTATTTCTTTAGGAAAGAAAATATAAAAAGTATGAAAGAAAAATAGTTACCTTTCATTTGAGTTTGAAAAGAAGTAATTGTTTTTGCATGCAATAAAATTGCTATTATAATCTTTCATTTCTTGAGAAAAATTAGTATTATGCTAATATCCTAGAAAGATATTGATCTTAGTGAATTACCATCATAAAAGGCAAACTTACAATGTAAGTTCTTGAAAAAATTGCTATTATTTTAATATTTTAGAATTATATTATTCTTAGAGATATACCATGGTAAAAGACAAACTTGTTGTGCTGGTTTTTTCGAAAAGAATCCATGTGAGTTCTTGCAAAGATTGCTATATGTATCTTGAAAGATGTCTGAAGTAGTAAAAGAACTTTTCTTTATATATATACATCTTATATAAGAAAAATGAAATGATAAAGAAATCCAAGTTATTTCTTGAAAAGTAATATAGATTAAAAAGGGTAATTCTTGAAGATATTTCATGGGTTGGGAGATAAGTTAATGAGTTTTTCTTGGAAAAGAAGTCATGAAGAACCCATGTTCATTCCTCATAATCTTTTCTTTGGAAAAGATTCTATTGTCTTATATATGTTGTTTTTACTTTAAAAGAATAACCTCTTAAAAATATTAAATGGCTAGATTAATTAAGTCAACCTCTTGATCTAGGTGAATTAAGGTTAAGTTAACCTTGTTAGTGTTGCTTAGTTTTTATGCATAAAAGAAGCTATCTATGGTAAATTCTTGGAAGCCAAGCATGAACTTCTTGTAGGTAGAATCATAGAGAAACAAGGTTCTTCGCATGGACAAAAGATCTATTGAGAATGTGATTACTTATGCTATCATAATTATTATGTTAGTTTCTTTCAAAACAAGATCATGTATATGCATGCAATGTTTGTATTATATTTCATTGGAAAGAATATACATGTTTTTATGTGGAGAAGATAGCATGTTGTGTTAAACTACATTGGAAAGGATTGTTAGTATAATATTTGAAAAGAGGACATGTATTTGTATGCTTATTTACATTAGTCTTACAGAAAGAAAACTTACAGTTGCATGCTCCCTTTTGTTAAGCATTCCTTTGGGAAGACTCTTTTAGAAGCTACGTGCTGTGTTGTGTTAAGCATTCCTTTGGGAAGACTCCTTTGGAATCTATATGCATTTGCATTCATGGGAGAAACATTTGTTATGTTAGATTTCCTTCCATGCACCAAAAAATAATGGCTTAAGGGTTAGCTATTTTGATTAAATTTATGTAAATTGGATGCACGAATATCGTAATGGATGAATCATTTCTTTTAAGGAAAATATTGGGAGATGTAGCTATTGACATGCAGGAATGTGTGTGTATGTGAGGGAAAACTAGTTAATGTGATGACTTATAACTAACACACATGCAGTATGTGTTGTTAAAGAGAGAGTGTCAAGTTATTTTACTTTCATGACATGAATATACATGAGTAGAGGAAGAAACTTCTCTAGTATAGATTTATGAAATGGTTGATTAATACTTTATGAATATTGACATCAATGTATGTTGAAGGCATCATTAGCAAGGTATGATGGTGACATGTACCAAGGAAATATTATGCTTAACCTAGTGACAGGTAAATGATTATGGTTTATGTAGATGAGTGTGAGTTGCAGGATAATCCAATGTACGATCGTCCATTCTAGGGCATCCATTCCACCAAGATATGAAGATATGAAGATTAGTGGGTAAATGTTATCATATTTATTGTAATGGATTTAATGCTAGATATTTGTATAATTCCTTGTAAGATTTATAAACGATGGTTAAGGGATGGTCTCCCTTATAAGCCATTGAGTGAGGGCTGAACACCGTCGCTAGCGTTTCATAATAAAATTAAATGTTTGGTGGTTTTCACCCTATGGGGTTTCCAGGGTATATTGGTGTTCAATGATGTGATTGATTATTGTGTCAAATTGATGATGTTGATTCCTTTCTTTTTATAATGATCATAATATCAAGTATGTGATGACTACATGAAAAATGAAATGAATGGAAGGTTACATCATACAGTATTATGTTAATGTACTACAATAGAGGTTGTTAATGGTTAAGCAACTTACTATTCTTTATCTAAGGTTACACTATGAACTGGTGAACATTCTATGTAATGATGAGTAAGGAATATTTAATAGTGATTTGGATAGTTACCCATGGGTAACTTGTATAAAAAATTTTAACTCCTGAAATTTCCATGTGAAGTGGTCGGCGTATGTTACAAGTGGTATCAGAGCTCAAGGTTGCAGCACTAGCGCCTTTGGGATTTCTTAAGCGAAAAGAAATTGAGATATGCTACTAATGGGCATCAGTTAAGGTATGATTCTAGAAATCTACATATTGATTGATATATGATTCTAGCAATCTACATATTAAATGATATATGCAGTAGTCTACTCTTGACATGACATGTGTGATTCATGATTATAATTACATTAAAGAGTAATGAGTAATAAATGTTGTTGCAAAACAATTTTCATAACATTGGAATCCTCTTGAGGATGAAAGACAATAAAACCTTTGTTGTACTTATGAATAACCTAGGTACTCACTAGTGAAATTGAGAAGACAATAAAACCTTTGTTGTATTTATGAACAACATGAGTACTCACTAGTGAAAGTGAGAGTCATTTATTAACAGTGGTTATATGAAATATTACTCATATGTTTAGTGAACATAACTAAAGTTACCATGCATGACTTGAAAAATATGAATGTGTATAGTGATGATGTGTGAAACTAATGCATGAATGAAAAAGGTGAGGAAAGTACTTATATAAGATGATAGAGTGTTTTAAAATTAAATTGAATGAAGCCTTTCTACTTAATGGGTCAAGTGGTGAGACTTGACTATAATGACTATTTGATTGACTCGTTTTTGAATGAGTTGTCATGGATGCATTAGGATTATTAATGGCATTGAATGAATAGTTTTTGAATGAGTCATCATGGATGCATTAAGATTATTAGTGGCATTTAATGACTATTTTTTGAATGAGTCATGTCATGGATGCACTAAGATTATTAGTGGCATTGAATGGCTAGTTTTTGAATAAGTCATGTCATGGATGCATTAAGATTATTAATAGCATTTATTAGTTATGAATGACTAATTAATGAATTTTATATGCACGAATAGATTTTGACTAAAACTATTTGAAAGTTGTGAACAAGTTATTATGGTAATTAATTCATGTGTCAGTCTGTTGGTAATAGAACATTATGGGAATTGTAAATGTTTGCACTCATACCCTAACTGTTATTGACACATACGCATTAATCAATATTTATATATACTTGTATACATGACAACATTGTATGCATGAAAACATTGTATGCTGGAAATCAAAATGATTTCGTAAGATAATATGTGTTTAAAAAATGCATATTTACGATTAGAATTGTTGCTTATAGTAAGCATGGGTAGTTTAATGGCAACAGAAAACCTATGAAAGAAAAACATCGCAAACATTTCAATGTGAATTGCAACAGTAAATGTTAAAGTATCATGTTATAATGTGCATGATTTTTTTATTTGCAAAATAATAATGTACAACACATGTATGTTAGTCATGTTTCCTATTAATCTAGATATCATTAGACCGATGTGAAGGGCCAAGTATGATATATGATGTACATAAATTTTCTTTTTGTTTATGTATAATGTGTACATAGTTCTTTAGGTAAATTACTATGGAAAACAATGTTAAAAGAAAAATTTAACATGCTAGATAGTTTTGAACAACTCTGAAAGGATAGAAGGCCTGGGTTGATGGTGGTTGCCTGCCTGGAGGGGTTGATGGTGCTCACTTGCCTAGATTTCCTCTCCCTAAATATATATGATCTCTGTAGGGAAAAGGGTTGGCCAAGATGGTGAAGCGGAAAAACCTGAGGCAACTCTATTGATTTTGGAGCCTATTGGAGGTGACCCAAAATTCCTCATAGATGGGACACTGTCAGAGGAATTGGCATGATGTTGCCAAGAGGAATCTTATACTAGACCTTGAGTGGTCATTGGAATTCCTGAGCTGGTTTGCCAATGGAATTCCATACTCAACCTAGAATGGTTTTTTTTTCAAATGACTGTCTGGATGTGAAAATGACTCTATTTGGTTGTAGAAACCAACTCCTAGGGGTTGGGAGGAGCATTTTGTTTACCATTGTGGTTCTCATAGCGGAACGAGTTAAGTAATAAGTTATGTGTTATATTAAAATGAATTTTTATATGTTGTGTAAATATCTTATGTAGATATTAAGAACAAATGAGCTTAGCACTCGAAAATGAATTATTGAATGCATAAGTTCATTTATTTTATTACTAATTTGTTTGAATGTCCTAGTAGAGGCTAGGATATGCCTATGGTGCATTAATTAGCCATTGGTACAATTACAGAGCTAGGTCCTCTTTGAGTACTTTTTGGAGTATTGTGTAGATGTCTTTAGTAGGAGCTAAGATAGTGTGCACATGATGCATTGATTAGAGTGTTGGTTCTCTCTGAGTACTTGTGGAATTACTTTGACTAAAACATCTCTTGATATTGGATGAATGTTTGATAGTTGCAAGTATTTAATTTCATTGAAATTATGTGACTAATGTGATTTCATTTTTTAGTCTTACATTACAAGGTACTTGTCATGGACCTTTGTCATGGAGTGTTGATGGGTTGTCAAACCATTACTAAAGTGTTTGTATGAAAGTGACCATGATTGAACCTAAGGTAATTGGTACATAATGGTAAGTTGGTATATATATTTTTCTATGTTTATATTAATTTGAATAATGAATAATGGTTAAAAATGGAAATGGAATATTTTTTTGAGCTATACATGCTTATGACTATGGATAAAAACATTATTGTCTCAATCAATGGAATTTAAGGAAAAGAAAGTGTTTCATTGCAAAGGGGAAGGACCCCATTTGGGTTGTTTATATCCTTATATCATGAGTATAAGTTCAAGTTTCACTGAGAGAAGCACACCGAGGACGATGTTCTCTTAAGGGGGGGAGTATGTAACACCCCTGTAAAACTGTTGGCATTCACAATTTTTACGGAATTATTTTAATTATCATGTAGTTACCATGAATTATGAATCGATTTATTTTCAAGAAACTAATTCTTGAGTTGGTTAGGGTTATTATTTAGTTAGAAACTAACCTATCATATCTTTCAAGAAAATGGTTACACTTATTCCATTACAAGATATATATTATTATTTTCTACATTCACGGGGATGGAGAGAAGTGTGTGTAGTGTCACGCTTTATGTGGAGAAAGAAAAAGGATTGTTGGCCCTAATTATTTTAAATAAAAGAAAGGAAACCATGTGAATATGGAGTACGAAAGATGAAAAATCAAAGAGGAGTAGATTTCATCTCGATATTTTGTAGATGCTGCTGAAAAAAAACATTGTTGTAGAGGAGCAATGAGAATTTCCAGATGTAGATGAGTATTGCAGTAAGGAGAGGAGTTCTTCAAATGAAATAAAGATAAGTATTTATTTTATTTTATTTAATAATTCTATGGAGATGCGTGCTGATTTCATTTAGAAAGGAATAGTTATATATGTAAAACAATGGCATTGCATGAGATTAGTTTCTATTTAAAAGAATTCTTAAAAATGTGCATGCTATTATAATATACTTTTTCTCCATAAGAATATGCATATGAGATTAATATGTGTATTATGTTTTATTTCTTTAGGAAAGAAAATATAAAAATTATGAAAGAAAAATAGTTACCTTTGATCTGAGTTTAAAAAGAAGTAATTGTTTTTGCATGCAATAAAATTGCTATCGTAATCTTTCATTTCTTGAGAAAAATTAGTATTGTGCTAATATCTTAGAAACATATTGATCTTAGTGAATTACCATGGTAAAATACAAACTTACGACGTAAGCTCATGAAAATATTGCTATTATTTTAATCTTTTAGAATTATATTATTCTTCGAGATATACCATGGTAAAAGAAAAACTTGTTGTGCCAGTTTTTCGGAAAAGAATCCATGTGAGTTCTTGCAAAGATTGCTATATGTATCTTGAAAGATGTCTACAGTAGTAGAATATAGTATAAATAATTTTACTTGTCTTTATATATATACATTTTATGTAAGAAAAATGAGATGCTTGTTCTTTTTGTAAAAGAAGGGGATTTCATACATGTGTATGAAATGATAAAGAAATCCAAGTTATTTCTTAAAAAAGAATATAGATTAAAAAGGGTAATTCTTGAAGATATTTCATGGGTTGGGAGATAAGTTAATGAGTTTTTCTTGGAAAAGAAGTTATGAAGAACCCATGTTCATTCATCATAATCTTTTCTTTGGAAAATATTCTATTGTCTTATATATGTTGTTTTTACTTGAAAATAATAACCTCTTAAAAAGATTAAATGGCTAGATGAATTAAGTCAACCTCTTGATCTAGGTGTATTAAGGTTAAGTTTACCTTGTTAATGTTGCTTAGTTTTTATGCATAAAAGAGGCTATCTATGGTAAATTCTTGGAAGCCAAACATGAGCTTCTTGCATGTAGAATCATAGAGAAACAAGGTTCTTTGCATGGACAGAAGATCTATTGAGAATGTGATTACTTATACTATCATAATTATTATGTTAGTTTCTTTCAGAACAAGATCATGTATATGCATGCAATGTTTGTATTATATTTCAATGGAAAGAATACACATGTTTGTATGTGGAGAAGATAGCATGTTGTGTTAAACTACATTGGAAAGGATTGGTGGTATAATCTTTGAAAAGAGGACATGTATTTGTACGCTTATTTACATTAGTGTTACAGAAATAAAACTTACAGTTGCATGCTCTTTTTTGTTAAGCATTCCTTTGGAAAGACTCTTTTGGAAGCTACGTGCTCTCTTGTGTTAAGTATTCCTTTGGGAAGACTCCTTTGGAATCTATATGCATTTGTATGCATGGGAGCAACATTTGTTATGTTAGCTTTCCTTTCCATGCACCAAAAAGTAATGGCCTAAGGGTTAGCTATTTTGATTAAATTTATGTAAATCGCATCCATGAATATCATAATAGATGAATCGTTTCTTTTAAGGAAAATATTGGGAGATGTACCTATTGACATGCAGGAATGTGTGCGTATGCAAGGGAAAACTAGTTAATGTGATGGATTATAACTAACACATATGCAGTATGTGTTGTTAAAGAGAGAATGTCAAGGTATTTTAGTTTCATGACATGAATATACATGAGTAGAGGAAGAAGCTTCTCTAGTATAGATTTTTGAAATGGTTGATTAATACTTTATGAATCTTGACATCAATGTATGTTGAAGGCATCATTCGCAGGGTATGATGGTGAAATGTACCAAAGAAATATTATGCTTAACCTGGTGACAGGTAAATTATTATGGTTTATGAAGATGAGTGTGAGCTACAGGATAATCCAATGTACGAAAGTCCATTGTTGGGCATCCATGCCACCAAGATATGAAGATATGAAGATTAGTGGGTAAATTTTATCATATTTATTGTAATGGCTTTAATGATAGATATTTGTATATTTCCTTATAAGATTTATAAACGATGGTTAAGGGATGGTCTCACTTATAAGCCATTGAGTGAGGGTTGAACACCCTCACGAGTGTTTAATAATAAAATTAAACGTTTGCTGGTTTTCACCCTACGGGGTTTCCAAGGTATATTGGTGTTCAATAATGTGATTGATTATTGTGTCAAATTGATGATGTTGATTCCTTTCTTGTTATAATGATAATAATGTCAAGTATGTGATGACTACATGAATGGAAGTTTACATCATACAGTATTATGTTAATGTACTACAATAGAGGTTGTTAATGGTTAAGCAACTTACTATTCTTATTCTAAGGTTACACTATGAACTGGTGAACATTCTATGTAATGATGAGTAAGGAATATTTAATAGTGATTTGGATAGTTACCCATTGGTAAGTTGTATAAAAAATCTTAACTCCTGGAATTTCCATGTGAAGTGGTCGGTGTATGTTACAAGTGGTATCAGAGCTAAAGGTTGCAGCACTGGCGCCTTTGGGATTTGTTAAGCGAAAAGAAATTGAAATATGCTACTAATGGACATCAGTTAAGGTATGATTCTAGAAATCTACATATTGATTGATATATGATTCTAGCAATCTACATATTAAATGATATATGCAATAGTCTAGGATTAACATGAGATGTGTGATTCATGTTTATAATTAAATTAAAGAGTAATGAGTAATAAATGTTGTTGCAAAACGGTCTTCATAACATTGGAATCCTCTTGAGGATGAAAGACAATAAAACCTTTGTTGTACTTATGAATAACCTGGGTACTCACTAGTGAAGTGATAAGACAATAAAACCTTTGTTGTATTTATGGACAATACGAATACTCACTAGTGAAAGTGAGAGTCGTTTATTAATAGTGGTTATATGACATATTACTCATACGTTTAGTGAACATAACTAAAGTTACCATGCGCTACTTGGAAAATATAAATGTGTATAGTGATGATGTGTGAAACTAATGCATGAATGAAAAAGGTGAGGAAAGTACTTATATAAGATGATAGAGTGTTTTAAAATTAAATTTAATGAAGCCTTTCTACTTAATGGGTCAAGTAGTGAGACTTGACTATAATGACTAGTTGATTGACTTGTTTTTGAATGAGTCGTCACGGATGCATTAGGATTATTAATGGCATTGAATGAATAGTTTTTGAATGAGTCGTCATGGATACATTAAGATTATTAGTGGCATTTAATCACTATTTTTTGAATGAATCATGTCATGGATGCACTAAGATTATTAGTGGCATTGAATGGCTAGTTTTTGAATGAGTTATGTCATGGACGCATTAAGATTATTAGTAGCATTTATTTGTTATGAATGACTAATGAGAGAATGCTATATGCATGAATCGATTTTGACTAAATCTATTTGAAAGTTGTGAACAAGTTATTGTGGTAATTAATTCATGTGTCAGTTTGTTGGTAATAGAACATTGTGGGAATCGGAAATGTTTGCACTCATACCCTAACCGTTATTGACACATACGCATTAACAAATATTTATATATACTTGTATACATGACAACATCGTATGCATGAAAACATTGTATGTTGGAAAAAAAATGATTGCGTAAGATAATATGTGTTTAAGAAATGAATATTTACGATTAGCATTGTTGCTTATAGTAAGCATGGGTAGTTTAATGGCAACAGAAAACCTATGAAAGTAAAACGTTGCAAACATTGCAATGTGAATTGCAACGGTAAATGTTAAAGTATCATGTTATAATGTGCATCATTTTTTTATTTGGGACATAATAATGTACAACACATGTATGTTAGTCATGTTCCTTGTTAATCTAGATATCATTAGACCCATGTGAAGGGCCAGGTATGATATATGATGTACATAAAGATTATTTTTTTTTATGTATAATGTGTACATAGTTCATTATGTAAATTACTATGGAAAAAAATGCTAAAAGAAAAATTTAACATGCTAGACAGTTGTGAACAACTTTGAAAGGCTAGAAGGCATGCATTGATGGTGGTTGCTTGCCCGGAGGGGTTGATGGTGCTTACCTACTTGGATTTCCTCTCCCTAGAGATATATGATCTCAGTATGGAAAAGGGTTGGCCAAGATGGTGAAGGGGAAAATCCTGAGGCAACTCTATTGATTTTGGAGCCTGTTGGAGGTGACCCAAAATTCCTCATAGACAGGATGCTGTCAGAGGAATTGGCATGATGTTGCCAAGAGGAATCCTATACTAGACCTTGAGTGGTCATTGGAATTCCAGAGTTGGTTTGCCAGTGGAATTCCATACTGAACCTGGAATGGTTTTTTGTCAAATGACTGTCTAGATGTGAAAATGAATCTATTTGGTTGTGGAAACCAACTGCTAGGGGTTGTGTAATGTCTCTACTTCTCAATTATTTTTTTTCATTTAACAACTTCATAATTATTACAGATTAATGTTTTATTTAATACCCCTCTATTAAATATAATTCAAGTCATTACTTGTTCATCTATTGTTATAGTTAAATAACAATAAAATTGCTCAAACTTTAATTTGTTATCTTTACACCTTACCCTTGAATACATATCCCTTTCTCTTTATTATACTTTGAGTATAATTATACATATGTCTCCTTTGATAGACTATAATATATTCCATATATATATATATATATATGCATTTCAATGATACATATATATATATATATATGTACTCGGACTACCACATATCTTTCTTTTTTTTTTACACATATCTTTGTCACTAAAGTCGTCAACCCTGGTAACTTCATGTAGTCATACCAGATCATCATTCGAACTAAATTCTATGCCTTAGCATGAAGTTTGAATATAACCATACTTATGTGGTTGTAGTTCAGCATCGCATGACTTTAACGTCTTGCACAAAGTGGGATTTAAAGTTTAATTACGCACCACCTATTTGGATCGTGTGAGATCGTTTTGTACCCGTCTCCAGTTGTAAAACCTCACATCATCTCTACGAATTGATGGTTTTCTACGGATCATTTATGGTTCTGAATCCTTATTCACCTCGTTTCTGGTTTCGAGGATTTTTTTGGCCAACTTGCCATACATTGGGTTTGGTTTGAAGTCCTATTCATAAATTGTTTTGTTCTTTTAACCATTTGAAACGATTTTCCTGGTACATTCGCATTGATGTCAGGGATTTCCTCTCTGAGTATAGATTTGATCGACCTATTTTATTTTTACTGTGTTTATGTGTTCGAGAATTCTCGGTACACATTTACGATGCAGGCTCTATAGCTCTACACGTGTATGGTCGATCTGCATAGGAAATCAGGGTTTTCCTGAGGTATATATGTTTTGATTTCTTCTACGAGCGAGTTCATTTTCAACTTCGAACTTCGAGAGCTCTGGATCTTTCTCCTGAGGCATGTTCGCATTATCTGTGGATCGAGTTCGTTTTCCTCTCATGGCATAAAGTTCCCCACAGAGTCGTTAAGGATCCAAGTATTTTGATTTTCTCCCACACTCTCGATTCTACTGGTTGTTTGGTTCAATCTTCATTTTGTAGATTGTTAACCTTGGTTCTAATGGTATTTGCACCACAAGTTCTTATGAATTTATGCGTGTATGTCTCTCATAGATGTAGTTCTCTTGCTTGTTAAATTTTCCAATCGATTTGTCTTTTCGGTAGGATTTAGTACTAACCCCGAGAATTAAAATTTTATTTTCTGGTTAGAATCTCAAAGATTTACATCTTCGTTTTCTTGTATAGAGCATTGTTCAAATCGTTTTGAATTTTTCCATCTCCTCTTATACGATTTTCGTGTTACTTCTATAAGGATTTTTGGTAACCCTCCTACGTCCTCGTACTGGTAGCTCGATGATTTCTTCTAAGACTCACTTCCACAGTCGCAATTGCCCAAACCCTTTCGATGGCGAGACTGTAACTTGTAGTGAATTCGTTGTGTCAATTCTTAATGTTTTTATGAGATTATTGATACCTCTAAGGCATTCGATTTCGGAAATGATATATAAAATTTTCACTTCTATTTGTTTCCTTCCAAGATATAAGTTTAAAGCGAGGTCTTCAAATACCTTAGGTATGATAGTTCCTATTTTTACCATTCAGTTCGTTTTATTTTGGTTTACTATGGATATAATCAAGTCTTCTCTCTTCAGTAGATTGACTTGGCTCCCCTATCTTGTTACAGGTAAAAACATCTTGTATGGTTTATATGGTTCATCCCATCAAACGTTTATGAAATTGATTCAATTCGTAAGAGCTCAGAATGATAGTAATTCGTTTTCATTTTGAATTGTTTCAGGTTGGTATATCAATGTCTGGAAACTCCCAGAACTGTCATCCTCATCTTCATCTAGCTTATTCCATAGGATTTTATTATCTTAGCATACTGTCAAATAAAGTTTTGTTTTTATTTCTTTTGAAGAGCAGTGTATATTTCTGTCAGTATGACCATTGGTCTATGTGTGTCGTCTTGTAATATTTGTGAACTCCAGACATTCTTCAAACAAATTTTACCATGCCACAGTTATTCTATGGATATTTAATTGTGTTCTATATGTAAGACTGGGTTTAAGTCTGTTCATTTAATTTTGTTTGAACTGGGATTTAAGCATCTATATATATCTATATTTCATGATACGTAATTCTTTTCTTGTGAATTAAATATTCACATATCTGTCTTCGTTCATTAGTATTAAATTTCTGTGATATAATATCTTGTGGTTTTTAACAGTTCAGATAAACCAAATTCTTTTATTTATTAGCAGCAAGTCCTTCTGCTACTTCGAGTTTAATTTGATTTTCACTACTCGTTAAAGTTCTGTGACAATTAATGTCTAATAAAATTTATGTCAGTTTCTACCGTTTGGATTTTCTATAATGAACAATAATATTTCCTCCATATTGGGTATTATCCCTAGTCATATTTGATAATTAGAATCTTTCTTTGCCTTTGTTTAGATCTGTACCCATCCTGCATGTACTTTCCTTGCAGTGTAATAATTCAAATCAGATTTCTATTATATCACCACAGTAAGTCACAATAGCAGATCACTATAAAATTTCTTTGGGAAATTAATATAGACATAGACTAATTTACTATAATATTTCAATGACATCTATCTTTCTGTCATACAATTTTTAATCATTCCATAAAGTATAGAGTTTGATTATGATTATAATTTCTTTGAAAATTTTAATACAATGCTGTCATTACTGTACAGTGGAACTTATTTTCCTTTTTCAAGTATACTGATCTCACAGTACTCTAAAATATTATTTCTGTGTTACCACTTATTATTCCTTCCTGGTTATTGGAAAATAATGTTTTCATTGGGTGTTTATACTAAGTTTAGCAACCCAGCTTCATTAATTTCATTCATTAACTGTAGATTTAAAGTTGATACATATGTGTCTATTTATGTAACTATTCCTACTAGCAGTAGATTTAAGTTACCATAGTTAATTTGGTTATGGGAATAGTGAATATATCTCCAGATTTAAATCATATTCTGGTTTAGAGATTCTGGTGGATAATTTCCCCTAATTACTGTTCCTACAACTATACAGATTTTAGAGGATTTACTTCTTCAAAAAATTCTGTAAATATATGGAACACAAGAAATAAAACATTGTAAGTAATTCATTCATTCATACACATTGTTAAGCATACCACTTCTGCAATTGACCAGTCCTCCCAACCTTAGAGTCCCTCTATCTCCAGAACTCACCCCCAAGCTAAGATCACCTCCACCACATACCAACCTCTAATCTGTTTAGGAGTATCTTATTTAAGCTGTTACTCCCCAAAGCTTGCTTCTAATTCTGCGTCCAGAATTTCGAGATGTTTTTCTTCCTGCTTGCCTAGGATTCCCTTATTTAGTGATTTTTAAAGCTGCTTTATGCTTTTCTCAGCTTTTTACCTCTTCCCAACTACTCTCCACCTTATTGGGGAAAAAATATATTTTTCCTCAAAAATCTAATTTGGAAATAAATTCTTTCAAGGATTTTTGAATGATTTTTGGGGAAAATAATTTCCTCTTTCCATCCTCATGGATTTGGCAAGTGATCTCATGATTCTCATTTGGTCAATCTGCACAAAATTATTTTATTTAATTCTCATAATTACATATTTAATTACATCCACAAAATACTTATCCATTGGGGTCCACTCCCCTTTGGATTTAGGTTCAAATTTCTAACTTGCAGGAACATAAAACTAGGGGTGTTACATATTCCCCCTCTGAAAACAAACACTGTCCTCGGTGTTGATAACTAACTACTAGAGTTTATTTTCAAAACAAAGATGGATATTTTTCCATCATCTTAGCTTCCCTTTCCCAGGTAGCTTCTTCAGCAGTAAATTTCTTCCATTGCACCTTTACTCTTGCTACCATTCTGTTCCTCAATTCAATTTCTTCCCGCTCCAATATTTGAAGTGGCTCTGGAAGGAACTCCCCTTCTGGTTCCACCTGTATCACATTTCAATCAACAATGTGAGAAGCATCATGTACATATCTTTTTAATAATGAAACATGAAACACATCATGAACTTTAACATGGGGTGGTAAGGCTAGCTTATAAGCTACTGGTCCCACCCTATCTAACACTTCAAAAGGCCCACAATATCTAGGAGCCAATTTTGCACAACCTCCAGCATAAAGTGTGCTCTTTTTGGGTTTAATACGCAAATACACATGCTCCCCCACTTTGAATTCTTGATGTACCCTCTTCTTATCAGCATAGCTTTTCTGTTGATCTTGTGCTATCTTGATGTTTCTTTGTATTTGTTTAAGAATTCTTTCCATCTCTTGTAAAGCATCTAGTCCCAACATTAGCTTATCCTCAGGTTGGCTCCAACTCAACGGAGTACGACATTTCCTTCCATAGAGTGCTTCAAACAAACTCATTTTGATGGAGGATTGATAGTTGTTATTATAGGAAAATTCAGCTAAATGCAAGTAGTCTTCCCATTTTAATGGCCTATCAATCACATACATTCTCAACATATCCTCCAAAATCTGATTTGTTCTCTCTGTCTGACCATCTGTCTGAGGGTGATAGGCAGTGCTAAAATTCAGCTTGGTGCCCATGCCCCCAAATAAACTTTTCCAAAAAGCTAATGTGAACTTAGCATCTCTGTCTAAAACAATCATTTTTGGGACCCCATGGAGCCTACTTCTTTCAGGAACACATCCGCTACTTGGGCTGTCCCAAAAGTAGATTTCACAAGTATGAAGTGTGCAGCTTTTGTTGAAGTGTCTACTACTACCATCAATGAGTTGTGTTGGTATTTGGTTTTGGGTAGCCCTGTTATGAAATCTATAGAAACGGTGTCCCATTTTCATTATGCAGTCGGCAAAGGGTTTAGAAGACTAGCAGGATGCTGATGTTCAACTTTAACTAGTTGACACTCCATGCACCTAGCTAAATATTCTTCTACATTTCTTGTCATTCCTGGCCAAAACAACTTCTTTTTCAAAACTGTTAGCATCTTCTGATATCCTCGATGCCCTGCATATGGCTGTTTGTGATATTCATCTAGGATTTCTTGTTTCAAATTTTCCACATTCGGGATATACAATCTATTTTTGTAGCAGATCAATCCTTTTTGGTTTTGAGTGTATTCAGCCATCTCCTTATTTAGTATTTTCACCTGTAGATTCTCATAATTTGGATCTTGGTCTGCTACCTTTTTCACTAGGTCTTCTAAATCAAAATTAGCACTACTTCCAATGTTGTTTATGTTTTGGAAAGAATTTCTGCTCAGGGCATCAACAATTTTATTTTCTTTCCCTCTGATATGTTTTATATCCATATCAAATTCACTCAGAAAATACATCCATCTGGCTTGTCGAGCATTCAAATCAGTTTGGGAAAAGAAATATTTAAGACTAATATGATCAGTCATCAATGTAAATTTTTTTCCAAGAAGATAGTGTCGCCACATCTTTAAGGCATGAATATAGCAACCAATTCCAAATCATATGCACTATAGTTCTGTTCATGTGTTTTAAGTTTCCTAGACTCATATGCAATAACTGAATTTTCTTGCAACAGGACTCCTCCCAACCCCTCTCTACAGGCATCTGTACACACCACAAATTCTTTATTAGGATCTACAATCTTCAATATAGGGGTTGTAGTGAGTTTTAATTTTAATTGCTCAAAACTGTTTTGGAATTTTTCAGTCCACTCGAATTTGACACCCTTTCTTTGTAGTGATGTTATGGGATATGCTATGCCAGAAAATCATTCTACAAATCTGCGATAATAACCTGCAATCCCCATGAATGATATTACTGCTGAAACATCGGTTGGTACCAGCCATTCTCTAATAGCCTTTATCTTTTCAGGGTCAACAGCCAACCCTTGTTTAGAAATAATATGACCCAAGTATTGTACCTTGTCCTTATAGAATTCACATTTACTGAACTTGGCATATAATTGGTTTTCTTTCAAAGTTTGCAACACTATCCTCAAGTGCTCTTTGTGCTCCTACTCACTTTTTTAATAAACTAAAATATCGTCAATGAACACTAGTACAAATTTATCCAAGTAATTGTTTAAAACATTGTTCATTAAGCACATAAAGGTGGCAGGGGTATTTGTCAAACCAAAAGGTAGGACTAAAAATTCGTAGTGACCATACCTGGTTCAAAAAGTTGTTTTACTAATGTCTTCCTCCTTAATTCTGAGCTGGTGATAACCAATCCTTAAGTCAATCTTCGAAAATACTATAGCCCCTCTTACTTGATCAAAAAGGTCATCAATTCAGGGCAAAGGGTATGTGTTTTTAATTGTCAACTTATTCAGCTGGCGATAATCAATACACATTCTAAAGGTTCCATCCTTCTTTTTCACAAACAGCACTGGTGCTCCCCAAGGAGACACACTCGGTCGGATATAACCCTTATCCAGCAATTCTTGCAATTGCATTTTCAGTTCCATGAGTTTAGGGGGACTCATTCGGTAAGGGGCTCAAGAAACAGGTGTTGTTCTCAGCACCAAATCAATTGAAAAGTTAATCTTTCTTTTGGAGGGAAGATAAGGAATCTCATCTGGAAAAACTTCCTTAAACTCTCTCACTACTAGCAAAGTATCCATTAGGTTTGCTTCAGGTTGTTGTTCTAATTCTTCAACATGTACTGCATATACTTGGTATCCTTTCCTAGTTGTTCGTTTTAGTTTTAGTGCTGATATTTGTCTTATAGAGATGGGTTTTTGTTTTCCCTAGAGAATAAAAGGTTTCTATTTTTCATCTATACAATGTAGAGTCTTATCCCAACAATTCATCATAGTCTTTCCCTTTTCCAGCCAGTCCATTCCTATCAGAAAGTCATATGAACCTAATGGAAGAATGTTTAATTTCACTTCTATCTGAAAATCATTTAATTTAATTGTTGTTTGAGGTAAGTTATGAGTTACTTTCCTCTTGGTGCTAGTGGCTAATTGGACCAACCAAGACTACTGAAATTTTTTAGTTTTGAGATTGCATTTTTCTACCACTTGTGGACTAATGTAACTCAAAGAAGCACCTGGATCAATTAAAACAGTAACAAATTGGTCAGCAATCTTACCTTCCATTTAAACCATGGTATCTTGGTGTTCTGCTTGTCCATTCTCCAAGGCTGCACTAATGGTGGGTATATTTCTTGCTATATCATTTACTGTGGTAGCTTCTCAATCCCTCATAATCATCTGAATATTTCGGTGGGGACAATCCCTCAAGAGATGAGGTTCTCCACAGCCCCAACATTTCAGAGGCTCCCTCATTTTAATTGTGACTTCCTTTTTATTTTCTCCATCTAGTTGTTTGGAACCAACTTGAGACTGAGCAGTTTGGCTTTCTTTTGGTTTATTAAAATTTTTCCGCTGATGATCCGTACCGAAATTCTTTAAGTAAGCTGGGTTCTGTTTCTTTCCTTTGATTTCACCCTTATTTATCCAGCCTTTTCCATGCTCACCCTTTCCCTTAAACTGCTGGTAGCATAACCTAGCTTTCCTCACTGCCTCGTCCATAGTTTTTGGGTTATAAAACTCGATCTTCTCTTTATACACAACAGGAAAATAGTTCAAAAACCTTTGCACCTTTGCCTTCTCTTCTCGAATTTAAGGAACATATCTCAACAGATTTGTAAACTTGGCGACAAACTCATCAATACTGAGCTGTCCCAGTCTAAGTTCATGGAATTCCTTTGCTTTATCATCATAATAACATTCGTTCAAATAGCATTTTTTAAACTTGACTTGGAAATCTTCCCAAGTCACTTTTTTTTCATCAATGGCATGGATCATTTTCGTCTCCTCCCCCAACAAGGTAGCCTTACCTTGTAGCTGGTAGACAACTAATCTAGCCTTCATATTGCTTTCATATTCATAGACCTAGAAATACTTAATCATGTTCAACAACCAGGCTTCAGCATCTTCCTCCTTCTCCCCATCATAGGAGGGAGGTTTGATTTTTCGGAATTCCCCCTGTAATTCCTTTTGTTGCTTATATTGATGCCTAATAGCATCATCTTCCTCAGAATCATCAGAAAACTTGTTCTTCTTCCTCTTTCCGAAACCTTCACCTTCTTGGATGTTCCGCGAAGTTAATTCTCTGATGAGCTTTTGCTACTCCTCATTGGCTAATGACAATTTGTCATTCTGGCTTCTTAGCTCAGCCATCTCTCATTGCAAACTGTGCAACATAGCCATCACCGAAGCGTTGGGATTTGGTGTATTATCGTCATCACGCAGATCAACATAACTTTCCTCACCTTCAGCCATTCAACTGTTCTGTTTCAGTACCACTGTACACTAAACAACACATATCATAATTTTTTTTTCACAAGACATAATTTATACAATGAGCACAACAACAACAGTCCAGTTCTATCTAACATGAGCTCTGATACCATTTGTAATGTCTCTACTTCTCAAATTTTTTTTTTCATTTAACAACTTCGTAATTATTCCAGATTAATGTTTTATTTAATACCCCTCCATTAAATATAATTCAAGTCATTACTTGTTTGTCTATTGTTATAGTTAAATAATAATAAAATTGCTCAAAATTTGATTTTTTATCTTTACACCTTACCCTTGAATACATATCCCTTTCTCTTTATTATACTTTGAGTATAATTATACATATGTCTCCTTTGTTAGACTATAATATATTCCATATATATATATATATATATATATATATATATATATATATATATATATATATGCATTTGAATGATACATACATATATATATATATGTACTCGGACTACCACATATCTTTTTTTTTTTTTACACATATCTTTGTCACTAAAGTCGTCGACCCTGGTAACTTCGTGTAGTCGTACCAGATCATCATTCAAACTAAATTATATGCCTTAGCATGAAATTTGAATATAACCATACTTATGTGGTTGTAGTTCAATATCACATGACTTTAACGTCTTGCACAGAGTGGGATTTAAAGTTTAATTACGCACCACCTGTTTGGATCATGTGAGATCGTTTTGTACCCATCTCCAGTTGTAAGACCTCACATCGTCTCTGCGAATTGATGGTTTTCTATGGATCATTTATGGTTCTGACTCCTTATTCACCTTGTTTTTTGTTTCGAGGATTTTTTTGGCGAACTTGCCATATGTTGGGTTTCGTTTGAAGTCCTATTCATAATTTTTTTTGTTCGTTTAACCATTTGTAATAGTTTTCCTGGTACATTCGCATTGATGTCAGGGATTTCCTCTCTGATTATATATTTGATCGACCTATTTTATTTTTACTGTGTTTATGCGTTCGAGAATTCCCGGTATAGATTTACGATGAAGGCTCTATAGCTCTACACGTGTATGGTCGATCTGCGTAGGAAATTAGGGTTTTCTTGAGGTATATATGGTTTGATTTCTTCTACAAGTGAATTCATTTTCAACTTCGAACTTCAAGAGTTTTGGATATTTCTCCTAACGCGTGTTCGCATTATCTGTGGAGCACGTTCATTTTCCTCTCATGGCGTAAAGTTCCCCACAGAGTCGTTAAGGATCCAGGTATTTTGATTTTCTCCCACGCTCTCGAATATACTAGTTTTTTGGTTCAATATTCATTTTGTAGATTGTTAACCTTGGTTCGAATGGTATTTGCATCACAAGTTCTTATGAATTTCTGCGTGTATGTCTCTCGTAGACGTAGTTCTCTTGCTTGTTAAATTTTCCAATCGATTTGTCTTTTCGGTAGGATTTACTACTAACCATGAGAAAAATTTTATTTTCTGGTTAGAATCTCAGAGATTTACATCTTCGTTTTCTTGTATAGAGCATTGTTCAAATCGTTTTTACTTTTTCCATCTCCTCTTATACGATTTTCTTGTTCCTTCTGTAAGGATATTTCGTAACCCTCCTCCGTCCTCGTACTAGTAGCTCGATGATTTATTCAAAGAATCACTTCCACGGCCGCAATTTCCCAAACCCTTTCGATGGTGAGACTGTAAATTGTATTGAATTCATTGTGTCAATTCTTAATGTTTTTATGAGATTATTGATGCCTCTAAGGAATTGGCTTGTCGGAAATGATATATAAAATTTTCACTTCCATTTTTTTCCTTCTAGGGTATAAGTTTAAAGCGAGGTCCTCAAATACCCTAGGTACGATACTTCCTATTTTTACCATTTGGTTCATTTTATTTTGGTTTACTATGGATATAATCATGTCTTGTCTCTTCAGTAGATTGACTTGGCTCTCCTATCTTGTTACAGGTACAAACGTCTTGTATGGTTTATATGGTTCATCCCATCATACGTTTATGAAATCGATTCAATTTGTGAGAGCTCAGAACAATAGTAATTCGTTTTCATTTTTAATTGTTTTAGGTTTGTATATCAATGTCTAGAAACTCCCAGAACCTTCATCCTCATCTTCATCTAGCTTCTTCAATAGGATTTTATTATCTTAGCGTACTGTAAAATAAAATTTTGTTTTTATTTCTTTTGAAGAGAAGTGTATATTTCTGTCAGTATGACCATTGGTCTATGTGTGTGGTCTTATAATATTTGTGAACTCCAGACATTCTTCAAACAAATTTTACCATGCCACGGTTATTCTATGGATATTTAATTGTGTTCTATATGTAAGACTAGGTTTAAGTCTGTTCATTTAATTTTGTTTGAACTGGGATTTAAGCATCTATATATATCTATAGTTCATGATATGTAATGCTTGTCTTGTGAATTAAATATTCACATATCTGTCTTCATTCATTAGTATTAAATTTATATTATATAATATCTTGTGGTTTTTAATAGTACAGATAAACCCAAATCTTTTATTTATTAGCAGCAAGTCCTTCTGCTACTTCGAGTTTAATTTGATTTTCAATACTCATTAAAGTTCTGTGACAATTAATGTCTAATAAAATTTATGTCAGTTTCTACCGTTTGGATTTTCTATAATGAACAATAATATTTCCTCCATATTGGGTACTATCCCTAGTCATATTCGATAATTAGACTCTTTCTATGCCTTTGTTTAGATCTGTACCCATCCTGCATGTACTTTCCTTGTAGTGTAATAGTTCAAATCAGATTGCTATTATATCACCACAGTAAGTCACAATAGCAGATCACTATAAAATTTCTTTGGGAAATTAATATATACATAGACTAATTTACTATAATATATCAATGACATCTATCTTTCTGTCATACAATTTTTAATCATTCCATAAAGTATAGAGTTAGATTCTGATTATAATTGCTTTGAAAATTTTAATACAATACTGTCATTGTTGTACAGTAGAACTTATTTTCCTTTTTCAAGTATACTAATCTTATAGTACTCTAAAATATAATTTCTAAGTTACCACTTATTATTCCATCCTGTTTATTGTTAAATAATGTTTTCATTGGGTGTTTATACTAATTTTAGCAATCCAACTTGATTACTTTCATTCATTAACTGTAGATTTAAAGTTGATACATATGTATCTGTTCATGTAACTATTCCTACTAGCAGTATATTTAAGTTACCATAGTTAATTTGGTTATGGGAATAGTAAATATATCTCCAGATTTAAGCCATATTCTGGTTTAGAGATTCTAGTGGATAATTTCCCCTAATTACTGTTCCTACAACTATACAGATTTGAGAGGATGTACTTCTTCTAACAATTCTGTAAATGTATGGAACACAAGAAATAAAACATTTTAAGTAATTCATTCATTCATACACATTGTTAAGCATACCACTTATGAAATTGACCAGTCCTCCCAACCTTAGAGTCCCTCTATCTCTAGAACTCACCACCGAGCTGAGATCACTTCCACCATAGACCAACCTCTAATCTGTTTAGGAGTAGCTTATTTAAGCTGTTGCTCCCCAAATCCTGTTTTCAATTCTGCGTCGAGAATTTCAGGATTCTTTTCTTCCTGCTTGCCTAGGCTTCCCTTATTTAGGGATTTTTAAAGTTGCTTTATGTTTTTCTCAGCTTTTTAACTCTTCCCAACTACTCTCCACCTCATTGGGGAAAAACTAGATTTTTCCTCAAAAATCTAATTTGGAAATAAATTCTTTCAAGGATTTTTTAAAGATTTTTGGGGAAAATAATTGCCTCTTTCCATCCTCATGGTTTTGGAAAGTGATCTCATGATTCTAATTTGGTCAATCTGCACAAAATTATTTTATTTAATTCTCATAATTACATACTTAATTACATCCACAAAATACTTATCCATTGGGGTCCACTCCCCTTTGGATTTAGGTTCAAATGTCTAACTTGCAGAAACATAAAACTAGGGGTGTTACAGGTTGGGAGGAGCATTTTCTTTACCATTGTGGTTCTCATAGCGGAACAAGTTAAGTAATAACTTATGTGTTACATTAAAATGAATTTTTATATGATTGGGTAAATGTTTTATGTAGATATTAAGAGCAAAGGAGCTTAGCGCTTGGAAATGAATTACTGAATGCATAAGTTCATTTATTTTATTACTAATTTGTTTGACTGTCTTAGCAGAGGCTAGGATATGCTTATGGTGCATTGATTGACCATTGGTAAGATTAGAGAGCTAGGTTCTCTTTGAGTAATTTTTGAAGTACTGTGTGGATGTCTTTAGCAAGAGCTAAAATAGTGTGCACAGATGCATTGATTAGAGTGTTGGTTCTCTCTGAGAACTTGTGGAAGTACTCTGACTAAAACATCTCTTGATATTGCATGAATGTTTGATAGTTGCAAGTATTTCATTTCATTGAAATTATGTGACTAATGTGATTGCATATTTTAGTCTTACATTATAGGGTACTTTTCATGGACCCTTGTCATGGAGTGTTGATGGGTTGTCAAACCATTCCTAAACTATTTGTATGAAAGTGACCATGATTGAACCTAAGCTAATTGGTACATAATGGTAAGTTGGTATAGAAATTTTTCTATATTTTTATTACTTTGAATAATGGATGATGGTTAAAAATGGAAATGGAATATGTTTTTGAGCTATACATGCTTATGACTATGGATAAAAATATTATTGTCTCAATTAATGGCATTTAAGGAAAAGAAAGTGTTTCATTGCAAAGGGGAAGGACCCCCTTTGGGTTGTTTATATCATTATATCGTGAGTATAAGTTCAAGTTTCATGAAGAGAAGCACACCAAGGACGGTGTTCTCTTAAAGGGGGGAGTATGTAACACCCTTGTAAAATTGTTGGCATTCACAATTTTTACGGAACTATTTTAATTATCATGTAGTTACCATGAATTATGAATCGATTGGTTTTCAAGAACCTAATTCATGAGTTTGTTAGGATGATGATTTAGTTATAAAATAACCTCTCATATCTTTCAAGAAAATGGTTACACTTATTCCATTACAAGATATATATTATTATTTTTTACATTCACGGGGATGGAGAGAAGTGTGTGTAGTGTCACACTTTATGTGGAGAAGGAGAAAGGATTGCTGGCCCTAATTATTTTAAACAAAACAAAGGAAACCATGTGAATATGGAGGAAAGAAGATGCAAAAGAATAGAGGAGTAGATTTCCTCCCGAAAATTTTGTAGATGCTACTGAAAGAAAACATTGTTATAGAGGAGCAATGAGAATTTCTGGATGTGGATGAGTGTTGAAATAGGGAGAGGAGTTATTCAAATGAAATAAAGATAAGTATTTAATTTATTTTATTTAAGAAGTCTATGCACATGTGTCTTGATTTTTTTTAGAAAGGAATTGTTATATACGTAAAACAATGGCATTGCATGAGATTAGTTTCTATTTAATAGAATTCTTAAAAACGTGCATGCTATTATAATATACTTTTTCTGCAAAAGAATATGCATATGAGATTAATATGTGTATTATGTTTTATTTCTTTAGGAAATAAAATATAAAATGTATGAAAGAAAAATAGTTACCTTTCATTTGAGTTTGAAAAGAAGTAATTGTTTTTGCATGCAATAAAATTGCTATTGTAATCTTTCATTTCTTGGGAAAAATTAGTATTATGCTAATATCTTAGAAATATATTGATCTTAGTGAATTACCATGGTAAAAGACAAAATTACGACATAAGTTCTTGAAAAGATTTCTATTATTTTAATATTTTAGAATTATATTATTCTTAGAGATATACCATGGTAAAAGACAAACTTGTTGTGCTGATTTTTCGGAAAAGAATCCATGTGAGTTCTTGCAAATATTTCTATATGTATCTTGAAAGATGTCTGAAGTAGTAAAATATAGTATAAATAATTTTACTTGTCTTTATATATATACATCTTATGTAAGAAAAATGAGATGCTTGTTCTTTTTCTAAAAGAAGGGGATTTCATACATGTGTATGAAATGATAAAAAAATCCAAGTTATTTCTTGAAAAAGAATATAGATTAAAAAGGGTAGTTCTTGAAGATATTTCATGGGTTGGGAGATAAGTTAATGATTTTTTCTTGGAAAATAAGTCATGAAGAAAAAATGTTAATTCCTCGTAATCTTTTCTTTGGAAAAGATTCTATTGTCTTATATATGTTGTTTTTACCTGAAAAGAATAACGTCTTGAAAATATTAAATGGCTAGATGAATTAAGTCAAGCTCTTGATCTAGTTGTATTAAGGTTAAGTTAACCTTGTTAGTGTTGCTTAGTTTTTATGCATAAAAGAGGCTATCTATGGTAAATTCTTGGAAGCCAAGCATGAGATTCTTGCATGTAGAATCATATAGAAACAAGGTTCTTCGCATGGACAAAAGATCTATTGAGAATGTGATTACTTATGCTATCATAATTATTATGTTAGTTTCTTTCAAAACAAGATCTTGTATATGCATGCAATGTTTGTATTATATTTCATTGGAAAGAATATACATGTTTGCATGTGGAGAAGACAACATGTTGTGTTAAACTACATTGGAAAGGATTGTTAGTATAATCTTTCAAAAGAGGACATGTATTTGTACGCTTATTTACATTAGTGTTACAGAAAGAAAACTTGCGGTTGCATGCTCTTTTTTGTTAAGAATTCCTTTGGGAAGACTCCTTTGGAATCTATATGCATTTGCATGCATGGGAGCAACATTTTTTATGTTAGCTTTCCTTCCATGTGCCAAAATATAATGGCTTAAGGGTTAGCTATTTTGATTAAATTTATGTAAATCACATGCACGAATATCATAACGGATGAATCGTTTCTTTTAAGGAAAAGATTGGGAGATTTAGCTATTGAAATACAGGGATGTGTGTGTATGCGAGGGAAAACTAGTTAATGTTATGACTTATAACTCACAAATATGCAGTATGTGTTGTTAAAGAGAGAATGTCAAGGTATTTTACTTTTATGACATGAATATACATGAGTAGAGAAAGAAAATTCTCTAGTATATATTTATGAAATGGATGATTAATACTTTATGAATGTTGACATAAATGTATGTTGAAGGCATCATTAGCAAGGTATGATGGTGACATGTACCAAGGAAATATTATGCTTAACATTGTGAGAGGTAAATGATTATGGTTTATGCAGATGAGTGTGAGTTGTAGGATAATCCAATGTACGATGGTGCATTGTAGGGCATCCATGCCACCAAGATATGAAGATATGAAGATTAGTGGGTAAATGTTATCATATTTATTGTAATGGCTTGAATGTTAGATATTTGTATATTTCATTGTAATATTTATAAACGATGGTTAAGGGATGGGATCCCTTATAAGCCATTGAGTGAGGGCTGAACATCCTCACGAGCGTTTAATAATAAAATCAAACGTATGGCTGTTTTCACCCTATGGGGTTTCCAGGGTATATTGGTGTTCAGTGATGTGATTGATTATTGTGTCAAATTGATGATGTTGATTCCTTTCTTGTTATAATAACAATAATGTCAAGTATGTGACGACTACATGAAAAATGAAATGAATAGAAGGTTACATCATACAGTATTATGTTAATGTACTACAATAGAGGTTGTTAATGGTTAAGCAACTTACTATTCTTATTCTAAGGTTACACTATGAATTAGTGAACATTCTATGTAATGATGAATAAGGAATATTTAATAGTGATTTGGATAGTTACCCATGGGTAACTTGTATAAAAAATTTTAACTGCTAGAATTTCCACGTGAAGTGGTTAGTGTATGTTACAGACTCATTGATAGGAACAAATTATTACAGAAGTGCAGATTGGTACTCAGTCTAAAGGTTGGTAGGTTTCGAAATAAAAGAAAAGCCTTAAAAAAAAAAACAGAAAGAGGGAAAAAAAAATAGTAAGAGGGGTGAAGGTAGGTATATTTAGAAATCTAAAAAATATAATATTGTTAGATCTAATACTTTTGTAATATATAATGTAGATGAATAGGTTTATGGAATAACCGCATTCAATTTAAGTAATGAATTATTAATTATTTATCAATATTTTAAAACTTTTTACTCTTATTTATAAAAAAATTTAAATAAATAAAAAATAGAAAAAAACTTTACCATAAATCATTTTAATTTTGAGGGAAAAATATCACAAAAACAACCTGTATAAATTATGATTACATACAATCAGAATATCGCAACACAAAATTAGATATCAATCAAATTATCCTTTGAGCATAGATAAATAATTATACTGTGTATCATTGTTGCCTTATTAAAATAGTCATAAAACCACTCACAAACATAGTAATATCAAATTCTTAAGTACATAATAAAGGAAAATATGGGTAAAGAATCCTAGTACAACAATCATGAAGATAAAGTATAATAAATTTACCTTCAACTCCTCCCTACTTGGCTGAAAAATGTTATATTTTCATTTACATAGTTTAGGACAACAAGAACACAACTTTCTATTGTTGTAATTAAGAAGACATTGTATAATACAATGGACATGATCTCATGTAACTTTGGAAAACAAGGATTAAAATATATTCTGAGGCCCTACCTGGGACCTGTATAATATATGCAAGCACAAAGTACCAATAACAAGGTGTAGAAAAACATGTTATTAAGCTATACAATGTTGTACAAGGAGCTCAACAACAATATTTTAGCTATCCAATTCCAAGAACTCGCACCACACACTCTCCACTTACATTTGTCAATCCCACTACTTGTAGAACATGCATCCCATAAAGATTATGCATGTTAAAAGAATAAATACATGTCATTTCAATATCATTTTCATATGTATCATCAAATCAAGTAACAATCTTTAAAAAATCATGTGTATGACTACTTATCACAAATGGAATCTCCTTCCTCTATATATAGAATATGTGAAAGAGGGAAATAGTAAAATATTGTTCAGTCCACAGAAAAACCTTAGTGTAATTGAAAAAAACATCACTAAGAGAAGCAGTACACTAAGAATGGATCTCCCCTGGTGTAATATGTTTTATATAACCTCAAAGGTTTTGCACACTTCATGCATATATGTCTGCATGCTAATCACTTCTTTAAGTAAGATGTTAAGTCCTCAAATAATGTCCCCTCAACTTAAGCACTCCTCCTCAATTCATGTGCATGGTGGATTCAATTTTCCTAATGCTATATATTATACATCAAGTCTATAAATACATCCTCTAAGTGATCTCTCTGCATGTCCCAAGTGCTCAAGCTTCTCAACAAGTACATAATTGTATAATATATCAAACTGATACATATGTCAACTATCAACTACCATATCTACAAGTATGTTTTCATATCACTAATTATAAGTATGCTTACACCATACAAGTTATTTAAATGTAAGGCCACAAAAAATTAAAATAAATGCAATAGGAATCAAAAAAACCTATTTTTCACATGAATTATTCCACTAATTAGGTCGAAACACTTTCTATGTAACCAAAATATAACACTCCATATTCTCCAGGCTTTTTTTTTTCAACCACCATTCCTTTCCTTATGTACCTCAATTATACATGTAACCTCCAAATATAAGTTTATTTCATGCTTCGAATTAATCACTAATCCTATAAAATGTTCTCAAACTACTATCAAACATCACTCCTTCATTATGACAACACCCGACACCTATACTACAAAATTAGAAGGCTCACTAATGAAATAAGTCAAAGAAACATGGTTGTCGAATATTTTAGAAACAAAATCCTTCTCCTAATTAAATTTTTAGAAAATTATACATGTTGTTATGCACCTTATAGATTTTAGGTAGGCTATATTTTCTTTTTCAAGAGAAAGTACATGGTAAGGGGGAATTGTTTCTATGGCTATATTTTCTAAAATTTGAATGCACTAATTTAAATCCATTTAACCATGAAACCAATTTGATTTCTAGTGATGATGGCTTGAACATCCAATTGAGCCATATTATATAGATCTATTATGGGTAAAACTAAAGGCGAAATCTCCACTAAATTAGGAATAAATAAAAAATCATTCATGTTAATAATATGATACTAAGGTATCTGAAAAAATATAGAGCCCAATCCCTTAGAAAAATTGGCATCATCACCCTTATCCACTCCTTTCTATTTCTCTTGGAATATGAAAAATAAATTCTTGTTATAATTCATATGTCTTAATGGACCACTATATGTGTACCATCCAATAAGGAACAATTAAGGGAAAGGGAAAGGGAGGAAATCCCAATCCAAAGGAAAATTTGGTCAAGGGGGCAAGAAGAAATACTTGTCCAAAATAAAGTGCTTCCTTTGTCATGAACTGGGACAGAATTCCATGAAGTGTCCACACAAGGAGGTGGGAAAGAATTTTTTAGTAGGAGTGATAGGTGAAGCTTTGGCTTCACAATTTGAGTTGGAATTCACCCTAATTGCATGCATGGAAAACACAATGGTGGGTAGTGAGTGGTATCAGGATAGCGGCGCCTCATTCCATATGATGGAAAACCAATAAATTTTCAGTGACTTGGAGGAGAAAGATCTTGATATGTACATCGAGATCAGAGATTATGGGAGGTATTTCATGAACGATATTGGTACAGTTCCTTTTCGTAGGGATTCTAGCTACCATCTATGGCTCAAGGATGTGATTGATGTTGTGAGTGTAAAGAATAATTTGGTTTCCATCACGGTGTTATAAGACCATGGCTACAATATGATATTCAGAAAGGAAAGGAATTTCTGAGAGACATCTCCATGGGGAAAGTGAAGCAGATTGGGGTTTAAGTGAAGAACCTCTACAAGTTGAATGCAGAAGACAGTGATGCTTTGACAACAAAGGAGGAGAACGTCTACAGCATAGATGTCAGTGAACTATGGCATAAAATATTTTTTCATTTGCATCCTAGAGCTTTGAATATCATGCTACATATCACCACAGGCCTCCACAATGGAGAATTAGAGCACTAAAATACATGTAAAGGGTGTAGCTTAGGGAAGTACACAAAAGACACCTTCAATGATCAAGATAGGAGGGTGCATGAAATCATTGAGAGGATCCACTCTGATGTCTGTGTACCTCTCTTGACATCCTCCACTACTAAGCACAAGTATTATTTTATATTTGTAGTTGATTTCCCACGGAAGTGTTGGACCTTATTCATGAAGAAGAAATACCATAAATTCTCCAAGTTTGTTGAATTTAAAGAGCTTGTTGATAAAGAAACTCACAGGAAAGTAAAGGCTCTGATGAGAAATAATGATGGTAAATATGTGTCGAATTAATTTCAAATTATTCATGCAAAGGTAGGAAATCAACGGGAGTTTAGAGCACCCCAAAACCCACAACATAATGGGGAGTTTGAGAAGAAGAACAAAAGTATTTTTGGAGTAGAAAAGCTGATATTGCATGACCAAGCCCTACCACTGCACTTGTGGTCTGAAGCATGCAACACAATGTTGTATTTGCATAATAGGAGTTCTCATTGGATTCTTGGGATGATTACACTAGAAGAATATTTTTCAGGGAAGAAACCAGATGTGTGACACTTCAGGATATTTGGACTATCAGTTTATTGTCATGTTTCCATGGAATCAAGGAAAAAATGAGAGCTGACAACTAATTTGGGCATATTTTTGGGGTACAAAGAAACACCTCACAACTATCGTGTGTAATTTCATCTCTCAAGTTGATAGTTGTTCGTATATATGTGAAGTTTGATGAAGAGAAGGAAATGAGGTGTTCTCTTGAGAGGAAGATTCAGTTGCATTTATATGAGGATATTTTGGCTCCAAAGGAAGAACATTTAGATATCGTTCAGAAGCCACAAGCAGAGGAGGAGAGAGTGGAGACACCCACTCAAGTAGGGACATCCAGAGATGAAAGTAAGTAAAGTATGGAAGCTAACATATTATTGCATGATGCTAGAGAGGATGCGGGAAGGTCACCAGATTGGTACATTGGCTACATGGCCCTTATGAGTGAGCTACTAGAGACAGAACAATCCTTATTCAAGAAATCTTTGCAGTAACTAGTATGGGTTAATTCCATGGTATAGGAATATGATTCCATTGCCAAAAGAAATGTTTGGGAAGTGGTGCCAAAACCAAAGGAAAAATTAGTGGTGTGTTTGAGATGGATCTACAAGGGGAAGTAAGTAGTAGATAGAAGCATCGAGAAACATAACTCCAAATTTGTTTTCAAGGGATTCTCTCAGGTAGAGGGAATTATCTATGAGGAGAAGTTTTCTCTAGTATCAAGGTAGTCTTCTATCAGATCAATTCTAGCACTTGTGGCATGGATGGGATGGAAGATCCATCAGATGGATGTGAAGACAACATTCGTCAATGGAGTGATTGAGGAAGAGGTGTACATTTAAAAATCGAAAGGATTTGAGACCTTTGACAAAGAGTCGCATGTGTGCATACTTAAGTGAGTGTTATATGGATTGAAGAAAGCACCCCATGCTTGGTACACCAGGATCGACAACTATCTCACCGGGTTGGGATTCACCAAAATTGAAGCAAATGAAAACCTTTACCATATTTTTTTCGAAGGTAAATTTTTTACTATAGTATTATATGTTGATGATTTTATTGTAAATGGTAATGAAAAGTTGATCAGCTCTTGAAAAGAGGATTTTTCAATAGAATATGAGATGAAGGACCTGGGAATCATGCATTATTTCCTCAGTTTCAAAGTATGGCAAGGTGATCGGGAACTATTTGTCTCTTAACGAAATTATGCCAATGAGATACTTGAGAATTTTTCATGGAGATTCGCAAACCCATGGACACTCCCCTAGCAAGCAGTTGGAGGAAGGAGAATTCCACTTCAGGTGACTAAGTGGAGGATACTATTTAGAGTAAGATTTTGGGTTCACTTATGTATTTGCTGAACACACAACCAAACATGTGTTATGCAGCTAAAAACTTAGTCAAGAAATGATTAATCCAACCAAACTATATTGGAAGGTAGAAATACATGTGTTGAGATTGATCATAGGAAATACTCAGTTTGGAATTTGGTACAAATGGACATAGGGAGTGAATATGCAAGGGTTCACAAATGCAGATTGGGAAGGGATTCTATTAGACAGGAAGAACACATCAGGATGAATTTTCAGTGTTGGGTCAACATAAGTTTCATGGTACAATAGGAAGAAGACATTCCTCGCACTCACTTCAGTAGAAGTTGAATACATGGCTACTAGTCAAGTAGAATGTTAGGCTATCTCAATGAGGAATATTATTGTTGGGTTATTTGGTTAGATGATGGATCCTACTATGATTTAATTTGACAACCATAGTTGTATCAAAATCTCTCAGAATCCAGTTTTTCATGATCGATCCAAGCATATCGACATCTGATAGATCACCATATACGATATTGTGTGCACAGGTGGATCATGTTGTTGGAATACATTCATAGAGAGGAACAAGATGCATATATTTTCACAATGGCTTTCTCAAGATGAAAATTTGAGTTCCATAGAGGCAGGATTGTGGTATTCGATAACCCCTTTCTTACTGAGAGGGAGTGTTGAAATTGCAGCAAAAAATTCCTAATTTAATTTTACCTTAAAATTAGGATAAATTTTAAATTCCACATCAAGAGACAACTTTAATGAGTTAACTGAGGTGATATAGTCATCATCACTCAGGTATCTTAGTTAATTCAAGTTGGGGGCATGAAATGGAGTTGTGTATAGTGGTTCATGTGTTGATGTGGTGACTGCAAAATGTACAGTGCTACATAGAAACAAATTTACTTTTGGAAGAAAGATGGTTACCCAATCTAGGCATGATCCCTTCACATACACACCACTCATAAGGGTTGTATGGAAGAAACATGTCTTTAAGGTGCATGTGTTGTTGGTAAGATTATGTTACCACACTAATTTTCTCTGTTATTCTTTAATTTACGTTTATATCCTTAGTACCCCTGCCAAAATGTCACACATATCGATTGAGAAACAATTTTTGACTGGTTCTACTTATGTATTTGGAAACCTTTGTTGTATTCTATGTCACAACTTCGATTCCTAGGATATACCAAAATTCCTCTATGCTAATCCCCTTGATCTTTCCCCTCATGCTTTGACAAGCATGAGATATTTGCAAAGCTTGAATCTATTCTCTAAGACTTCCCCTAATTATGAGAAATCAAGATACATCAAAGATTTGAATTTGGTCCAGAATCTCTTTAATAAAACCACTTCCTTCAGTAGTAATGGCCTCAATGTGGAATTTGGATTTACCACAACTTGTATCGAGTTTGGTAATTTTTTGGTGAGTCCAAAGATTGTAATCGAATCCATAAAAGACATTTATTCTATACATAAATGTTTTCTCTCCAACAATGAAGAAGAGGCTTATTTTCTCATCGTGGATGCCTATTCATGAAAAAAATATAAATGTATGAGTTCAAATTGCATCAATGCATGCATGTCTGGTCACATGACTGGGCTAAGTGCCCGTTCGAGCATCCTAGAGAAAAGGATCGATGAAAAGACCCTAGGCGTTTTCATTACACTAGGATTGACTATTCTGATTTCATAAAAGGAAGCTCAAGGGATGGAGATGCCTATGAAGATACCAACAAAGACTTTAAATTTTTGCTTCATCTCGTGTGTTATCTCATGTAGCCTTTCAAAGATGGATGTATTTGCAAGAGGTGAATATATTTCTTTATTCATACACCTGATAAATTTTGCCATGCCTTTTCTTTATGCATATAATAATTCTCTTGCTACATGCAATTTTGGTAACAAAATTCTTTTCAAGTGGGGAATTCCATTATTAGATCCTATTTTTGAAGCTCGTTGTTCTTATGAAGTCTCTGCAACAACATCTCTTAATAGGTATTTCGGCTATGGTATCTTTGATGGGAATGCTTTACCACACATGCCCCTGAATTATATTTGAAAGAAAAAGTGAAGGCAAAGGAGTCACATATTTCATCTCTAACTTCACCTTTAGTAGAAAACTTTTATTCCCTACCACCTATGTCACCCTTCTCCTCCCATATCACCTTATAGTTTCCTCAATTATGATGTGAATTATGCTAATTTCGTTGTCAAATCTGAGAGAAAATATAACACTAACAGTACTACTAGATCTTCTATAGCATGTTGTCATTTAGAGAAGCAAATTTTGACTCCCCTGCTAAATCTGGACTAAATTCCCTTATTTTCAGCCAAGCATTATGTGGCTCTGTCCTCAAATCTGACCATGAAGCGTGTCGTAAACATTTCACAACACATGGAGATAAAAATAGGGGGTTTCAAGGCCAATGCAGTGTACTCCTTAGGCTTAAGCTCCTCCACAATCCCAATGAGTGGAGTCTTATGGATTTTCTTTCAATGTTGGATCAAGAATGGAAATGGAGGCTTAACTAGCAAATGGAGGCTATCAAAAGAATGAGAATTTTGATGTAGTAATTATATGACATATGTATGGAGATTGAACTAGCTCATATAAAAGGTTTGCATAACCACTTGAATGCAATTCCAAACAATAGGACAAGGATGTTCGCTCGTGGATTTTACTACTCTACAAACCAACCATGGGTTGGATGTTGGTGTGCCTCCTGAGTGTACACCATATGACACATATGCCTTTTCTCATTTGGGAATGTTGAACCAAGATATGCTTTAATGGCCTAAAACATGTGTCTCTATGTCACAGAAAGAGGAGCTTGATTATCTTGTTAATGGAGAGTATTGTGTTGACAAAAGGGTCGCGTCGAAAGTGTCAAACTATCTTACGTACAATTTCTGTGTAACACCTCTCATTTCGACAATATTTTTTGTCTAATTATAGTAGTATCCTCAACTGAGTACTATTAAGAACTATCTTTCGTCGCACTCCAACATAATTATGTCACTAATAATAACCATTGACATGTTATGTTTCTATTGGTTTTTTAACTAGTTGTGACATTGTTCTGTTGGTAAAATTGTTAATCATAATTTTCCTTTAAATTCCCATACTCTATCCATTGTTCATTATAAACCTAATTAGGTACACAAGTATTTCTTTCACTTAGGAATATAATGATCATATGTCAATTTAACCACTACATTAAAACCATAAAGGCATTAATATATTTGATCTACATATATTAATTTGTATTGACCTTTATCTTTAATGTTTAAATTTCATTTACCTCACAATACTATTGGGTATTATCCAAAAGACCTTTTAAACTCTTACTTCCTACCTTCATACTTACCATCTACAACTTATCCATTTACATAAGATATTAACAACCGTAGCACCTTTGACATTGATTTTTACTACCACTCATATTATTAATTTAACTCCAAACCTTTGGTTGAGGTTTGTCTTAATTCATTTACATGTGAGTTAGGATTTATAATATATAACCCACTTTAATCATTCGTATGATCCTTTAAAAATGGAATTATTGTTTCAACCCATTGGTTATCTGACTTAATGTCCAATCCAACTACATGGACTAACACTAAACTATGGACCACCGAATATACCTCTAGCAACATGATTTTCAATGGAAGATATGAATGTGATCGGGCTCAATCTCCGAACGTCCTTACCATAAATACTATTGTCAGTCTTTATGATTTTTCAAATCCCCAGTATGGTACATCCCTTACCCTCATTTATTTGCACTGGTCTCATTGTTAATTTAATGTATTTAACTCTTAAATTATATGAATGGGGATCTCAGTGTATTACACATCCAAGTACGATATCACATGGCTTGTACCATACCATTTTTAAAACATGGGAATGTATTAACCCTTCCTAGATAGTCGACACTTGGACAGTTCAGATTATGCTTGGGTTTAGGGCTTTTTGAGTTCATAAAAGACTGTTGTTTAGTTTTCGTTTTAGTTTTTCACTCACATGTCTTCGTCGTAGGACTTTTAATCCTGGTTCTATAACACGGCTCTCGTTCAATTTTTATTTCACCATTTGGTCGCGTTATGGCCAAGGGTACCAAGATGTCAGTATGGAACCCTCTCCGAGTTTTCATGTTGAAGACGCCTTCCTTGTTTACACCAGCTAACTAATATCTAAACATAAATCTCATTATTTATTAAAAGGTGTCTTGCATTATTATTTAAAATTTAAATTATTTCATGTTCTTTGAAAAATTTCGAAAGAGAAAGTCTGTTTTGCATTTGAATGTCTCCTTCCTACATTATAAATTCCCTCCACTATCATTTTCATTTCATTCGGTCCTTTTACAGGTTAACGGTTTTCCCATTGTCATCCTATCCTTATATGTTTAGGTTTTAAAGATTCATTATATGGAAATACTCTACGTTTGTTATTATAGATGTATCTTACATCACTGCAATTCTATATCTGTCTTAGTTAGACCGAATTTGAAATTCCAGCACTACATTATTAATTTATTCTCATAATAAATTTCGATTTCTATGCATGTTGGGTTTTCTTTATTTATTCATGTGAGTCATGAAATTTGTTATAGAGATATTCTTGAATTTCAATTTTTCCTCTCAGGAAGTAATTTCTCACCTTTCCTTTCTCCCCAAATGTAGTCAAAAACTTGGAATGCTTGCATTTTGACTGTTCCAAACGTCCCAGGGCTTGTTGGGTCGTATTATACAAAGAGAGCTTTGTGATCTGGGTAAGCTTTGTAAACCCTTGACTTCTGAATCCCTTTCTGACATCTCCACTAGTTTATTTCGCAATCTGGAAGTTTAGTTTAAAATAAAGCTCTCTAAACAAGGTTTATCAGTCTTTATAGGTCGAAGTTTTTGAATATTTTCTAATTATTTTGTACAAAGACTGTGTCTCCTTTTCTTAAGAGCTGATTGGTAATCTATCTGAGCATTCGTAATTTCTTTGATTTTAGCAAGTTTGAATTTCACATTAAATTATAATATTGTGACCATAACTTCACTTTCACAGAAATTAAGATGTTCTATTACGTTAATCCCAAATTTTACCTCTGTCATACTAAATTGGAAAATCATTCTTTGATTTCTATTTATTTCAGTACGAATACTAATTTATCTCTTTTCCTATTGCAGAGGGCAACGTGGACTTGAGAAATTCTCAGGTGACAAGGTCTTTCATTTTTTTATTTCAATTCTTATGATGCTATTCAGTTTATTTATATTTCGAGTTTGACAACCCAACTCTAACTCCGATTTCTTTGCACCTTGCAGGTATAATTTTACATTTACTATGTTTAAATGAATACTCGTTCTAGTCGCTCCTATGTGTACTTAGTACAGAGTCATTTCTTTCCAGGTTGGCTATCCTTTCATATCCACTCTATCAAATAATTTTGCGAGGAACATTTGTATTTTTGTTTAAGGAATAGAGAGCCCTATGTAATTTAATTTAATTATTTTAGTATTATACAGTAACATCATTATGATGGACTGTGACTATTTATACAGTTACAATTTCCTAAAATGAATATTTGTAACTGCTTACTATCATATTTTATATATATTTCCTTATAACTAGAAAGAATTTATTTTATAATGTGAAATCGTCAATCAATTTTATTTTCTATATATAATAATCAGACAGTCTATACATTTACTGTACTATGTCATAACAGTTTTTATATAACGGTAATATTCTTGAACTGAACTATTTATTGTACAAGTTCTCAGATCCTCAATAGAATATTTCTATTTGACTTGAATGACATTATTTTATAATTTCTATATCAAGTTTTTTGTATAGAAATTATCTTGATAGTACCCCTCTCTGAATGCATCCTGAATTCTATACATACACTTGTACTTATAAAATCATAATTTGTTGATTTAAGTACCCTAGAGTGTATAATTTCGCTTCACTGTTCTATGTATTTATTATTTAGATATGCATTGATATTTCTGTTTCGAATCTATATACACTTGAATTGTACAGTCAATTAACATAACATTAGAAAAATATTTACTAACAGCATGTCAGTTTTATGTGAGGTACCTAACCTCAGATCAAAGCCTACTATTAGGTTTAGATATTCTGAGAGTTGGTCCTCTATTGTAACATACCTCAATTTTTTATTTTTATTTTTTCATTGTTTAGTGATGATAATACTTTATAAAATCTTCTAATTCATAGTTACTCTTGTCTATTGAACTAGTTTCCACCATATGTATTTTGGGTAAAGGTTTTTCCCATAGTTATTAAATTGATTTATGATAGAAATATATATATTAAACTTTCCACTAAATTTTCAAAAGTCTTTAATGTGTTTTATGATACATTACGTATTGCTACTCTAAACTTTCTCCCCTTTTTACTTTACTAACTTAAGAAATATGGAAAACATTATTACTATTTTATGGCTATGTCAAAGCATTGATTTATTAATTCATATTCTCATAGGATAGGCACATAATAATATAATTGAATTTATACAGGCCTTAACCCATATAATTAACATCATGGATAGTATATTTATCCACTATATGCGTAGACATTTACGATAGGTAGTATAAGCATTGGGTTATATGATACGATATTATAAATGTTAATGAAATTTCAATGTTATCATCGAATTAATTCAACAAGAGCTTACCTATACATACATATTACCTATGGTATTAGAACTTTTAATCTCCATTGTTTATATGTCTCCATGTCCTTTCATGCGCTGGAGACTTGATAAGTTTGTACCATCGACTTGACTACTGACGTTAATGTCCTTAGTCGATTTTTATTAACATGTATCTTACACGCAACGTCTCTTAATTGCTCCATTTATCGATTTTTCCAGTGTACTGATCAAGTAGATTTTTGGGATTTCATTCGTATCTTTGTATTAAATATAGCTGTATGAAATTTCTACTAATAGTCCTCCGCATTTATTGGTATCGATTTTATTGTATTAAGTCATACTACTTGATCAGAATTCGACACTTGTAGGGTTAGATGATGTTAGGGTTTTAGACCTTCGTTGGATATTTAATGTGAGAGATCATAATAGTGATGTTTCATTTGCCTCCATTCTCAATTCTTTGGTTTTTCTTTGCCCTTCCGTCGACTTACCTATGCACTGTGACGACGAATTATTTGCAAGGGTTCATCGAACGAATTTCTTTAGACGGGAACTCTTCCATTCGGTAAGAATGTTCTTGTTAATTAAATTCTGAAACATTAACCCTAGCTTCATACTTATATTCTGTATGGTATTCATTTATTTCGGTACTGCATTTAAGAAGATCTTCTCTTAAATATATACGAGGTATACAATATTTTTTTTTCATTAGTAACTCTGTTTTATTTTCATACAGTCGTTATGGTCAATTTTTTTTAGCGTACTTGAGCTAATGCTATCCACGATAAAGGGTATCTAAGGTTTAGAGAACCCCAGCGTCAAGAATCCCCAAATTAGGTTTGGTAATTTATATATCATTTTGTATTTGTTTGGAGTTGAAACTCACAGATGGTATTATTGTTTCTCATATGGATTTGCTCAGCCAAGCTTATCCTTTTTCCATTTTTATTTGGGTATTTTATAATTCATTCTCTGCGTGTGACCAATATCATAGTGCAGATGGTTTGCAATTTTTACCTCGCTACTTTAAAAATAATTTGACTCAGATTCTGATATGAAGATATGAATCCAAGCTTCAATTTTTTTCGATTTGCACGGGTAAATAATATTTCAATTTAGTCTATTGTATAGCGAGTTTTTGTAAATTTCATTTTATTGTATTTTCCCTAACTATATTTTATTTGAATGGTTACAGGTAATCGTTAATTCCTTTCCTCTCTTCATCGATGTATGAGCTATACTATGGTAATTTGGGCTTTTTGACTTCATGGAAACTGACTCAATCTCTCTCTATATAGGTCGGTTTATATGCTCTTCACCGAGTATTACTACTCTGTTATAGTGGAGTTATGAGTAGACTATTATTTTTGTAATTTAAGAATTTTATAGCCTTCTTAGCCTCATGGATAATCTGAGATAGATTATATAGGTTTCATTTTCAAATTTTCCCAGCACAATATACTATATATGGACTGTAAATTTTCTGTTATAATTATAGCCTTTTGATTGGCTTACAGCTTCTCAATATCAGTACTATTTTCTCTGGTTTATAATTAAATGCGATATAAATTTCCCGAATGTCATATATATATATATATATATATATATATATATATATATATATATATATCTGTGTGTGCTCTTCCTATAGAGGTCCGTATAGATGATGCATAGTTGCTAGGTTATTTTATTTTCCATATCGTATTGTAGTAATTACAATTTCTGCTAATGGAATCATGCTGTGAAATGTAGATGTTTAACTCTTGTTATAGAGACTTCCATATTCAGAAATTTATATAGGTTACAGGTAAAATTTTATGGTATCACCATTAGTTTAATTTTAATTATCTACATATTTTTATATTTCTCTATACAGAGTTTACTTAAGGTTTAATTTATAGCTAAATTAATTCACCTTATCCTGTAGGATAATATTAGGAGATAATGATATCAATTACATTTTATTGTATTTTATCTCCTCTTACAATAAATATTCTAACATAACTTCTAATAATTTAGAAGTAGTATGGTGGAGAAATCCATTAATAATAATGGTTCTATCCTTTATATTTCATGGTTATCATTATGTTGAAATCAGTAAAATGAACAGTAAAGTTCTAGGTGTATAATCTCACCTACTGTTCTTATCATCTTTGGATGAAAGTATTCATATATAAAAAAAAAATTCTGTTCTTTCCTATATTAATTGTTATCATGCATTTATTTCTTCAGGTATAAATAACCATGATTACTTTAAAATATTTCTTTATTTTTACTTTTATTCTAGTAGGAATTTATATTCAGATTTACCTTAGTTTCTGAATTAAAATTTGATAATGGCTCTTCTCATATTTATTTAATACACTAAGCAACAGTATGTTAATTCTACTTCTGCTATGTAGTTTTCTTCTGCAATATAGCTAAGTATTAACTTCAATTCATGATAAGTATATCTGTATCTAACACTTTCATTCTCTATCATTTAAATTGAATTATCCAGCTATAGGTATGGGTTTGCTTATAACTAACATAATAGAGTTTCAACAGAGTATTTACTTTATACTAAGAACATTTGATACCCTAGAAGCAGATTAAAGTTACAACTTTAATGATTTATGGGAGTATTATATATCTCCAGATTTAAACCATTATCAGGTTTAGAGATTCTGGTTGATATTCCCCATAAATCCTATTCCTACAACTATACAGAATTTAGAGGATTAATTTCTCCAAAAAAATTTTTTGTTAAATGTAAGGAATAACAAATCTCAAAAAACTTAATTCAAAATAACAGCTATAGCATTTACCAATATTGTATAATAGCACCTATTTTAACCATTCATAAAATTAGTGTTCATACCACTTCTTCTGATGACCAGTCCTCCCAACCTTAGAGTTCTTCTGTCTCCTGAACTTACCCCCAAGCTGAGATCCTCCCATCAACATACCAACCTCAATCTGTTATGGAGTAGCTTATTTAAGGTATGCTCTCCCCAAAGCTTGTTTCCAATTCTGCATCCAGAATTTCAGGATGATTTTATTCCTATTTGCCTAGGCTTCCCTTATTTAGGGACTTTAAAGCTGCTTTCTACTTTTCCAGTTTTTTACCTCTTCCCAACTACTTTCCTCATCATTGGGGAAATTTATATTTTTCCTCAAAAATCTAAATTAGAAATAAATTCTTTAAGGCTTTTTGAAATATTTTGGGGAAAGTCTTAACCTCTTTCCATACCTCATGGATTAGGCAAGTGATATCAAAAATTTGATTGGGTCATAGTGCACACAAACCATTTTATTTATTTTTCACAATTAAATAATTGACTACATACACACAATAATTATCCATTGGGGTCCACTCCCCTTTGGACTTAAGTTCAAATGTATAACTTGAAAAACATAAAATTAGGGGTGTTACATATTCCCCCTCTGAAAACAAACAGTGTCCTTGGTGTTAACAACTAACTACTAGAGTTTATTTTGAAAATAAATATGGATATTTTTCCATCATTTCAGCTTCTCTTTCCCACGTAGCTTCTTTAGCAGTAAAGTGCTTCCACTGCACCTTTACTCTCTCTACTGTTCGATTTCTCAATTCAATTTCTTCCTGCTCCAATATTTGAAGTGGCTCTAGAAGGAACTCCCCTTCTGGCTCCACCTATATCACATTCCAATCAACAATGTGAGAAGAATCATGTACATATCTTTTTAATAACGAAACATGAAACACATCATGAACTTTAACATGGGGAGGTAAGGCCAGTTTATAACCCACTGGTCCCACCCTTTCTAACACCTCAAAAGGCCCACAGTATCTACGATCCAATTTTGCACAGCTGCCAACATAAAGTGTACTCTTTCTGGGTTTAATACGCAGATACACATGATCACCCACTTTGAACTCTCGATGCACTCTCTTCTTATTGGCATAGATTTTTTGTTGATCTTGTGTTGTCTTGATGTTTCTCTATATTTTTTTGACAATCCTTTCCATTTCTTGTGGAGTATCTGGCCCAAGTACTTGCTTATCTTCAGGTTGGCTCCAACTTAAAGGAGTATGGCAATTTCTTCCATAGAGTGCTTCAACTGGACTCATTTTGATGGAGGATTGATAGTTGTTGTTATAAGAAAATTCGACTAAATGTAAGTAGTCCTCCCATTTTTATGGCCGATCCATCACATACATTCTCAGCATATCCTCCAAAATCTGATTTTTTCTCTCTGTTTGACCATCCATCTGAGGGTGATAAGCAGTGCTAAGATTAAATTTAGTGCCCATGCCCCAAACAGACCTTTCTAGAACGCTGCTGTGAACTTAGCATCTCTATATGAAATAATCATCTTTGGAACCCCGTGTAGCCTTACTATTTCTCTTAAGAACACAGTTGCTACTTGGGCTGTCCCAAAAGTAGATTTTAGAGGTATGAAATGTGCAGCCATTGTTAAGGTATCTACCACTACCATCACTGAGTCATTCTGGTACTTTGTTCTGGGTAACCTAGTTATAAAATCTATAGAAACAATGTCTGATTTCCATTCTGCAATTGGTAAGTGGTTTAGAAGACCAGCTAGATGTTGATGATCAACTTTGACTAGTTGACACACCATGCATCTAGCTAAATAGTTGGCTACATCCTTTTTCATTCCTGGCCAAAACAATTTCTTTTTCAACGCTGTAACCATTTTCTGATATCCAGGATGTCCTTAATATGGCTTTTTATGATATTCATCTAGGATTTCTTTTTTTTTAAGAATTCACATTTGGGATGTACAATCTGTTTCTATAGCAGATCAACCCTTTCTAGTTTTGGGTGTATTCAGCCATTTATTTTTTCAATGTTTTCACTTGTAGATTCTCATAGTCTGGATCTTGATCTGCTACCTTTTTAACTAATTCTTCTAAGTCAAAACTAGCACTACTCCCAATGTTTCTTATGTTTTGGCAAGCATCTTTTCTTAGAGCATCAACAATTTTCTTTTCTTTCCCTTTGATATGTTTTATGTCCATATCAAATTCACTTAGAAAAGACAGCCATCTGGCTTGTCGAGCATTTAAATCTATTTGAGAAAAGAAATACTTGAGACTAATATGATCTGTCATCAATGCAAACTTTTTTCCAAGAATATAGTGTCGCCACATCTTCAAGGCATGAATTACAACAGCCAATTCCAAATCATATACACTGTAATTATGTTCATGTTTCTTAAGTTTTGTAGAATCATATGCAATAACATAATTCTCTTGTAGTAGGACTTCTCCCAACCCCTCTCTACATGCATCCGTACACACAACAAACTCTTTATCAGGATCTGCAATATTTAGTATAGGTGCTGTGGTATGTTTTAATTTCAGTTGTTCGAAGCTATGTTGGCATTTTCAGTCCACTCAAATTTATTACCTTTCCTTTGTAGTGATGTTATGGGGTATGCTATTGCAAAAAATATTTCTACAAACCTTCGATAATAACCTGCAATCCCCATAAATGATCTCACTGTTGAAACATCAGTCGATACTGACCACTCTCTAATAGGCTTTATTTTCTCAGGGTCAACAGCCAGTCCTTGTTGAGAAATTTTATGGCCCAGATATTGAATTTTATCCTTATAAAATTCACATTTGCTAAACTTGACATATAACTGATTCTCTTTGAGAGTCTATAGCACAATTCTAAGGTGTTCCTTATGTTCTGCCTCACTTTTTGAATAGACTAGAATATCGTCTATGAACACTAGTACGAATTTATCCAAGTACTTGTTCAAAACACTGTTCATTTGTTGGGAAAAATACTGAGAGGGGGGGGGGGGGGGGGGGGTGAAACAATATTTAGTGCAGACAATTAAAATTTTACTTTTTCCTTTGTAAAAACCCATACGCTATTTTACTGAAGGAAACTAGCGTATATACGCGGATATCCTTTATAGAACTCGCGTTTGCCCAGAGATCTAATTATGTGTTTGAATCTTAACTCAGATCATTGCATTATTCATTCATCAGATATTTTAGAAACAGTAAACAGGTGCAGAAAGAACAGAATAATCATCACACATATGCAACACACATGAACACCAGGATTTTTAGGTGGAAACCCAATTTGGGAGAAAACCACCGCTGCAGTTGTTTCAGCCTTCAAAATTTATTATTAATAAAACTTCTTACAATCATGTACTGGTGCAGACTCAAACCAGCACACAGGCACCCACCTGTAGAAGGCTACAACCTTCTCTCGTTTACCAGTCTATCCTGGAAGGCAGCTACAACTCCCTGCTCTCATTTACCAGCCTCTCCTGGAAGGAAGTTACTACCCCCAGAATGAAGGCTTCGACCCTCAGCACCACTGCAGACCACGTTTCATCAATTTTCAAACTAGATCAAACAGCTTCACCACAACCCTTCACTTATCAACAATCATACCTTGCTCATTGCTTCAAACAGAACAGTGAGATCACTGTAACCAGAATATCAGATATAACCCAGACTTCAGAATAGATATGTAGAAACACATTCAACCTTCAGCAACCATTAGATCAGAAATCATACACGCTTTTATTTAATCAGACCCGTGTATATACACGCTTTCCAGAAGACGAACCCGCGTATACTTCAGTGCATTTTCCAAAGAAAACCCTAACTGCGCATACGTGCTTTTCTTTCCACAGACCCGCGTATACCCGCACTTTTCATGAAATGAACCTGCGTATAGATCTATAAAAGATAAAATTTGCAGTATAGACTAGATCTATAAACTTACCCAGATTTCTTCAATCTCTTCAATAGGATTGCACCAGGTCTTCTTCACTTCTTTTCAGATCATCCTTGACATTCACCATTTCTACATCTAGAGATCTTGAGCCTTCATCATGTTCATAAGTGCATCATATATTCTGATCTATCAATTAGGAACAGGGTTCACCCATACAGATATACTTCATAGTGAAGTATTCATCAAAGCACAGACACATGCACACCTTTTGCACAATGATTTTCTTCTCCTTATATAGGGTTACCCTTCATCAATACCATGAGTCAAAACCACATAACTTCCAATGGTATTCCTGGACGGGATAACATAAGCAAACCATCATTCAATACAATGGGTCAATACCATGGTGGTTACCCCTGGTTTTACATATTTAGAGCGCTTTTTCCCATACGCGACTTGGCACGTTATTTCCCGTGTCCATACGCTATTTTGTCTAGAAAAGTCCGCGTATGCCTTGAGACATACTCTTTTCATCATGCTCTAGCACATACTGACATTCCTTCCATCATTACCTTCTGTACTCATTGTAGATACATCAGATTTACATCATTTAACAAGTTCATCAAGTCAAGAACAACTTCGTTAAGAAGGTTGCCATCATCTTCATCAAGTGGGTTGCCATCAAGGACAACATTCTGCCAACAATCTCCCCCTTTGTACTTGATGGCAACCACGATTGTGTTTGATCACCACAACAGATATATACATTAAGCATAATGATATTCTCCCCTTATTCAAACACCATGTTACTCTCCCCCTTTGTCATCAAGGGCAAAGGGCGGATCAAAAACCAACACAAGGTTTTCTCCTCAAGTAGAGAGAAAAGCGCTGTAGATCTGATGTGCACTGAACTTACCATGCTCCCCCTGAGTGCATGCCGAATCTTCAAACATGTTTTTCAATGAAGTACATGGCTCTATGACATTTCTATCACCAAGGACTCATACTTACATCAAAGATCCAACCAAGTGGATTTACATATGAGACTCAAAGACCCAACCAAGAGGGTTTACACATTAGAACAAGTTCTTACATGACTAAATATTACAAATTTACATTATAGGGCTCATCATGACCTTTTAATTAAATTACAAATATGATTTTTCATGACCAATATCAGAAGGACCTCAAGAGAGATCATATTTCAAAATCATAAGCCAACAATGCATAATACCCAGCAAGGCTATTGCTCCCCCTGAACCTGTACATCAGTTTACTCCTTCATCTCCCCCTTAGCTTGTGCATCCTGAACACTTTTCAACAGAAGATCATCAAGGTAGCTTTACCCAATATCAAAGAATGATATAGAAATATAAGAGATAAAACTTCACCAGAGATACCATACAGCATCAGAGATATGAAACAGTGCTGCAGATGTTGTAAAATGCTGACCCCAACCAAAAATTGTCAGCAACTGATCATACGCGGCTTTTTGTGGATAAACTCGCATATACACGCGACTGTCTTTCAGGAAACCCACGTATCCAATTTGATCTTCTAAATTTAATTAGTTCTAATTTTCTTCACAGCAGAGACTACTCCCAGCTTCTGTCTGAGATATTCGAATGCTTCCCTGGGCAGAGGTTTGGTAAATATATTAGCAACTTGTTCTTTGGAGGGAACATACTCCAACTTCACCTTTTGTTCAAGCACTTGTTCACCTAAGAAGTGATACTTGATGGGAATGTGCTTGGTCTTTGAATGCATAACAAGATTCTTTGAGATACTGATGGCACTTGTATTATCACACATAATGGAGATATGAGGTGTACATTTGATTTGAAAATATTTCAAGGTTTGCATCATCCAAAGGAGTTGAGTGCAACAAGACGCAGAAGCCACATATTCTTCTTCTGTTGTAGATAAGGCAATAGAATTTTGCTTCTTGCTGAACCAAGATACCAACCGGGGCCCCATATAGAATGCACCACCACTAGTGCTTTTCCGATCATCAACATTTCCAGCCCAATCTGCATCCGTGTAAGCATGAAGAGTGAGATCAGCATTCTTTGGATACCATAGTCCAAAGTCTTGAGTTCCTTGTAGATATTTGAATATTCTTTTGACAGCCTGAAGGTGAGACTCTTTTGGATTAGCTTGGAATGGTCCAACAATCCCAACTGCATGCATAATGTTTGGTCTAGTCCCAGTGAGATAAAGTAGGCTTCCTATCATTGATCTGTATTCTGGTTGATTCACCGCGGGAGAATCATCATGAGAACTGAGGTTACATCCGGTTATCATTGGTTTACTTACAGGTTTGCATTCTTCCATGCCATACTTCTTCAAAATTTGCTTAAGATATTTTGCTTTTGATAAGAATATACCATCTGCAGTTTGATGCACTTGCAACCCAAGAAAGAATGTTAGTTCTCCAAGTAAGGACATTTTAAATTCTTGTTGCATGACAGAAGCAAATTTCTTACTCATAGATTCTTCATTACTCCCAAAAATGATGTCATCAACATATACAACTACAATCAATAGTTTACCATTTTCAACCTTTGTGTATAAGTTGCTATCAGCAGACCCCTTTGAAAATCCTTTTTGATGAAGATATTTGTCAAGACGATAATACCATGCCCTTGGAGCTTGTTTGAGACCATATAGAGCCTTTTTAAGTCTACAAACAAGATTTTCATCATTTCCCAAAATGAACCCTTCCGGTTGTTCTATATAAACTTCTTCTTCTAGATCACCATTGAGAAAGGCAGATTTAACATCCATTTGATAAACTTTGATTTGTTTAAAAATTGAAAAAGCAAGAAACATTCTTATGGCTTCAAGTCTAGCTACAGGAGAAAAAGTTTCTTCAAAGTCTATACCTTCTTGTTGAGTATACCCCTTACAAACCAGTCTAGCTTTGTTTCTTATAACATCCCCATTCTCATTTAACTTTTTCTTGAATATCCATTTAGTTCCAATGACATTTTTATCATGTGGTCTTGGTACCAATTCCCAAGTGTTATTCTTTTAAATTTGATCAAGCTCTTCATTCATGGCTTGAATCCAACATTCATCTTTGCAAGCTTGATTGACATTGTGTGGTTCAATTGTGGATAGAAATGCCAGATAGCTAGAAGATCCCACAAGAGTCCTCCTTGTTTGTACACCTGATTCCTTGTCTCCCAAAATTTGAGATTTAGGATGATTCTTTTGAACATATCTGGATGGAGCCTTTTCAGATAAATCATCTTCAGGTTCTTCATTGGATCCACTGTCTATATCATTTCCATTTGATGTAGAAGGAAAAAAGTCACCATCATCTTCTTCTGTTGCTTGTTTTTCTTCTTTAGGAGCTGCAGGAGACTCATCAATAACAACATCAATACATTCAACAATCTTTCGAAGCCTTTTATTGTAACATTTGTATGCTTTGCTTGAAGATGAGTAACCAAGAAATATCCCTTCATCTGATCTAGGTTCAAAATTGCCAAGCTTTTCATCATTATTTTTGATAAAGCATTTACTTCCAAAAACTCTAAAATGCTTCACAGAGGGAGAATTACCATACCAGAGTTCATATGGAGTTTTGTCACTATTTACCCGAACATGTGCCTTGTTGAGAATGTTTGCTGCTGTATGTGCTGCTTCTCCCCAGAACATGTCAGGAGTTCCAGAATCATCAAGCATAGCTCTAGTCATTTGTTGAATTGTTCTATTCATTCTTTCTGCTACGCCATTTTGTTGTGGAGTGCCTGCTACAGAGAACTGTCTTTTTATGCCATGTTGTTCACAAAATTCAAAGAATTCATTTGATGTATATTCTCCTCCTCGATCAGATCCAAGACACTTGATTTTTAGATCTAATTCATTTTCAACTAATGCTTTGAAGATCTGAAATTTTTCAAATGCTTCATCTTTGTGTTTAATGAGCCCGATCCAACACATTATAGAGTAATCATCAATAAATAAGATATAGTATTCTTCCCCACGTGGTGACTTTTTCCTCATAGGTCCACATATGTCAGTATGAATGAGTTCAAGAGGCTTACTTGATGATCCTTCTTTGGTATTAAATTGTACTCTGGTCTGCTTACCGAATTGGCAAGATTTGCATATGATACTCTCTGGTAGAGTAATATTGGGAAGACCACGAACAACTTGGAGTCTGTTTGCTTTGTTGATTTGAGAGAAGCTCAGATGCCCCAGCCTTCTATGCCATATCCAATTTTCTGAAGATTTGCTCAAGTAACATTGATCTTTGTAGTTCTTCAATACATATAGATTGCTTGGAGTTCTTTTTCCTTTTATAATAGTTTTACCTGTATCAAGATCACGAACCACACATTCTTTTGAACTAAAGACAACTTCTGTTCCTTGATCACACATTTGAATTACACTTAACAGGTTATGCCTTAATCCATCCACATACACGACATCATTAGACTTCACCTTTTCTTTTAGAAACACGGACACTTTTCCTTTAATTACAACAGGAGTATCATTTCCAAATGTAACTTTCTTTTCCTTTTCTAGAGCATTATATGCAAGAAGTTTTCTTTTGTCACCTGTCATGTGTCTTGAGCACCCACTATCAATGTACCATTGATTTTCTTCACCTTCTGCAAATAACGCTATCCCATAATTTTCAACCTGTAATTCCTTCTTTTTCCATACTTTGGAACTTGAAGGAGAATGCTGTTTTGGCTGGACTTTGCTCCTACATTCAGATTATTTATGGCCAAAGTTATTGCAATAAGCACATTCAACTTCATTTTGAAGAGGAGAAAATTTGTTATAGGTGTTCTTCTTTGGTTCAATATCCATCCTTTTCTTTCTTGATTCTCTTGTCATGATGGTTTTATATGCAACACAATGAACAGCTTTATGACCAAAATTGTGACATGAGAAACATTGTCCATTGAAGTAGAAATTTCTGCGATCATGAAATCTTCTATTTGAAGTTACCTGTTGATTGTTGCTTCTTCGAGAGATATCCCTTGTATTGTGATGATCATGCTTTACCTGTAAAGATTCTTTATTCCCTTGCTGAGTGGCTGAATGAAGTAAACCAGTTGTAGCTGCCTTTAGATAATTTGGTGTTGAAGCCTGAGAAGATTCTTCGGTATATCCAAGACCTGTCTTACTAAGAGGAGAACGTTGAACCTTGATAATCTCATCTAAGGTTTCAGATCCTTTAGCAAATCTAAGATTCAAATTCTTTACTTTCTCAAGTTATTTTCTTAGACTTACTACTTCACATTCTAATTTTTCATTATGTTTCTTTTCTTCTTCATTCTGCCTTTTCAGAGTCTCTATGATTATTTTAATTTCTTCCAAGCATATTTTGAGTTGATTGTTTTGATCAAGAAAATCATTGTCATCTAGAGCATCCATAAAAGCATCCTTATCGTCTCTAGAATTATTTTCAAATGCCATGAGAAGTTTAAGATCTTTTTCACATTCTTCCTCACTATCAGATAACCCATCATTGTCTTCATTTGTATAGTAGCTTTTCTTAGAGCTAGATCGGTTCTTATTCCTTATTGCTACTTCTTTCTCTTTAGCAGATGTGTCTTTATAAGGACATTTTGCAGCATAATGACCAACTCTTCCACAATTGAAACATTTGAAAGGAAGCTTACCTTTCAATCTTCCGGTTCCTAATTGGAGTCTTCTCACAAAGTTTGCCTCATCTTCTTCTGAGATATATCCTGATCCTTCTGGTTTTTGAACTTCTTTCCCTTTTGTAGAAGCTTTAAAAACAACTTCTTTGACTTCAGATGGTCCTCCTCTCCTCATTTCATATGCAGTCAATATGCCATGAAGTTGCACCATGGAAAGATTTTGAATATCCTGTTTTTCTTCAGGGGCAGAAACTTTTGATTCAAATTTTTCCATTAGCGATCGTAGAATTTTCTCAACCAAAGTAGTGTCAGATATTGTTTCACCCAGATTTCTCATACGATTTACAACATCATCAGTACATAAAAAGAAACTGGCAATACTCTCATCATCGTGCATCTTTAAATTTTCATATTCAATTCTGAGAGTTTGGAGTTTTGCACTTTTTACCTTTGCATCACCTTCATAACTTAGAATGATTTTGTCCCATATTTCCTTTGCTGTATTCAGTTGCATGACTTTGACAAATTCTGATTCAGTTAGACTTCTTGTTATAGCATTGACCGCTTTTGCGTTTGATTCATAATTCTTCCTTTCAGTTGGATCTGTTGGTGTAGCAGCTGGATATTGATATCCTTGTTCAACAATGGCCCATACATCAGCTCCCATAGACTGAAGATAGGATCTCATCCTCACTTTCCAAAAGATTAAATTGCTTCCGTTGAAGAGTGGGGGCTTGATAGATGCTTTTCCCTCATGATTGCTCATCTTGCTTGATCTTCCTTCTAGCGGCTAAGCCTTTTCAGAAGGACCTGCTTTGATTCCAATTGTTGGGAAAAATACTGAGAGGGGGGGGTGAATCAGTATTTAGTGCACACAATTAAAATTTTAATTTTTCCTTTGTAAAAACCCATACGCTACTTTACTGAAGGAAACTAGCATATATACGTGGATATCTGTTATAGAACTCGCGTATGCCCAGAGATCTAATTATGTGTTTGAATCTTAACTCAGATCATTGCATTATTCATTCATCAAATATTTCAGAAACAGTAAATAGGTGCAAACAGAACAGAATAATCATCACACATATGCAACACACATGAACACCAGGATTTTTAGGTGGAAACCCAATTCGGGAGAAAACCACCGCTGTAGTTGTTTCAGCCTTCAAAATTTATTATTAAGAAAACTTCTTACAATCATGTACTGGTGCAGACTCAAACCAGCACGCAGGCACCCACCTGCAAAAGGCTACAACCTTCTCTCATTTACCAGTCTATCCTGGAAGGGAGCTACAACCCCCTGCTCTCGTTTACTAGCCTCTCCTGGAAGGAAGTTACTACCCCCAGACTGAAGGCTTTGACCCTCAACACCACTGCAGACCACGTTTCATCAATTTTCAAACTGGATCAAACAGCTTCAACACAACCCTTCACTTATCAACAATCATACCTTGCTCATTGCTTCAAACAGAACAGTGAGATCACCGTAACCAGAATATCAGATATAACCCAGACTTCAGAATAGATATGTAGAAACACATTCAACCTTCAGCAACCATTATATCAGAAATCATACGCACTTTTATTTAATCAGACTCGCGTATATACGCGCTTTCCAGAAGACGAACCCGCGTATACTTCAGTGCATTTTCCAAAGAAAACCCTAACTGTGCATACGCGCTTTTCTTTCCACAGACCCCCGTATACATGTGCTTTTCATGAAACGAACCTGCGTATAGATCTATAAAAGATAAACTTTGCAGTACAGACCAGATCTATAAACTTAGCCATATTTCTTCAATCTCTTCAATAGGATTGCGCCAGGTCTTCTTCACTTCTTTTCAGATCATCCTTGACATTCACCATTTCTAGATCTAGAGATCTTGAGCCTTCATCATGTTCATAGGTGCATCATAGATTCAGAACTCTCAATTAGGAACAGGGTTCACCCATACAGATATACTTCAGAGTGAAGTATTCATCAAAGCACAAACACATGCACACCTTTTGCACAATGGTTTTCTTCTCCTTATATAGGGTTACCCTTCATCAATACCATGAGTCAAAACCACATAACTTCCAATGGTATTCCTGGACGGGATCACATAGGCGAACCATCATTAAATACAATGGGTCAATACCATGGTGGTTACCCCTGGTTTTACATATTTAGAGCGCTTTTGCCCATACGCGACTTGGCACGTTATTTCCCCCGTGCATATGCTACTTTGTCTAGACAAATCCGCGTATGCCTTGAGACATACTCTTTTCATCATGTTCTAGCACATACTGACATTCCTTCCATCATTACCTTTTGTACTCATTGTAGATACATCAGATTTACATCATTTAACAAGTTCATCAAGTCAAGAACAAATTCGTCAAGAAGGTTGCCATCATCTTCATCAAGTGGGTTGCCATCAAGGACAACATTCTTCCAACATCATTAAGCACATAAAAGTGGCAAGGGTATCTGTCAAACCAAAAGGTAGGACTACGAATTCGTAGTGACCATACCTGGTTTGAAAATTTGTTTTACTGATATCTTCCTCCTTAATTTTGAGTTGGTGATAACCAGTCCTCAAGTCAATCTTAGAGAATACTGAAGCTCCTCTCACCTGATCAAAAAGGTCATCTATTCTAGGAAACAGATACCTATTTTTGATTTTCAACTTATTCAGTTGACAATAGTCAATGCAAATTCTAAAGGTTCCATCCTTCTTTTTCACGAACAACATCGGTGCTCCCTAAGGAGATACACTTGGTCTGATGTAACCTTTACCCAGCAATTCTTGTAATTGCATTTTTAACTCCATGGGTTCAAGGGGGCTCATCCGGTAATGGGCTCTATAAATGGGTGTTTCTCCTGGCACCAAATCGATTGAAAAATCAATTTCTCTTTTGGGGGGAAGATGAGGAATCTCATCTGGAAAAACTTAAATTCTCTTACCACTGGTAAAGTGTCTAGCATGTTTTCTTCAGGTTGCTATTCTAATTCTTCAATATGTACAGCATATACTTGATATCCTTTTCTAGCTGTTCTTTTTAGCTGAAGGGTGGAGATTTGCGTTACAGAAATAGGTTTCGGTTTCCCTTCTAGTATGAATGGTTTTCCTTCATCATCTATCAGTGCAGAGTTTTGTCCCAACAACTCAACATGGTCTTTTTCTTTTCTAGCCAATCCATTCCTATCAATAAATCATAAGAACCTAGTGGCAGAAGGTTTAAATCAACTTTTGTTTGATATTCATTCAATTTAATAGCTATTTTAGGTAGCTTATGAGTTACTTTGCGTTTAGTTCTAGTAGCTAATTATACCAACCAAGGCTGTTGAAACTTTTCTGCTCCGAGTTTACATTTTTCTACAACTTGTGGACTAATATAACTCAAAGAAGCACCGGGATCAATTAAGACAGTAATAGATTGATAAAAAAATTTACCTTCCATCTCGAATATAGTAGACTAATGTTCTACTTGTCAGTTCTCCAAGGATGCACTGATAGTGGGTATGTTCCTTACTATATCATTCACTTTGGTAGCTTCTCTGTCTCTCAGAATCATCTGAATATTTATGTGTGGACAATCCCTCAACAGATGAGGTTCTCCGCAACCCCAACATTTCAAAGGCTCCCGCATTTTAACTGTCCCTTACTTTTTATTATCTCCATCTATTTTATTTGAACCAACTTGGGACTAAGAAGTTTGACTTTCCTTTGGTTTGTTAAATTTATTCCGCTGATGATCCCTACCAAAATTCTTCAAGTAAGCTGGTTTCTGTTTCTTTCCTTTGAATTCACCCTTGTTTATCCAGCTTTTCCCATGTTCACTCTTTCCTTTAAACTGTTGATAGCATAACCTAGCGTTCCTCACCACTTCGTCCATAGTTTTTGGATTATCGAACTCTATTTTCTCCTTATACACAGTAGGCAAACAGTTCAAAAACCATTGCACCTTTGTTTTCTCTTCACGAATATAAGGAACATACCTTAACAAATTCGTAAACTTGGTGAAAAACTCATCTACGGTGAGCTGCCCCAATCTGAGTTCATGAAACTCCTTTGCTTTATCATCATAATAGCATTCATTCAAATAAAAGTTCTTAAACTTGACTTGGAAATCCTCCCAAGTCATTGTTTTTTCATCAATGGCATGAACCATTTTTGTCTCCTCCCACCATAAGGTAGCCTTACCTTGCAACTAGTAGATAGCTAATCGGGCCTCCAAATTGCTTTCATATTCGTAGACCTGAAAATACTTAATCATATTCAACAGCCATGCCTCAACATCTTCCTCCTTCTCTCCCTTATAGGAGGGAGGTTTAATTTTTCGGAATTCACTGTGTAATTCCTTCTTCTATTTAGACTGATGTCTAGTAGTGTCATCTCCCTCAGAATCATCTGAGAACCTGCCCTTCCTTATCCTTCTGGAACCTTGACCTTCTTGGATGTTCTGTGAAGTCAGTTCTCTTATTAGTTTTTCTTGCTCCTCACTGGCTAATGATAGTCTTTCATTCTGGCTTTTTAGCTCGGCCATATCCCATTGCAACCTGTGCAACATGGCCATGAAAGGAGCATTGAGATCTGGTGTATTATTTCTACCACCCAGATCAACAGAGAGTTCATCTTCTTCATCCATTTGACATTTTAGTTTTAGTACATTTTTACACTAAAACAAAATAACATCAGTAACATACAAAAAAAACAATAATAATAATAAAAATTTTATAACAGTGAGCACATAAAAAAAATAGCCCAGTTCTCCAACCTTGAGCTCTGATACCATTTGTAACATGCCTCAAATATATATTTTTTTTTCCATCGTTTAGTGATGATAATACTTTATAAAATCTTCTAATTCATAATTACTCTTCTCTATTGAACTAGTTTCCACCATATGTATTTTGGGTAAATGTTTTTCCCATAGTTATTAAATCTATTTATAATAGAAATCTATATATTAAACTTTCCACTAAATTTTCAAAAGTCTTTAATGTGTTTTATGATACATTACATATTGCTACTCTAAACTCTCTCCCCTTTTTACTTTACTAACTTAAGAAATATGGAAAACATTATTATTATTTTATGGCTATGTCAAAGCATTCATTTATTAATTCATATTCTCGTAGGATAGGCACATAATAATATCATTGAATTTATACAGGCCTTAACCCATATAATTAACATCATGGATGGTATATTTATCCACTATATGCATTGACATTTACGATAGGTAGTATAAGCATTGGGTTATATGATATGATATTATAAATGTTAGTGAAATTTCGATGTTGTCATCGAATTAATTCAACTAGAGCTTACCTATACATACATATTACCTACGGTATTAGAACTGTTAATCTCCATTTTTTGTATGTCTTCATGTCATTTCATACGCTGGAGACTTGATACGTTTGTACCATCGACTTGACTACTGACATTAATGTCCTGACAGTCGATTTTTATTAACATCTATCTTACACGCAACATTTATTAACTTCTCCATTTCTCAATTTTTCTAGCGTACTGATCAAGTAGATTTTTGGGATTTCATTTGTATCTTTGTATTAAATATATCTATATGAAATTTCTACTAACAGTCCTCCGCATTTATTGGTATTGATTTCATCATATTAAGTCATATGACTTCAACAGAATTCGACACTTGTAGGGTTAGATGATGTTAGGGTTTTAGACCTTCGTTGGATATTTAATGTGAGAGATCATAATAGTGATGTTTCATTTGCCTCCATTCTCAATTCTTTGGTTCCTCTTTTCCATTCCCTCAACTTGCCTCTGCACTGTAACGACGAATTCTTTGCAAGGGTTCATCGAACGAATTTCTTTGGACGGGAACTCTTCTATTCGGTAAGAAAATTCTTGTCAATTAAATTATGAAACTTTAACCCTAGTTTCATACTTATATTCTGTATGGTATTCATTTATTTTGGTACTGCATTTAATAAGAGCCTCTGTTAAAGATATAAGAGGTATACAATATTTTTTTTTTCATTAGTAACTCTATTTTATTTTCATACAGCCGTTATGGTAAATTTTTTTGAGCGTACTTGAGCTAATGCTATCCACGATAAAGGGTATCTAAGGTTCAGAGAACCCCAGTGTCAAGAATCCCCAAATTAGTTTTGGTAATCTATATATCGTTTTGTATTTGTTCGGAGTTGCAGCTCACAAATGGTATTATTGTTTCTCATATGGATTCACTCAGTCGAGTTTATCCTTTTTCCCTTTTTTTGGGTATTCTATAATTCATTCTGTGTGTGTGACCAATATCATAGTACAAATGGTTTGTAATTTTTACCTCGCTACCTTAAAAAGAATTCGACTCATTCTGATATGAAGATATGAATCCAAGCTTCAAATTGTTTTGATTTGCACAGGTAAATAATATTTCAATTTATTCTATTGTATAGTAAGTTTTCATAAATTTCATTTTATTTTTTTTGCCCTAACTACATTTTTTTTGAATGGTTACAGGTAAACGTTAAGTCCTTTCCTCTCTTCATCAATGTAGGAGTTATACTCTGGTAATTTGGGTTTTTTCACTTCATGGAAACTGACTCAATCTCTCTCTATACAAGTCGGTTTATATGCTCTTCACCAAGTATTACTACTCAGTTACAGTGGAGCTATGAGTAGACTATTATTTTTGTAATTTAAGACGTTTATAGACATCTTAGCCTCGTGACTAATCTGAGGCAGATTAGATAGGTTTACTTTTCAAATTTTCCCAACACAATGTACTATATATGGACTGTAAATTTTCTGTTATAATTATAGCCTTTTTATTGGATTATAGCTTCTCAATATCAGTACTATTTTCTCTAGTTTATAATTAAATGTGATATAAATTTCTAGAATGTCATATGTGTGTGTGTGTGTGTGCGCGCTCTTCCTATAGAGGTCCGTATAGATGATGCATAGTTTCCAGGTTATTTTATTTTCCATATCATATTGTAGTAAATACAATTTCTGCTAATGGAATCGTGCTGTGAAATGTAGATGTTTAACTCTTGTTATAGAGACTTCCATATTTAGAAATTTATATAGGTTACTGGTAAACATTTATGGTATCACCATTACTTTAATTTTAATTATCTACATATTTTTATATTTCTTTATATAGAGTTTACTTAAGGTTTAATTTATAGCTAAATTAATTCACCTTGTCTTGTAGGATAATATTAGGAGATAATGATATCGATTACATTTTATTGTATTTTATCTCCTCTTAAAATAAATATTCTAGCATAACTTCTAATAATTTAGAAGTTTTATGGTGGATAAATCCATTAATAATAATGGTTCTATCCTTTATATTTCATGGTTATCATTATGCTGAATTCAGCAAAATGAACAGTAAAGTTCTAGGTGTATAATCTCACATAGTTTTCTTATCATCTTTAGATGACAATATTCATATATAACAAAAATTTTATGTTCTATCCTATATCAATTGTTATCATGAATTTATTTCTTCAGGTATAAATAACCATGATTACTTTAAAATATTTCTTCATTTTTACTTTTATTCTAGTAGGAATTTATATTCATATTTACCTTAGTTTTTGAATTAAAATATGATAATGGCTCTACTCATATTTATTTAATACACTAAACAGCTGTATGTTAATTCTACTTCTGCTATGTATTTTTCTTCTGCAATATAGCTAAGTATTAACTTCCATTCATGATAAGTATAGCTGTATCTGACACTTTCATTCTCTATCATTTAAATTGAATTATCCAGCTATAGGTATGGGTTTTCATATAGCTAACATAATAGAGTTTTTGCAGAGTATTTACTTTATACTAATAATATTTGATACCCTAGAAGCAGATTAAATTTACAGCTTTAATGATTTATGGTAGTATTATATATCTCCAGATTTAAACCATTATCAGGTTTAGAGATTCTTGTTGATATTCCCCATCAATCCTATTCCTACAACTATACAGAATTTAGAGGATTAATTACTTCTAAAACAAATTTAGATAAATGTAAGGAATAACAAATCTCAAAAAAATTAATTCAGAATAACAACTACAGCATTTACCAATATTGTATAACAGCACCTATTTTAACCATTCATAAAATTAGTGTGCATACCACTTCTTCTGATGACCAGTCCTCCCAACCTTAGAGTTCTTCTATCTCTAGAACTCACCCCCGAGCTGAGATCCTCCCATCAACAGACCAACCTCAATCTGTTATGGAGTAGCTTATTTAAGCTATGCTCTCCCCAAAGTCTATTTCCAATTCTGCGTCTAGAATTTCAGGATGCTTTTATTCCTGTTTGCCCAGGCTTCCCTTATTTAGGGATTTTAAAGCTGCTTTCTTCTTTTCCATCTTTTTACCTCTTCCCAACTACTTTCCTCATCATTGGGGAAATTTAGATTTTTCCTCAAATATCTAAATTAGAAATAAATTATTTCAAGGCTTTCTGAAAGATTTTGGGGAAAGTCTTAACCTCTTTCCATACCTCATGGATTAGGCAAGTGATCTCAAAAATCTCATTTGGTCATATTGCACACAAACCATTTTATTTATTTTTCACAATTAAATAATTGACTACATACACACAATAATTATCCATTGGGGTCCACTCCCCTTTGGACTTAAGTTCAAATGTCTAACTTGAAAAACATAAAACTAGGGGTGTTACATCTACATAATTTTGATTGTACAACCATACAGATTAGACTATTTCATTATGGTAAAATATGTTCAATGTACAAATCTCTCAGATTAATTACTAACTCATCCAACATCCATAGTTAATTCCTTTCTCAGTATCTCAGAATATACTAAAGTATAATTTAAATAGAGAAATTAAACTGTACATACCACTTAAGGTAGACTAGGTTCCTCCCAACCTTAGAACTCTATCTCCACGGCTCACTCGTGAGCAGAGATATTTTTCCTCTAGTGATAGACAACCCTTTGCCTATCTTGGATAAGCTTATTTAAGCTTTCTTTCCCCAGCCTGTTTCCCTTAACCACGTCTAGTTAATTCAACATGCTATATTTTTGTTTGCCTAGGCTTTCCCTTTGTTTCTTCCACAAAGGTACTTTGAAATCTAGCTTTACTGCTTTCCAGCTTTATTCCACCTCATCCCAGTAATTTCCTCTTTACTAGGGTAATTTTTTAGATATTTATCTCGAATCTAATTTTAGTATCTTAATTTATTCCTTCCAAAGATTTCTATAAGTCTAGGAAAGTCTTACAACCTTATCCATGCTCATGGATTGGGTTACCAGAACTCTAATATTAATCTAGTCATTGCACATAATTTTCCAATTAAAACTCGGGATATTACATTATGCTACTGTAGATTTGGGGAGCTTTGCATTGTGTATGGTAGGCTTACTAGGTGGGATCAAGCCCAAAGAATTGAAATAAGGGGATTTAGGTAACCAAGCCTTTAAAACATCTGATTGGATTGTGTGAATCTGCAAATATAAGACCGAAGATAAGCCACTAAAAATATACCTTTAATTAGCAGACCAACATGCGAACTATATCGAGGTCCACTTGTCACACTTCCAGTATCATACTTGGCCCATAAGAATTACAGGGTTTATCTATCCTGAGACCCTCTTTGATCATGGTTTTGGGTCACCCACAAACCCATGGTTATGTGTCAACCACACAAAACCCTTCTGATTGAAATCCATTTGCTAGGCCATACATTATCAGTATCAGAGTTGGCCCACAAGAATTAAAATGTATTTCTATACTCAAATATTCGTTCATCATGGTTATGGGTCACACACAAACGATGGTTATGGGTGGAAAACACAAAACCCTTTCCATCAAATTCCATTTTCTAGGACACACATTGTCAGTGTTAGAATCAGCCCACAAGATTTATAGGGTAACTCTATCTGTGTAACTTTGCTAATCATGGTTATGGGTTAACAACATAAAACCCTTCTGTTCAACCACACGTTGTTCTGGGTCATCTGCAAAACCAAGGTTAATAATTAACCACACGACCCTTATTTTCATTGGCTTATATTTAATATAATATTTTAAGGAGAGAACTTTATGCAATGGGAACCATTGCTTCCTAAGGAGGGAGGATTGATATGAATGGAAATAGGTATCTTCCCCTTGTATTCGCCCATGGGATTTACCCATGGTAGTCACCCATCATATTGAATGATGTAAAGAAGGCACTGATAATATTATAAATAATAAGCCTCACCATGCAAAAGGAAAAACATTTCCATGACTATGTAATGGTAAAAATTTTCTCTCATATAAAAAATGTTTATCTTGAGTGGTCATCTTTCCTTTCACATGTTGGATATACTCAATGCATATTTTTTCAGTGTTTAAATTGTGATTAGTTTCTTGAAAACAATACATTTTACTCTCCTCTCTAAGCATTCATGGTTCTTGTATCTTATCTCTGAAGATCATAATGAACTTGAAATTTGGCAAGAGATAGGAGATTCCAAGAGGGAATCAAAGATATAAAGTAGGCTCATCACCAATGTTGGGATGGAAAATAATGATAACGGCTAGGTTCCTAACATATGAAACACATGGACATGATAGACATCATATATGTTACACTATTGGTATTTCATAAGAAATTATAGAATATTAGAGGAAAAATTTTGGTAGACTTCTTTGAATCCAAGTACAAAATCCTTCAGTGCATTAATGGGATGATAAAAAACATATTAAAAATAATCTTCATGGTCTCCATCATGGTCAAAGCCTTGCACTAATGAGATGATAAAAAACATAATAAAAATCATCGACATGGTCTCCATCATGGTCAAAGCCTTTACCCCCTATCAAGAGGAGGTTGAATTTCTTGATACTATTAGGGTGACTCTCAATCTAAATAGATGCATTTTCTATTCATTTTGGTTATAAGCACTTCAACCATCAGGTTTTCAATTATAGATGTTGTGAGTACTATGTTTCCCATAAAGTGTCCAACAAACATAGACTTAATTATCTTATTTTTTTTCATTGAGTTTAATTTGTTTATCAAGACAAAAAAATTTGGTTGTTGTGCTAGTAGTTTGGCTTCATGATCAAGAGATGAGTATGTATATTATTTTGATGCGAAATGACACAAAATTTGAACTACTTACAAAGAAAAAATCCAATGGAACTTTTTATTTTTTCATATAAATAAAATGGTGAAAAAATTTGTTACAGTTCATTTATGAATTTATAATAAGGGTACTTGTTATTATTGACTTTTAATGTAGAATTTATAATAAAGGTACTTGCTATTATTGACTTTGAATGTAGCCTTTCTCATCGAATTTATTCAAGGAAAATCATGATATTTTAAATGACTCATTGGTCCATAATAACATAGATTTTCATTTTTGTTGTTGAAAATTATAAGTCCACTCTATCTTTATTCTAAAAAAAATAAGCTTAAATTAAAGATGATTTTTTTTTTTAAATGAGAAATGGAAAAATTCGTTATAATTGGTTTATGAATTCATAACAAAAATAACTACTAATATGACTATGAATTTGGTTTTTTTGGTCATGCGTATTCAAAGAAAACCAAATTAATTGAAATTAATAATTAAATATCCATAATAAGATCAATTTTCATTATTGTGATGGTCATGTTTATTCAAAGAAAACCAAATTAATTGAAATTAATAATTAAATATCCATAATAACATCAATTTTCATTATTGTGATTAATATTCATAAATTCACTTCTACTTTATTCAAAATATAATTTTAAGTTGTAATCCAATAAGAAAGATAATTGAAACTCAAGTATGAAAGATAATTGAAACTCAAATATAAAAGAAAATATGCATTGTAATCATTTTTAAAATTTATTGGTATATATTTTCAATATTAAAAAAAAAAATTAATCTAACATATAAAACTAAATATTGATCGAATAACAAAATTTGGACTACTTAAAATTTAATGGTGAAAAAATTGTTATAGTTAATTAGTGAATTTATAATAAGGGTACTTGTTATTATTGACTTTGAATGTGGAATTTATAATAAAGACACTGGTTATTATTGACTTTGGATGTAGCTTTTGTCATTAAATTTATTCAAGAAAAATTATGATATTTGAAATGACTTATTGGTGGTTCACAATAACTTTGATTTTCTTTTTTGTTGTTGAAACTTATAATTCTACTCTTTCTTTATTCTAAAAAAAATAATTTTAAATTAAAAATGAAAAATATCCTAAATAAAAAATGTCAAAATTAATTATAATTGATTTATGAATTCATAACAAAGATAATTGCTATTATTAACTATGAATTTGTTTTTTTTTATGTTTATTCAAAGCAAATCAAATTAATTGAAATTAATAATTAAATATCCATAATAACGTAAATTTTCATTGTTGTGATTAAAATTCATAAATTCATTTCTACCTTATTCTCAATGTAATTTCAAGTTGTAATCCAATACGAAAGATAATTTAAACTCAAATATAAAAGAAAACATGCATGGTAATAATTTTTAAAATTTATTGTTATATATTTTTTTAATAAAAAAATTTCTTAATCTAACATATAAAACTAAATATTCATCCAATCACTATAATTTTATTTTATTTTATAATACTTACTTTTTTAGTTAAATAATTAACTATATAAAGCTTAATCAGCTGGCGTCTCACCTGGCGTCACTAGCTTATATACTTTTTCAAATCTTGTTTCATACGCAAGGTTTGTGTTTCCACAATTCCCAATTTCCTTAAAATATATTTTCAGCGTTGTTGTAAAGATAAGCTGACAAATACATGTTTGGTTATAGAATATTCTAAGAACAAATTATTATATTTGCTTGTCAAATCACCAACCTATATGCCATACCTACTAATGATCAAGTCCATTCGCCGAAGATAGTTATTCCCCGCGCTGTATTATTGCCGACTAATAGAAATTTTCAATCCATTCGTGGAAGAAAGTTATTCTGATATCCTTCCGACGCAACTAAAAAGAATCCAAACCAGCGAAAAAATTGTCTGGCCAATGCACTTAATCAAATCAACGAGTCCAAACCAACGAAAAAATTATGGCTATTGCACTAAATAAAATCAGATCCAAATACAAGTTGTCATGCAATTCCAGCAAAATTTCCCCGAAATTGCAATGGAAGAAATACAGTACTATCACCATCACTAGTGCCCCTCCCGTGCGTAGATCTTTCCTCTTGTGCTACTTCCAATCCCATTGCATCGTTCAATTCACATTGGAAGTCAATTCTTTGGAAACTTTCCCACCTTATGTGTTCACATTGGAAACGTCAATTCGTTGGAACATTTTCCAACTTACTTATTGACGCTTTCATATTGTATTTGTGTAGAGAACCCAATAATTCTCCGGAATGTTTTCAGCTTACAATAAACACTCTCTTGTTTTATGTGCAGAGAACTTGGCTAGGCAACTCATATAAGCGGTTATTTCTTAAAGATAGAAGTGGCAATGATGGAATAAGTATCCAACGGTGGGGCAGAGCAGGCAGAGGTAAGGGTGATTCCGGGCTTCAGATTCTATTCCAGAGAGGACTTGGTGGGCTTCTATCTGAGGAGGATGATACAAGGCGGTGACACATTGAACTTCGATATAATTATATAACCTTGGAGTTGTATCGATATGATCCCTCGAATTACCAGGTAATTAACAGTTTAAATGCTAGATTTCAGCTTTCCGCACAAGGTGAACAGTTTTTCTTTTAATATTTTTTCATGGAGATCTTCGTTCCTTTGTGTGTAACCTTGAAAAGCGCATTGCATTTGGAGATTTGAAGCCTTATTAATATGACTGAGGGGTTACATTTCCTGAATTTGATGCGGCCGTAGAGGTTTTTGAGTTTCTTAATTCCGGCTTAGGTTTTTCTTTTGCGTTCAGTGTTTCAAATTTCAATGCTCCTGTGTTGGGGTTTAATTTCTTAATATAACTCGATTATATGTTTGCGTATCGAAACAGCATGGGTCCCAAATGTATTATGGAAAAAATATAGTTGTTGATATTGTTCGCTGGGATGTCTGTCACTGTTCATCATTTAGGGAATATTATAGAATTTCTTACCTGGGCTAAATAATTAATTTAGCCATTTTTTGTCAGATTTTAGAATATTTTAATAGTCTGCCAGGCTTAGAAGTGGCCGGACGAACGAGAAAAGCGAAATCCCGTTGAGAAAGAACCGGTTGTTTGGGTCCATGAATATGAAGAGAACTCTCATTCATTAACTCTTTAACGGAGCTTAATCCAATCCAATCCAACGCTAGAGACCGTCGAAGTTCCTAAATTATTGGATGATTAGAGTAACGAAGGGGTATGCCTGGAAGTGATCATGTCGCATGAGACCCTTAACGCACCTAGGCCACCACCACAGTTAGAGTAACCGCAAGTTGTGGATGGATTGCATGTTTATCCAGAGCATACGGGCTTCTTACGCGGTTCCGTTAAATGAAGTAATAGCTCATTCCTTTGCCGTTTCTGTTAATCAGTAGCATGTTAATTTCAGTTGACAGTTTCTTTTCAGTCCAATCTAATTTTCTCTAATTAGTATTTTTAGAGTTAGCTAATTACATATATCTTTAGAATCATATCTATAATTCTAGAAATTTCTGGATTCATTGTAAAATTAAATTTCTAGATGCATTGTAAAAATTATTCGATAACTAAAAGGACAAGGTATGCTCCAAGTTTTTTGTTAGTGTTTGTTCGTGTTCATTGTATTATAGTATCAGAGTTATCCCACCGTCTTAGCTAGCCCGTCAAGTATGAAGCGACCAGTACATTAAGGAGCAGCCACAACACCATCGTTGGGTCTACGAAGAAGTAGACGACCATTGGTTACCCCATAGGTTTGGTCTATTTCATAATAGGGGTTAAAGGATTTGTACTCTTATGGATGGTGTGGTTTGGTCTATTTCATAATAGGGGTTAAAGGATTTGTAATTTTACAGGTGGTCTATTTCAGGTTTCCGGATTTGAATTCTTTATCCTTCAAACAAAATATATTTAAGAAAGATTGAGATTTAATAATATTTTCTGATAGGAAGGATGCAACTAAAATTCCATCTTGTATTCACCTCATGTTTGCATTACCAAATAACCTTCCAGGACCAGGAACCATCAGTTTCAAAACGTCTCTTCCACCTCAATCCCCTCACGTCCTCCATCGCCTATTCAGCCCAGGTTTTCAATACCAATTCATTTTCCTTGATTGATGCAGTTTCAAAATGTCTCTTCCACTTCCATCCCCTCACATCCTCCAATCGCTTGTTCAGCTAGGGTTTGGGTTACCAATTCATTTTCCTTGACTGACAGCCTTCTTTTTGAGAAAAAATGAAGAGGTGAAAACGCACAGAGAAGGAACTCGAAAACTGGAATGGAGCTAATAATTCTGCTAATCATTCAAAACAGTCAAAGAGATTCCATAGGAAACATCAAAAATAGATTACTAGAGTGAAATTCAACTAAATTGAATCAAATTTGAATTGACTATGACACTTAGTAGAGAATGAAATTAAATATGATGACACCTAGCAGACATTGAAATTACTATCCCAACAACTCCTCCTAATCTCAATTGTTACAAGTACTCGCACTTCCAATTCCTAGTGTGGGTTTTTGAAATTGAAATACTTTTTTTCACAAATCCTTTGTCAAGATATCTACAAGTTTATCTATTGAACCACATAAAAAAAGTAATATGTCTCCATCATTGACAAGCTTATAGATGAAATGAAAATTTGTGTCAATGTTCTTGCTTTTTTTGTGATATACATCGTTTTTTGATAAAGAAATTACACAATTGGCTCCTTTTAAACAATTGAAATATCTGTCAATACTCTTCAAAGCCACACTAATTCACAAGTTGTTGAACTAGTAGCCAGATATTCTTCCTCTGTTTAGGATATCGAAATTATTGGTTGTTTCGTGGATGCCCATGAAATCAGGTTGGTTCCAAGATCAAAAACATACCTCGAGGTTCTTTTGCTATCATCTAAACTGCTTGCATAATCATTGTTTGTATAAAGTGATTTATCTTCAAAATGTGTGTAGAGAAAACCAAAGTCTAGGGTCCTTCCAATATATCTTAAGATCCTTTTGAAGCCTTCCAACGAGAAATCTTGGGTGACTGCATAAACCTAGAGAAAAAACTAGCTACAAACATGATAATAGGTCTAGTTTCTGTGTGATAGAGACTACCAACTAGACTTTTATACAATGTGGAATCAAATAGTGGTATTACATCTTGTATGCTCAAATTAGTACCTTGACAAATTGGTGTATCAACGGGTTTGCAATTGGTTATTCTGAAATTTTAGAGGATATTAATGGCATAGTTTTGTTGACCAACAAACATTCTATTAGAATATTGTTGAATTTAAATGCATAAGAAGTACTTCATAACCCATAAATTAGTCATATAAAACTTTATTTACCTTGTTGCTTTAACGTCTCATAACATCATATTTATTGTACAAAGAAGATCATCCACGTAAAGGCATATAATGAGAATTTTCCCTTCATGGTTTTTGGTATACAACATTGGCTCATGATTGCTTCTGCAAAATCCACCTTTGATGAGATAGATGGCAATGCAAATGTACCAACCTCTTGGAACTTGTTTCAAGCTATAAAAAACTTTTTACAACCTTTACAACTTACGCTCTTGTCCTGGAACTTAAAAATGGGGAGGCTTCTCAACATAAAAATTTTCCAACAATATACCATTTATGAAGGAATATTTTACATCAAGTTGATATACTTTCCATTTGTGTTGAGATGTTGTGGATAAAATAGTTATAACAGTATCGGAACTTAAAAACGAGGAGGCTTCTCAACATAAAATTTTTCCAACAATATACCATTTATGAAGGAATATTTTACATCAAGTTGATATAATTTCCATTTGTGTTGAGATGTTGTGGATAAAATAGTTATAATGGTATCTAAACTTGCTACTGAACCAAATGCTACGTTATAGTTGATGCCAAATTTTTGTGATAATCCTTTGGCAACGAGCCTCGCCTTATGTTTTTCAAATTTTCATTTTTCATTTAGTGTGGTCTTATATACCCATTTTACACCAATTTGGTTTGTCTCTTGGGAGATCAAAAAATTCCCAAGTCTAGTTCTTCTCTATGGTATCAATTACTTGATTCATTACATCAACCCAATGTTTTTATTTAACTACTTCTTCAAAATGGGTTGGTTGAGATGAAAGAAAGTGAAACATATTATGTTGATCAAACTTATGCTTCTGTGCATATATTTATCTAATGCTTCTTGTTTTCATAATGTCTTCTAAATATGTTGAATCACTTGTGGATTGAGTGCTAGAAGACATACCATTTTCAGAGTGATATGGATCTTCTTGAACCTGCAATCTTAGTAGTTGTGGTGGATAAGAAGGCCGACTTAAAATTTCATCCATATGATGAGACCAAGATTAATTTTCAAAAAATTCAACATCCCTGTTTAAAACAAACTTCTTGGTAACAAGATTGTAAATTATATAGGCTTTTGACTACTCACTATAGCCTATGAACATACATCTTTCACTATTATCATCATGTTTATTTCTTAGCTGCTTAGGAACATGTGCAAATGCTACTGATCCAAAAATTCTAAAGTGAGATACATTTACCCTGTTACCATCCCAAGCTTCTTTAGGTATTGTATCTTAGAAAATTGTTATATGGGATCTAGTGAGAACATATACTATTGTTGAAACTTCTTCAACCCAATAGTCATTTGTCAACTTCTTGTCACGAAGCATACACCTAACCATATTCATGATTGACTTATTTTTCCTTTATGCTACTTCATTATACTATGAATTTTACCTTGTTGTGTTCTACATAATGATGCCTTCTTGTTGAAAAAAAGTTTTCATGTCCTTAGCACTTTATTCTTCTCCTCTATTTGACCTAAGAACTTTTAAAGGATTTCCACTCCGATCTTCTGCTTTTTCCTGGAACATTTTTAATCATGAAAAAATATCAAATTTATTTTTGAGAAAATTAACCCATATCTTCTTGCTAAAATCATCAATGAAGGTCATAAAATGAATACTACCACCAATATATTATGTATACAATGTGTCACATTTATTTGTATGGACTAGCTCTAAAGACTCTTTTTCTTTAGAGGAAAATGTGGCAACACTATCTCTTTTATGTTTGGATAGAATACAAATTTCACAATTACAATATTTTTCATTCATAACATGATGACCAATGACCATTGAATGTTTCTAAAGTGAACTTATACTCTTGAATGAAATATGTTTCTACCTAGAATTCCATAGCAGAGACTAATATATTCTTGATACATTGTAGGAAACACACAATGAAATTTCAACGTCCAACAGTCAATGGAAACATCATATTCTTGTTTTTTTCAACCTTTGCTATCAAAATTCTATTGGGAGGCTTATCATAGATATAACATGTGTTCCCTTGGAATATTACATCATAACCATGTTCCATCATTTTACCTACACTAATAAGGTTATGCTTGAGATGTGGAATATAATAAACATTAACTATGTATTTATATTGATTTTGTTTGCTAAAACTTGGGATTGTACATTTCCCTTCAGCTTTAATACATGAATAGTCTCCAACAATAATTTTAGATGTTATGGAAGCATCAATGCAAGAAAGTAGATTTGTGTTACCTGTCATATGATTATTGTAGCCATTGCACAACTACCAATGGTCCTCATTGTTTTAGATTATTCTCCTTCTTTGTTGGAGAGATGGGAACTACCTCTTTGTTGATATGAATGTTTTTTATGCATTTATGTTCATAATATCCAAATTTCTTGCAGTGATAGCTTTGGACATTCTGTTTTTTCCATGGTCTTCTTCTCTATGTTTGTCTTTGTGAAGGTCTCAATTGTTGTGTTGCACGATGATGTTTTGATCTACATATGCTTTAGCCTCTATATCATCTGCCTCTCCCTCTTCCAAGAGAGATTTCTGCTTTGAAAGTTTGTTCCATGGAAAATTTTTCCAAGCTAAGTCTTGCTTCATGTGCCACAAGTGTTCCAACGATCTGTTGTACTGAGAAACTTATAAAATCTTTGGATTCCAGAATGATTGTTACAATCATGTCATATTTTTTGGGCAGGATTCGATGAATGTTTCAACAATATTCAGATTTGAAATTGTTTTACCAAATAGTTTCATGTTATTGACTATTCCCATCACTCTAGTCATGAAATGGTCCACATTCTTCGTGTTAGTCATCTTCAAGGTTTGGAACTGGGCTCTCAATGTCTAGAATTTAACAGTATTCATTTAATCATTACATTGATATCAAACATTCAAAATATCCCAAACTTCTTTTGTTGTTGGTGCGCCGATTATTTTGTTGAAGATATAGTCATTGACTGAGTTTTGTATCCAACATTTCACTTTTTTCTCTTTCTTTCTAAGTTTTGCAATGGAATTCCTCTGATTATTATACATGGTTGTTAATTCTTCTTAAATTGGTTCTACATAACTCTTATGCAAAGTATCTCAACAATCTCGGGCTTGCTAAAATGTCTTGATTCTTAAATACCAAAACTCCTAATTCCTTTTAAAACAAAACCAAAGTTTGTGGCAAAGTGCTCAAAAAAGCCATTTTTTAAACGTCAATGTGCACACCTTTTTACAATCTTTTTGGAAACTTAAAAAAAATATCTTCAACAAAAAGATGCAGCTCCTTTTTGGGATTTCCCTTTCAAGATTTAAAATAAAAAAACTATTAAAAAAAAAAATGTAGTATCTATTTCTATGAATTTTTCATAAAAATTTCACAACTTTGAAAATAGCAAACCCTTTTCAAAATATTATTATTTCCTTCAAATAAATCATTTTCAACGAAGGCATACCATTATACCATTAAAAACCTTATGCTTTCCTTCAAAAACCCAATATTTCACGAATGAAACAAAAACTTTTGAGTTGCCTTTGAAACATGAAAGCCTTTGGAAACGACTTAATAGACTTTGAAAGTAAACTTCGTTTGTTGTTTTGCACCAAAGAAAAAAAAGTTTTTTTTTTTTTTAATTACTCTTGCTTAGTGTTCTAGATATCGCACTTCCTCACACTCATGTCGTGCGAAAAATATGAAGTGTGTGGACTGATAGGGGATGCGCCAAGTTTTCCATTTTGTGGGCACTCTCTTTTTAGCTGTGGTGCGAAAGTGACGGACGTGAAAGCGATGCATTTCTCTTTCTCGAGACGTGCGAAAGTCAAACTACTCTCTTAGTTTCAACGTCGAGGTCATTGTTCGACATCTTGTCCACGATATTTGATGATACACTGCTCCCTAAAGTTGTAAGTTACATAGGGCTCTCCTACCACGGTAAAACATGAAAAGGCAGAAACACACACAGAATAACACGAAAATTAAAATAGAGCTAACAACTCTTCCTATCAAAATAGTTAAAATAGATACATAGTACAAATTAAATGACTAGATAATTAAAATAAACTACATAATACAGATTAAATCACTAGAGCAACACTCAACAAAACTGAACTGAAATAACTATTACACCGGAGAGACAATGGAATTAAATATTTTTGAACATTTCCCTTCTATTCTAAACTAAATATGAAACTCAATCGCTCTGGGGTAAAACTCAACAAAAATGAACTATATTTGAAATGACTATTACACCTGAGAGACAATGGAATTAAACATTTTTTAACAAGAAACTGTGGTGGGGGGTCTTACAGGAAGCTTTGCGGGAACGCAGAGACGGTTGTGATCGATATGGCGTAAAGGCAAAACCCATATTGTGATTGGAACGTCTAATGATAGGATCTGCGAATCCGCAGCCGAGTTGGGGGCACATTTTCTGGTTGTGGCTAGCCATTGACATGGCACATTAGTCAGGTATTTCCACGTATTACTCTTTACCATGTTCACTCTTCATTCTAATTCGACGATGAGATCAGAAATGATGCTGAATTAACTTGGTGGTGGTGTGATTGACAATTATAAGTATCTTGTGTCTCTGGGTTTTTTCCATGGTTGACGGAATGATTTTGACCTTTTGGCGTGCATATGGTTTAGTGTAAGGCTAAATGATTGAAAAAGATGAAGCTTAAAGGGAATTCTAGTTTGCTGTTGCTTTTGTATCTGCTAATACTGCCTATCTCACATTCAAAAACGAATCAGACGCAAGATACACTAGTATTATAGAATATATGGAATCCAAAACATAACGTGACGGTAATAAGAAACCCCAACATTATTCCTGGTTGCATATCAATCATAATAATCAAGCTCTGAAAAACGAATCTGTATTTGCAATATTCCTTCGTAGACTTATTAGCTGTTTTCACCAAAGATTGAAAAAAATGGTTAGAATTAAGATTGATATGCATGGTCTAATTAGGCTAAGGGTTTTTGCCTGACACTTTCATTTGATTCAAACTTCAATTTAGTAATCGCTCTTAGGATTCCTTTGAACACACTGTTATGATCATCAAACAAATCGTGACATATGTGTAGTGCAAGGAATGAACACACAGAGATGGAACGTTGAGTTTAATATATATATAGAACTTTTAAGTTTATTTATTTATTCTCAAAACAAAGGATGGTTTTTTTGTTTGAGATGGATTGCATTTTTATTACATGGAGGTTCATGTTCGATACAATTCTCGTGGTTTACAATGGCATGCTAAGCATAGATATTTTTATTTATTGCTATGTTGAGTGTCTGTTAAAGTTCAAATTTTAAGTATTAGCTATCCCGAATCTTACTGTTCATATCTTCACCAAATACAACGATTTTGCAGATTAGGGTCTTCACTCAGGATGTCCATTAACTATGAATATCACATTCAAATGTAGGATGGCGTGTGTAGTAATATAGTTGTATGAATATCACATTGAAATGTAGGGTGTATTGTGCAGTAATATAGTTGTAGGCTGGAGTAGTTAAAGCACCATATATCGTCGTTGACTATGCAACCTGGCGTGTGTAGTAATATAGTTGTAGTAGGCACAAGAATATCGAACTAAAAAAAGTGTACGTTGGATTCATGTCAACTTGTGTACAACAGCGCATTTGTCTGTTTCAACTGGTAGGATTGTCCTAACCTGTGACAATTTTGTGTATACCATCTTAATGGAAATCTAAAGAAACAAACCGACATTTTAACAAATAGGTTACTCTTCAACTATAATTAATGAAGTTTTCTATTATTAATTTCTATGTTAGATATTAATAATCAATTTTCTATTAATACAAGAATAATGATAATTATAAAGTTCGTTGATATAAAAATATAAATAATACTCAATGACTTTACTAATTGGAATTCCTCCTTTATTTAATATATTCATTTTTTAATATAAATAAATAAAATTATTTTAGAAGAGAGCCGAACGTCAAAGCAAAGTTAAAATATAATTTAAACCTAACATCCGTTACCTTCCATGAATTATTTTAAATTTTTCAATAATTTTATATCGACGAATGGAATTGGAAAGAAATTTTCGTCTTAATTATGCAAACAGAAGAAAGGTTTTTAAAAAACTCTTAACATTCTTCATATGTATGAAGAAATGAAGTGCTAACTCGTGAAAATCCATTCCTTTATACCAAGGTATATTCATAAAATACTTTTAATATCTCCTTTAAGCTAATTGTTGTGTGCTAAATTATATTTTTTAATGTTTAAATACGAATATATACAGGTACATTCCATTTGCACAATGAAGCACATCCTCATTTTCATACGAAAAATTCCTTAAGGGATTTGGAGGAAATTCAAAAGCAAGATTCAAATATCGAAATTTTTCGTGGATAACAATATCCCGCAACATTGGAAATTAAATTAATTTGAACTTTATTTTATTTTATTTGTAAATAGAGTTTTAAATTTTAATTTCGTTTGAGTTAATTCATTTTAAATTTCATTTAATTTGTGATCAGTTTTTAGAAGTTTAAATTAATTATTAAGTAAAGCTTATAAATAATATTTTAATGAATTTAAAATAACATTAATATTAATTTATTCATAATTCCATATATTAAAATAACATTTCTTAATACATAAATAATATTTAATATTAAATTACCTCGTTAATATAATATTAAGATAGATATGTGGTATTATTAACATTATTATAAGATTAAAGTAATAATAATAAGAGTTTAATATAACATTAATGACATATTAAAAATATATTAATTTACACATTTATAATGTCTTGACTATAAATTAATTTATACCTTACACATATTAATTATTGTTGATTACAGTTGACATGGTCAATTATAGTAACCTTCACTACTATGGTGAACCATACTTATCACACACATCATGGTCTATATGTAGGTGACCTATTATGACACAAAGTGAAGTATACTGAACCATAATGGATGGTCATGCTCTACCATGGATTCCTATAATAGATGTTCAATTTTAACCATATTTAAACATGGTTAACCATCAACAACCACCATTGCAATGGTATCATAGTCAAATCATTGTCACAAACCATAGTCAACGATGGTAAGTCTTAGTAAAACCATGTTCAGGCATAGTCAATGATGATCAAACATAGTCAAATATTGTTCAACCATAGTCATAAAATCATTAACCATAGCTATTCATAGTGAAAACATAGTTAGTGATATTTAGACATGGTGAACATGGACAACTATGTTAATTGTGGCTAACCGTAGTCAAGCAATGGTTAAACATAATCATTCATATTCAAAACATAGTAAGTGATGTTTAAATATGGTTAACATGGAAAACCATAGTTGACCATGGTTAACCCATACTCCATCCATTCTCAACATGAGAAACAATGGTTAATATGGGAAACCATGATCAACTATAGCCATTAATTATCAATATATACAACCATAATTTATCATAGAAAACTATGGTCAACCATGGTAACATTAGTGAAACCACACTCACCCATGGTGAACTTGGTCAAGCCATGGTCACCCATGGTTAAACCATGTTCACCCATAGTCAATGTTTGAAAATGTCTAATAATATTAATATTAATATGGATTAAAACACATTGGTTTACTAATATGTTACGTTCTGTCAATGGTGTTAAAAATTGGTCAAATATAATCTCCTATTATTATTATTGGTTAATATTAATATTTAAACATAGTCAAACAAAGTTGACCTTTATATTCAATGTCTAATTATTTAACCATGATGAAACTTGGTCAACTTTATGTTTACCATATTTAATAATAATAAACTTTTTTCACTCATAGACATGGCGTGTCCACTTAACTCAGCCATATTCAATTATAGTAAACCATGGTTGATCAAAGTAAAAAATGGTCAACCTTAGTTAACTAAGGTCATCCTTGGTGAGTTACAATAAATATTAAAAAAAAATTTACTAATAACAATATTGATATTAATAAATTTGATTAATAATAATAATAATAATAATAATACTAATATTGAGACTTTAGAATGGTACAAAAATCTATCCAATGTGGCAATGTGTCAAAAATTATGCAAAGTTACATTAGATTGCAATTTATCCAACCACATAATACAAAATTACGAACTTGGTCAACCACATTTACTAATGTGGTTGACTATGTTCGACTATATTTGACTATGTTTAATAGTCAACACTCTTCAACTTTGGTGAAACATAATCACCTATTAATATTATTGATTAATATTAATAATCAAGCATGTGGTAACATAAGTATCATAAATACATTTATCCAACGCCACATTGGGAGATTAAAAAATTAGCCAACCATATTTACTAGTGTGGTTGACTATGTTCGAATATGTTTGACAATCAACACTCCTCAACTTCGGTTGAAAATTATCACATATTAATGTTATGGATTAATAATAATAATGAAACACAGTCAACCACATTAGACAAACAAAATCACCTTTTATATTTAATGTTTGAACAATTGACCATGTTCAAACTTGGTCAACCCTATGTTTACCATTTTTAATAATAGTCAACTTTGTTCAGTAATAGTTGGGTGAGTCAACATAACTCAACCATATTCAATTAAAGTCAAACATTGTAAACCTTAGTAAACTAAACTCATGCTTGGTTGGTCACAATCATGATATAAAAATGTCTAATAATAAAATTAATATTAATAAATTTCAATAATAATAATAATAATAGTAATGATGAGGAGGAGGAGCACAAGAAAGTTGAATATATTGTTATTATTATATGATTGAATATAGTAGTATTAATTGACCATGATCAAATTTGGTGAATCCTATAACATTATAATAAATATTAAATTTATTAATAATAATATAATGGTATTATAATATTATTAGTAAGTATGGTTCATATTATAATAATAATAACAATAATAACAACAACAACATTATATTTCTAATAAAATAAGTATAAGAATAATAAATTATTATTAATATTATTATAATAATAATATTTCATAGTAATATGAGGGTTTGTAAATAACGGTTTGTTGAATTATATTAATAATAATAATATTAAGTTTGACTATATGAAATTATCATAGTTAGCTATATTCACTATATTTTTCTATAGTGGACTATAGTCAACAATTGTAGTTTCTAGATAACTATGGTTAATGTTTTCAACCATCATCAAACATACTTGACTATGTTCACTATTTTTGACAATGATCAAGTGAGAAATTTTTAGGGACTAATACTTTACTATGTTCACGATTTTTTACAATATTTAAGTGAGAAATTTTTAGGGGCTAATATTCGCATGTGTGCTAATTTTCTATGTTTTTTCCAAAAAAAACATTTGTTAATTTCTTTCTATGTTTTTCCAAAAAATCTATTTGTTAATTTCTATTTTTCCTAAACTTGATTTGCCCAAATTTTATATCATAAAATTATTGTACCCTAAAAATCACCAAATTTTTATAAAGACCATATAAAATCGTTATAAATTTGAATATTTTTACAAAAATATCACTAAACAATTTATAGTTTGCATGTTAGGGACTAGTAAGATTCACCAAAGTTTTTAAACTTTTAGATAAATTTTCATCCTTCAAATTTTTCTTGTGGTTGAGTATGGTCAGCCATAAACATTAGTTATTCATCATAAGCCATCATCAACAATGGTCAATAATGATCAACCATGGGTAACCATATTTGACGATAGTAAGCCTTTGATAAGGATAGTCAACCCATGCTTAACCTTGTTAACCATGATGAACCATGGTTAAAATGGTCAAACATGCTCAACCTAAGTTAACAATGCTCAATCTTAATGTAACATTGATATATTTATGTTACATTAATACATTATTAGATTAATGGTTTACTATCATCAAAATTAGTCAACCTTTGTCAACCATATTCAACCTTGGTCAACCTTGTTAACCATGAAACCACAAAATATCTTTAAATTTATATATAATAATATTATTTATATTCTTAGTATCTTAAAAAATGAGATATATGTCTTGATAAGTGTCATCTTAATGTCATCCATACCTAAATTGTTTGTGTATTTGAGAAGAGTTTGAATCAATTTTTAGGAGCATCATGTCACCCATGTCGTTTATCTTGATTTTGTACACATTGAGTACATGCTCATGGTTATGCATTTAAAGAAGAAAAATGTAACTTCTATTATGATGATAAGGTTGGGTGTCTTATCATTAATTTTGAGACTATCAATCATAAAATTATATTGTCTATGTTCTGTATTTTGTTTGAGAATCTTTAAGAAACTCTACATTCCTAAGTTCATCAAATCTATATAATATAGCAACGGTGGTGGGAGTATTAAACATGATCCTTTTCTTATCTCACCAAATGTTTGCTAATTAAAAATTGTTTTCAAGTCCATAATAAATCTTCCTCTCACTATTTATATTTTTCTTGATGGTATACTTCCAATTTAGTTTCTTTGAATATTAATTGTAAGATATTTGTATGAAGAAAGTTCTCATAGATTTTTGTTTTCATATAAAAATGTTCAATAAGCGATCTTTTGAGATTTTATTATCATAATATTTATTTTATCATTGTGCACAACCATATTCATACTAGACTAGAAATCCTTAAATATTCTTAGATTGTTATCAAGTTCAGAAAAAATAAGAACCATGGTAATGAGAAAGTTATCATAAGAATAAATAAAAAGGATAATGACTCGGTATCAATAAAAACAAACTCAAAGTATTATTTTAAAGATAGGCATAAGAATATTTTAACTTTTTAATGAAAACAAACTCAAAATATTATTTTAAACATTCTATGTTTAGAAAGATATTAAATTTAAAAAAAATAAAAACATATTATTATGAAATTATTAATAAAACATGAAGTTAGGTCATATCTAAAAGAAATTACGAGACTTAGGAGACCAAAGATTTAAAAGATAAAAATGATGAATTTTAAAATGTTTGACTAATAAAGACATTATGTTAATTTTTATTTTTTAAACCTAACATTCTCTTAATATTAGTTTTTAAAACATGAATAGGGAAATATAACATAAAAATAAATTTGAAATTTTATTTTTAAATATTTATCTAATTGTAATTTTTAATAGAAAATAATGATATTTTAAATTATTTAGTTTATTTTTATTAAAAATATTACATTATTATATTTATCTACATTCTATATACTATTATATAAATGACGATAAAAATATATAATAATATCTTTTAAAAAAATTATTTAATAAAATTACCAAAAACTTCATTTAGTAAGTTTATCAAAATAATTAAATATAAATATAAAGAAACATATTGAAATTTTCTATTACTTACCAATAGCCACATGTTGGAAAGAAGTGATTAATCTAAAGATTATGATTATAATAAGAGTAATAGCCCATGTCAAACAAGTTCCAATCATAATTACTAATTCTTCTAAAAATAAATAATAGAATATATCTATATAAAGCCTTTCAACATATTTACCTTTCAGTATTCACTTTTCTAAAGCCATCCCATATTTACATCAATGCGAGTATGTGAATTTGATGAGCAAGTGCAATGTGTACATAGAAAGAAAATATCTATACCTCCTTAAAAATTTTGTCGTGAGGATTATCGATCAACATCGGTAATAATTTTCCATATTAAGATATATTTTCCTTATTCAACAAAATGTTTTAATAACAAAAAATATATTATAATTTTTATGTTTTAAATTATTTTAGAAAATAATATTTTATAAATTTAAATTTGAAATATATATATATATATATATATATATATATATATATATATATATATATATATATATATTAAAATTACATATATTAAAAATATAATATTTCGTTTTTATAATCAATTAATTATTTAAAATTATAATGATTTCGATCATTTTTGATGAATTTATCTTTTTAATTTAGAAATAAATATATTATAAATAAATGATTATTTTAGTTATGGCATTCCTTGGTTTTTACTTGTATTAATGTGTTCCACTTTTAAGAGTAAGGGATTACATATTTATTGTGCTAATGAAGTTTTAAGTATTTTATGTGAATTCTAATTTTATTTTCATCATAACAACAATCTAATTATGGCTTTTTCCATTACTTCCAACATTTTAGCTATTACATTCCTTGGTTTTTACTTATATTAATGTGTTCCACTTTGAAGACTAAGAAATTACGTATTTATTGGGCTATTGAACATCTGTATGACATATTAATGAGATTATGTGTTTATTTTGCTAATCATTGCTTTTATGCAAACTGGGTCACTGAACATGTTTGGGATGCTTCATAGACTGTAAAATAAATAACGTTCAGAGGATAATGTAAATTATCAGAATTTTTAAATATATATATTTTTTTATGTATAAGAAAAATGAAAAATAAAATTATTTAAATGATAGATATGAAACGCCTACTATTTAGTGAATGTGTCCGTTTACTCCCGTCAATTGAACCCTGCGGAGTTGAAATGGGAGAACCCTGAGGAATTGGAATGGGACTGACGAACATTCAAAATACAAAGACATTAACCATACAATATATTTTGTAATTACGCAGAGCATTTATAAGCTAGCATCATTCAACACGCGTCTATGATATCAGTTTTCCGTGTCAAATCAGCAACCTGAGACGAATAGTCCTTCTCTTCCTACCACTAGAAATTTTAAATCCATTCGTGGAAGATGAACAGATCATAACATTCTTCCCCTCTATGTTATTGCCTACTAATAGAAATTTCAATTCCATTAATTGCCTATGTTATTGCCTACTAATTGCGATAACAACTGCCCACCTCACTGAATCAAATGACATCCAATCTTGACGCAAGATCGCATTAATTAATGAGATGGAATTAATGAGATTTTCATGGATATTTCCATGGTAAGCCCACCGCACTGAATCAAACGACATCCAATCTTGACGCAAGCTGGCATGGAATTTCATGACATTTTCATGGTAAGTGCAACGCACTGGACCCAAATTATGTCATCCATATTGACACAAGCTGGCATGGAGTTTCCATGGTACGATTTACTGACGTTATAGAGTGGAGGCCCTCGCATAGTGCAGATTTTGACTTGTCAAGTCATAGCATCCAAATTGGACGTCAATTCTTGAGGAACATTTTCCGACTTATTACAACGCTTTCGTATTGTATGCATGTAGAGAACTTGGTGACGAAATTCATGGAGGTGGAGAACTTCGTGCAGCAAATCATATAAACAGTTCAGGTTTTAGGATGTACTTAGAGGAAGAAAAAATATGTTTTTAACTATTAACTTATCCAAATTGTATAGGTAAATTTATAGATAAACACAATTACATTATTAAATGTGATTAATGTATGCTATCAATTACATAATCACATTAATAAATCTAATTTATATATACTCATAAACTTACACTAAACAATTATGTTAAAAAATACGTAAAGTTTTAATATTAATATTAATATTAATATACAATTGTAATTATTACGTTTTAGTTGCGTGAACGTGGGAGTAGGTTCGTGTATGGGTTCATCGTTGGGTTCACATAAAGTGGTGTTGAGAAGATAAAGGAGAAACTTAGCAATGCCAAGTCCGGCTTCAGAGCAGCAAGGTGCTTGTTGAGAAGCTTTCTTCCTCGCTAGAAATTGGTATCGAGCTTCTCGCAAGTCGGTGTTCGACTGGGGTTCGAGAAAGGTTAGTACTTAAATCTCTCTCTCTCTTTTAAAGAAGATTTGCAACGGACTCTTCCAATGAACAAATCCGGCTTCTATCTCGCAGAATTAGAAGAGAAGAATAGGCCACACAAGACCCTCTCAGAGATATGTTTAATGCTAGTAGTAGTAGAGTTACTAATGAGTCGAGCACTTGTATGAGGAGACAAAACCTCAAGCTAGATGGGTTTTTACCTAAAATTTCTGCCTCAATAGTTTATGCCGTATCCGGGTGTCTCACATTTGAAAGCCGCTTACCGTAATCACAATCAAAGAATTAAGAACTTCAAGAAATGCATATCCTTTGGTTCAAAGAGATACGTAATAGTAGGAGTTGAGAGTAGAACTAAAAAGTCAAAGGAGCAAGTAAATTGACAACACGTTCTCAATCGACTAGAAAAGAATGCTGCTAAAACTGCCTTGGTGAAGGATCAGATGGACAAAGGTCCAAGTTTCGGTTAATGATGTACATAGAGTTTGAATTTCAGACAGCAAGGTGATCTATCCGTAGTTAGACATATTTCCCAAGAATCTTTTAAAGGTTTGAAGATGTAGAGAATTGTATAAGCTGAGCGCCTATCTCTACAAGGGATAGCCTAATCATTTTAATAAAAATGATCGCATTAAATCTTGAAGAAGTCCGAAAAACCTATCTCGACTTCATTTTTGCAAAGGGAAAAAGTATTCACACTCATGAACTTAGCAGCCCAATTCCCAAGTTCCCTCATCTCGTTCCCTAAAGAAGTTGAAAGGCCATCCCAGCTAGCCCGAGTCAAAAACGTAGGAAAAATCAAAGACTAACTATAGCCTCTCTTCACGAAGAGTCGACATAGAGAAACATGCTTTTCCCATCTATGAGCCACTTGAGCCTCTGTTCACAAGACATGTCATTTCGACTTGTATGGAGCCGTGTACCCCAAACTCGAGATACCTTTTATTAAGGGAGTCATAAGGAGTGGAATATAGATAATTTGTCACAAAGACAGACGTACAATTGCTTGATCAGATGATTGTGGAATATAAGCTCATGTGTGTTGTGCAGAAAAAGTGAAGTGGAAGTCATGAAACAATCATTCAAAGGTTTTGGCTGGAACACCGGCAAGATGTTGGGAACTTGAATCATCCCCTACAATGCTCACCAAGATGGAGCAAGAAGTGCTCAAAGATGAATAGGGTGATGTTCGTTTAATCCAGATGGCACTTCACAAAATAATATGATTGGTGCACTTATCGCATTAATCCAAGAACATTTTGTGGAGCAGATTTTGCACTCTCGTATAAAAATAAATTGATTCTAATGAATCATGTAAACATAACCGCCTTGAATACTTCCATAGAGATTGGATTGAAAGACATTTGCTTAAAGAACCAAAGAATATTCTATGGAAGTAAGTATACCTTGCAAAACTTACCACGTTGGTAGACATTCTCAAATTGCAAGAAGTATCTCACTTGAAGCATCTTTGGAGATTTTTTCATGCTATTATTACTAAAGTTTTGATCACTTTATATACCAAGCCAAAATGACAAAGTCTATATATAAGCTAAATAGACTTCCTGGTACTAAATCTTTCATAAAGAGATATGGTATAATTGTTGATGATCTCATTGCTACTCAAGTAGAAGACCAAGAGACATGCCAAGAAGGCTCGCAGACGGGCCGAGCTCTACTTATCGCCCGAGCTCAGAAAAGAGACGCGAGCCTGGGGAAGCCAAAGAAAGAAGACAAAGATAAAGGGAGAAAAGGATATTATCGTTCTACTCCCAAGACCCATTATTATCACTTCCACATGACATTCGTCCTAAGGATGTCAAGATTGCCAAATGAATGAAGTTATCTGCTGGTTATGTGGTCAACTTGGTCATACTTCCAATATGTGTCCAACAACCTTAGAATCCAAAAAGGGTCCGGGTAAGAAGTCTCAAAGAACAAACAACCATCTACCAAAGCATCTACCGTCAAAACCGAACCTAGATATGCTCATTGTCATTCTTCCCATTCACAAAATAGCGCATTTTCATAATCGTTCCCGGGTTTGTTATTCAAGAAGATGTCGAACACTCTTCCCCGCCGAGTGTTCCTCCGAGTCTCTCTCACCTCTTCCGATGAAGAAGTCAATCCGTATTTTTCATTGTTCTAATTCACAAACTCGTAATTGTTCGCATTCTGAATCCGACTATTCTTCTGATGACTCTCTTCCGTGAAGAACCTTCGTTAAATTGAAAGTCCTCATGGCCCAAATAGATGATGATGAGATGAAAGTCTTTACTCAAATCCTGCCATGGAGGAAGGAGATCTTAAAAGCCGCATTAGTCAAAGCTTTATGCAGCATGATACTGGATCTTCCATTGGGCTTCCTCCGTAAGACACCAAATCTTTGTTGATGTTTCTTATGATCGTAACACTCAAATCATATCTCCAACACAATTCTAGCAAAGCTCGTGCACTCACTTTGGGGGAGATGATTAAGGAGATACACAATCTGAACCGAAATCCGTGGTATGAAGAATGAGATTTCTGTCCTCAAACATCAAAGGCTACCAAGGACAACAACCCCCATGTGTTTCAAGAAAACATGTAAATTACACTATGCACTCGCACCACACTCCCATGTTAAAAGGTCAAGGCAAATTTGATGCTTCTCGCTGAGGCCGTAGAAATAAGTGACATGTAGGTCATGGCAAGATGCGCATCGCCATCAATTCACATTAATGTAAACATTTTTGTTGTAAAGTAAAGAGTATACAACCCTCTATTGCATCATGATTCAGTAGCAGTATTATCAACATTCTTTCCGTGAAAATAGTTCCATCAAGATATTTGGTTAAGGCACAAAAAAGAAGGTTATGGGACTAGGGAAGAAACATTTAGAGTTTGAAGTTTCAAAAGTTGTTGTTTGCTTTGATTCACGTTGTGTAAATCTTTCATTTGCGCTTCAGACATTCCAAGCTTGATTGCATATTAGGAAATTTATTTTTAGCAACAGCTTGAGCCCCATGGTTCCTTTAGATTTCCTAACAACTCAAGTAGATATTTTATTACAGTCCGGACAAAGGATCAAATTCCATACATTTCAAAAACCAAAGAGTTCTACCATGGTTCCGGCTATGCAGAACTTCATAAAGCAGAAAAAAATTCTGGAGGAACTCAAAGACCATAAGTGCACAATCAGAATAGAAGATCAATTGAGTTCTCCAAAAGTTCAGAACAAATATCCGGGTCTCGTAAAGAGTTTGAAACACATGTTGCCGAGAAGAACCAAATGCATTCGGCATCTATAAGCAACATTGTGTTGAGTCAGCTCTACAAAGAAGGATACATGGGAAGGCTAAGGCAAATCCAGAAGCTATCCCAATGTCGCTGGTATCACAGACAAATTTCCGCTTAAAGGAGATTGATCTCTGCCTTCTACAGAAAGTTGATAAGAGAATCCAGCCTCTGAACCGCGCTATGGATTCTATGTAATAAAGAAGGAACAGATTCGAGGTGTTCCTAGACTTGTCATAAACTACAAACCTCCGAACTCTGTTTGCAGATGACACATATCCTATTCCTCACAAATGAGATTTAATGAGGATATTTTCAAAGTTTGATCTAAAAATCTCATTTCGTGCAGTACTCTGTCGAGCATGACAATTGGAAGATCAGATTCAAGATACTTTAAATAGGCATTACGAATGGAATGTGATTCCATTTGGTTTGAAACATGCGCCTTCAAATTTCAAGGTAATGGATTCAAATTTTTCGTACCTTAGCATGAATACTGCTTGCTTATATTGATGATCTTCTAATCTTTCTGAAGAATTTGGCAGACTATTTTAGACATTTGAAAAATATTTATGAAATTGGTCCAAAGAAATGGTCTCGTCTTAAGCAAGAAGAAGATGAATCATGGTTGACCAAAATCAAGTTTTTAGGGCACAATAGAAAACGAGCAAATTTCTTTACAAGTCCATGCACTTGGTTTGTAAGACAAGTTTCTAGATGTCATTTTGGATAAGACTCACCGCAGATTTTTAGGTGTTTCAATTATGTAAGCAATTTTTACCTTCTGTGCCATTGACAAGTCTCAAGCACCAGACCGAGGAAGAACCCAAAACCTTGGACGCAAGCTCACACTACCGCCAAAGAAATAAAAGCCAAGGTTCGTAATCTTCCCATTCTTTATGTTATGCTGATGATGTCAGATCTAAGATTGTTAGAAACGTATTGCCAGCAATATAGGTTGGGAGGTGTACTCAAGAAGAAACCAAGTGAAGATAGTCCTAAAGAATAAAAACAAGTGGTACACAGTTTTGTATCTATTGTATGTGGAGCAAGGCATCTGAACTATGCTACAATAGAAAAAGAAGTTAAAGCAAAGATGGAACTGTGACGCAAGTTTTCTATTCACTCGACTAATAAACATTTCGCTAAGAACAAGGCAAGATCTGAAAATGTAATCACTAAAACCATCAAGAATCTCGAAGATGCAAAGTTTGCAAGATGGCAGCGCTATTTGCATACTTTGATTTTAAAGTAGAACATATTAAGGGTTCAAAATTGTTTGCCAATTCTTATTAGCAGAGAATTTATCCAAAGACTAAGAAATCGCATTGATAACCCGAAGAAGAGGAGACACATACTGGTTATCATCACGTAATGGGACCATGCTCATCGAGAGAACAACTAAGATATATATCGATGAAGAATCATGGTCGGTCTATGCAAAAAAATGGAGTCCTACTTGCTAACCGTGGAATACCAAAGTGCTAGACGCAAATATGCCGAATCATAATAATCTCCAGCACTTTGTACCCGTAAAAGGAGAGTGTACCCCAAAGGAAGTCGCATGGATACATGACATGATGTATTCACATAGCATGATAGCTTCCTATGAAGCTGAAGAGCACTCTCCCAGACTGGGACATCTCTCGTTTACTCAGCATCAGCAGGCGGGAGATATAACAAGAGTCTATTACAAAACATACCACATAAATAGAAAACAAGGAACCTTGGCCAATACATCAGCGCATTTCAAACATGCCAGTAATGATCCTGGGCCTATTTTTCCCGACACTGCTTATGATTTTGCAAAATACAAGAATCTATGGTGGGATTTGTTAAACAAAGATGGACGTGAGGAAACTCACTATACAAAGTTAAAATTTTCTCCACATGGATTAACTCAAGAGAGCCACCAGCACTTGGTTGGAAAATTGGTGGTATGACTATGGTGTTAGCCCATTTAGCATGGATCCGCACTAATATGAGGCTCATTTTCATGGACAATGTACAAATTGTCTCAAAGTCCAAGTAGGTGGAATGCTTTCACTCATCCATGCCAAACTCCGTGAAAGAGATTGAAGGACTTGAACACAAAATGAGAAATCCCATTCTAAAGTCCATATGGAAAATGTATCAACAAGTGGTTAGTAATGACCAAGATTAAACATCAGATCATCTTAAATAAGCCCATGATTGTTCGGCGCATCTATACCAAAGCATGGGATGATGAATTCTACTACAAGATCGATACCCGAATGTTCAAATCTTGGATCAGCCCGCAGCTGTTCCGCATATGGTTCACGGGAGCCCCACTAAAACAAAGTTTTCCATGTGTAATAATACCCAAATACGGGTTTGTCAAAGGATGTGAGTTTTCTCTCGAGGGCTTTTCATCTCGTCCAAAAGTACTTCGTAGATAGTTATTCTGTTTCCCTCGTGGCCTTGTACTTAAAGGTATCCACAATGTAATAATCACATACCTTCACATGTGTATGTAGGAAGGTTCGAATCTCGCGCGGATGTCACTTTGGTGTTACCCGAAAGCAATCATCCACCTTCCAAGTGTCAATAATCCGATGGTTCTACAGAATGTTTGCCTCTTCCATCCTATATAAGGAGGAGTAAGGCTCATTCGAAGGATCGGCATTTGATGGCCATTTGATCCGAATTTCATCGGAATTTAGGAGAGATAGGCATTTAGAGTTTCAGCTTTTGTATTTGTGTGTTTAGAGTTCAGTTTTTGCTCCTTGCTCGCATTCGCGCGCAAGATTTTATGACCAAGCCAGTACCACGGAGAATTAACTCACAGTCCTTAGAGAACCGAGAAGCCCGCGTGTCTATGTGCTCGGCATAGGCAAGAACCTAAAGTGGCTAATTCTATAGATTGAGTCCGTATCTATATGTTTGTGTGTTTTATGCTCAATCTTGTTGCTCACAAAGGCATCATTCCTTGCGGTTTTCCTTTATCTTCTCAACACCACTTTATGTGAACCTGATGAACCCATACACGAACCTACTCCCACGTTCACGCAACTAGCGGCCTATTCGCGCTCTTCCCTTCGCCTTTTATGGCCTTGGCGTCCCCGATGGTTTGGGCGAACCTCTGAATAACTTTCAAGAGTATGAGAAGATAACGTTGTCTTAGCAAGAATTAACAATGCACAAGAGTAACAAGCATTCTAATGATGGAACAATGAACATTCTTTATTAATCTCGAATGATATTACAATTAGATTACGTACTTCACCAGACTTTTATCAGAGATTGACTATGAATAGTATTTCTACTGCATCAGTTGCTATTCAACTTTTCTGTTTCAAATTAAGTCTTTTGGGATTCAACAAAGAAATTCAATCGTACACGGTCGAGTTCTCTTAATAGAGCTTATTGATTCTTTGATTGTGATTCGGTGGCCGCTTTCAAATGCAAAACACCCGTATCAATCGTAAACTTGTGAGGCGTAAATTTTGGGTAAAACCCATCCGGCTTCGAGGTTCGTCTCTCATACAAGTGCTCGATCATTAGTAACTCTACTACTACTAGCATTAAACATATCTCCGAGAGGGTCTTGAGTGGCCCCGTCCTTCTCTTCTAATTCTCTCGAATGAAACTGATTTGTTCATTGAAGAGTCCATTTCAAAGCTTCCTTTCTTTAAAAGAGAGAGAGATTTAAGTACCGACCTTTTCGAACCCGCCGCGAACACCGAATTTACCGGCTTTGGATACCAATTTCTAGCAGAGGCTTCTCAACAAGCGTGCTTTCTATTCACAGTGCATTCTTGGCCTTGCTAAGTTTCTCCTTTATCTTCAACACCACTTTATGTGAACCCAACGAGAACCCATACACGAACCTACTCCCACGTTCACACAACTACGGGCCTATTCCCGCGTTCTTCGCCTTTAAGGGTCTTGCATCCCTCGGTGGTTTGGCGAACTCCTCCGCTTAACTTCTAACAAACTTTCAAGAGTATGAGAAGATAAATGTTGTCTTAGCAAAGAATTAACAATGCAATGCAGTAACAAGACTTAATGATGCGAAACAATGAACATTCTCTTTTATTAATCTCTAATGATATCACAATTAGATTACGTACTGACTCAGATCTCTTTATCAGAGATTGACTGCAATGGCATTTACCGGATCGTTTCTATTCAACTTTCTTTGCTTCAAATTTTGAAGCTCCTTGGGATTCAAAAAAGGAATTAACCGTACATGGTCGAGTTCTCTTCAATAGAGCTTATTGATTCTTTGATCGTGATTCCGGTGGCGCCTTTCAAATGCAAAACACGCATCAATCGTAAACTTGTGAGGCAGAAATTTGGGTAAAACCCATCCGGCTTGAGGTTCTTATCTCCTCATACAAGTGCTACGACTCATTAGTAACTCTACTACTACTAGCATTAAACATATCTACTGAGAGGGTCTTGAGTGGCCCTATCCTTCTCTTCTCACTTCTCTCGAATGAAAGCTCGATTTGTTCATTGAAGAGTCCATTTCAAAGCTTCTTTTCTTTTTAAAAGAGAGAGATATTTAAGTCACCGACCTTTCTCGAACCAGATCGTGAACATCGACCTACATCTGTTGCACAATACTATTTTAAAGCGGAGGCTTCTCGGATCAGCCCATTGTTCGAAATAAAAAAAGAAAAGACAGTCTCTAAATATTGAAATTTTATGGCAATACGATATGTCCTTTTTCCCCCGATAATATTCTGTCAAAATTTGAGTTCTGTAGAGGAAATTTATATTCTCGTCAAAATTTGAGTTCACGCTAGAGGAAATAGAGGGATGGAATATTAAATGAGACTCAATTGAATGAGATCATACAAATATGTGGCAAAATTCCACTCATGCTAACATTAGTGCACCATTCATAGGCTCGGGTTGATGATAGACATGAAGCTTATTCTGCACTGATGCGTAGCGAGAAAGATAAATGGGCGAGTGAAGACTTTAAGGAGATGCGCTACGCTTTTGCCTACGATGCTCTTCCCCATGATTGTAGAGATCCATTTTTAGATATATGTTCATATTTCAAAGGAGTGGGATTGGCACACTATGGAAGACATTATGGGAAAAACTGGCTTGAAAGATGTTAGAAAACGGAAGCTTTTGTTACTAGAACCACAAATGGTGTTGCCGATGTACACGATATCATCTTGAAACTCAGCTTCGCCAAAAGCTCAGGGAGGAAGAGTCACAAGAGGAAAAGCAGAGTGAGATTGAGCCACCGTGCTGCAAGGAGGCCGATGGCGTACCTCGAAGACAAAAAGGAGGTAACAAATCTATGAACTCGAAGAAAAAATTGTTTATAGGCGGGTTGTTTTGATTTAATTATACTTTATTTTAATGGCATGTATGGGGGTGCAGCCCGAAGAGGATTAAGGGAACACATACAAAAATGCATTACTGTATTTTCCACGTCAAACACGATCATTTTCCAAATTTTCACACCCGAAACACGAGATTTTTCCAAATTTTCCACAAACGCATTTTCACGATTTTCACGTCAAAAATGTGTAAAGCGAGACTTGCGATGAAGTGACGAGCGCGGCGCGTGTGCACACGAGTGTGACGGTGGCTGAGACATCGCGAACTCCGTAACGGCGACGAGGTGCGGCATAACCCGACGACGTCGACGAGGTGCAACAACCCAGCACGGCGGCGAGTGCGACAAGAAGCTCAGACACGGCGACGAGATGCGATAGCGACGGATGCACAAAACTCGGGAAGAATAAAATGATTAACTTCGCGGGTGATTTATTTACTAGAAAATAGTTCGGCCGAACTATTTTACATGTAAAAGTTCTGAGTCGAACTTTAGTTGCCGGTTTTCCAAACTCACGGCCAAAAATCTACGTCTTGCCCGCGCCGTACGATCAGCCGTCGGTCCTAAACGTGAATCACGAGTTCGCTTATTTGTAAAAACAAGTTCGGTCGAATGCTGCTATAGTTCGGCCGAACTCTATAAAATGTTCGTCGAGACTATTGCTTAAAAAGAAAAAAAATTTTCAACCCGCAATTCTCACAAAAGTGTAACCCAGGTTCACGTTTCCACCCTAGTGAATTCCCCCTTTTTCTCTAGATAATATTACGATTAGAAATTATAACATCCTCCTTTGAAATTCTTTTGTTTTTCACCTCCATAATAAGAGATCTCTTGATAAATACATTATTTTCAAACGGAACCTTACATTCATAAGCTATCAATTGAGACATACGACACTAATAACCATGAAAAGTGATTACTAATTAATGTATTTTTTTCTCAAAAAACTCGCTACTTTTTTAGAAAAAAAAAAACCTCTAGATCTTCATTAAGGAAAATATCTAACCAAAATAGGGGCCATTATCATCTTTAGAGAATTCTATAAGGACAATGTCCCTTTAAATAAATTAAAAATAACATTTCCAGCTTCCTTAGAGATATACTAGGACCAAAATTCTAATAAGGGGAATGGTAACATCACCTAAAATGGAGTCCTTCCAATATTTTCTTCCCTAGCATAAAATATGTGGGCTTACTACTTGAAAAATTATAGAAATTATTTTCATCCCCATTTATTGCCCAAAATCATTATAACATTTTTTTATCGCATGATAAAATCTAGCAATCTTGTAGTGAGTATATAGGAGGATCTATTATGGGAAAGTGGAGAAAGACAATTTACCTCCATCTAGTTCTTAAATTAACTCTTCCCAATCTATTTTTTATAAAACTTTCCCACTAAATCATTTTTTTGACATCTTCACTACTTCACACTTCTTATTATCTTCTCTTAATTCTAAATTCATTAACTCTTTTTTATATTTTGTACAACATTTGATGTTCTTTAAACCCTTGTCACTTTCTATTACTCTTCAATCAATAGCTTTTTCTACATCGAAGCTATTCATTCCATCATGGATGTTTCCATTTCGACTTGCATCCTACTAAGATTATTATGCATAACCACATATATCTTATAGCTCAATAATCTTCACTAAAATATATATCCATAGAACATCAAAATATAATACACTAGAAGAATTATGAAGAGAAAGGTAATAGAACTACATGCAAAAAGTTGTGCAAAATGAAAAATTAACAGTCTTTTCTCAAAATAATAATTAATAGGAAAGTGTATCTTCTTTCAATGATGATCCACCTTGCCTTTGATTGAATCACATATGTCAATGTCGTGATCTCCATGACATCTACCCTCCTTCCATACAAATGTATTGACATAAAAATAATTAAAATGAATGATATTATTGTGAATGGTATAATTAGTATATACTTCAATACTTAACTTTATTCATTTACATCCATTCTCAAGATTATAACCTTACTATTAAACCCATTTTCATGAGTAGTTTGCATATTATCTTCCTTGTTTTTACAATGGGAGAATATTACACATGGAGAGTCTAATAGAGAGAACCCATGTGAGGGTCATAAAAAATATCAAATAAATATGGATCCATTCCATCGATTAAATTAATCGTACGTACTTCATCACTCCATGAAATGGAGACACTTTAGGGTTTTCCTCTCTAAATTAGTTGTTCAATATTGAATTATTATGGTTGGATAAACTTTATGGATATAACAAAAATACATGAAATATGTATCATACTTGCAGAAACAAATTATATGTACATAGGAAATGGAATATCTAATAAAATATGTAAATTTATATGATTTATTATTAAAATAATCAATTTTATAATAATATATGCACACACTTGTCTTGATAAATGTTGTAAATGTAAAATTAGGATGAGTGAAACTAGGGAGATCCTCATAGTAACTAGTCATTTGCTTGGTATTTAAGACTAATATGTTTATCTTATATCTTTACTTTGTTTTATATTAAGTATAGTATAAGATTTTCAAGAAATAGTAGTAGTGTAAGTTTAGCTAGCTTGGGATGTGAAAATTGAGGAGTAAAAATGCAATGTCAATAACATTAAAGTGGGAAAAGATTAAAAAGTATAGAATATAAAGGTAATTATACATTTGTAGATGCTTTATTGCAATTGAAACATTAAAATGGAAATCATGTTTATTAGTGAAGCTACATTGTAATGAAAATAACACATTTTTTTGCATTAATACATTGCATCACTTTCATTAGATGGATATAACAATGATAAATATCCAATGTCCAAATTTATTCTAATATATTATTAAAAATATTTGAAATAACTTAAAACTTTAAATTCTGACATGTAAATCAAATTAATTTTTTATATTATTAATTTTATATCAATATTTGAAATATGAAAAGCATAATGTAATATCCTGTTTCGGGGATATCTCTAAAACACAGCAAACTCCAACCAGAGATAGACTGGGAGGGAATTTACCGGATATGTTGCCTCTGAAGAGAGGACGAGATCCGGAGGCTACCTGGCCCTTTCTAGACTCTGTCTAAGAGTGAAAGATAAACGCACCAAGTGGTATAGAACTAGAATGCTCAAAAACAATAATAAACATATAATATCATAGAAAGAGAATACGACAACTATAGCAACTCAATTAGAAAACATAGAGAGGAAATGTTGAGCCATTTTATTAATCTGAGAAATGTAATGAAGTAAAATAGGTAATATTGCTAAAAGAAAGTGAAGAAACACTCTCAGAAAAGACAGAAAATGGCTGCTCTATGAATTGCGTCCCAGCTGCTGGAAAACTGCCTCGTAGCTGCTACTGCTGGAATGGACTAAAGATTAGGGGTTGATCCTCTTGCTGGAATGAGATGAAAATCAGAAAATATCCTCTCCTCAATAACCCAGAAAAAATCCGAAAACCATTCCAAGAATGGCCAACCCCAGAAATCACCAGAAACTGCCTCGCTAGTGAATTACGCTGGCCTCCAAGGCTCTGTGCAGTGGCTAGATGGCAACAACTGAAATACTACCACAAACTCTTCCAAAAGTCTCCTAGCGGAAAAGGTTGACCCTCTGCTCAAAATCCCCGCGAAATCACCTGCAGAAACTCCAATCTGAAGCTCCTCTGAAATGGACTGCGTCCTCTCTCCTAGTGACTGCACAGTCTCTATAAGCTCCAGCTCCGCAACAAACCCAAACAATAAAAAGACTCACAAAATACTGATAAACAAACCTTGCCTGAGTAGGCACTCGAAGTCCCTCGGGGCTAAGGGCGAGATCTCCAACTGAAGACACTCAATGCACTAAATAGGGTTGGAAATAGGCTAAACAGCCGACGTGCTCAAGAAGTCAAATGTCACACTCAAAAATCATCAACTCCAGAATGAATGGAATGAGGAGGATCCTCCATCTTTTATAATGTTGGTTTCCCTCCAAAACCCAACGTAGCCTCTCTCTCTTCCACATACTCATCCTTATTTGCGCAGAAGATTGCAGAAACTTCTAGAGTGTATGTAGGCCCTCCTCCTCTACGTGGTGTTAAACCCCCCCCCTTGACCCCCACTTAATTCACAATGTTGTGGTACTAGGTGGATGTCTTATTTCACTTAAGTGAGTTAGACCCTATTCAATCGCTTTTTATTTATTTACAATCTATAGATGACAACTAAACAAAATCAAATATTCCAATTAGCTGTCACTAATTAGGAATATTACAGTCTCCCTCGGCAAAATGTTACTTGTCCTCAAGAAAATGAAGTGATGGATGCTGAAAAATCTTCTTGTTCTCCCAACTGGCATTCTCATCTGGAAAATTCTTCCACCTCACCAAGAATTCCCAGACCGTCCTACTCTGTAACCGCCTCTCCTTGGTATCAATAATGGCCTTCGGCTGCAACACCAAGTGCCCCTCATCATTTGTAGGTGGTAGCTCCTCTGTCACTGTCACTTGCTGCCTCAACGGCTTCTTCAAGAATGATATATGGAAAATGTTGTGGATCTTGCTGCCTTGGGATAGCTCCAACTCATATGCAACCTGCCCAATCCTGCGTATCACCCTGTATGGCCCGTAGAAGCAAGGTTTGAGCTTCTCAGCTTCCTTTTGCTTCAGCGATGACTGTCGGTATGGCTGTAGCCGTAGGTAGACTAAGTCCCCTACCTCAATCTGTCTCTCCACCCTAACTTTGTCGGCATACAACTTCTGATGGTTCTACGCTGTAGCCATATTGTCCTTGAGAGCTCGGAGGATGTCCTAACTCGCTTGGATCCAAATCTTGGCTCTAGGAGCCTTGCTAGCACTAAACATCCCATCAGCAAAAGATAAAGGATGATACCCATTCAAAGCATAAAATGGTGACATACTAATAAACATGTGATGTTTCGTGTTATATTAGTACTCCCCCAAATGCAACCATCTCAACCATGTGTGTTGCTACTCGCTGACATAGTTATGCAAGTATCCCTCCAGCCACTTGTTGACTATTTCCATTTGTCCATCCGTCTGTGGGTGGTAACTGGTACTCGATGTCAACTCCGTCCCCACCAGTTGAAAAAGATCGTGCCAAAATCTGCCCATGAAATGGTTGTCCCTGTCACTGATGATGGTCTTAGGAAGACCATGCAACCTAAAAACCTCTCTGAAGAACAGCACGACCACCTGTGCTGCTGTGTAATGCACAGATATGGCGAAAAAGTGAGCATACTTTATCAGTCGATCAACGACGACAAAGATGTAATCCTTGCCCTGCACCATGAGAAACTCTGTGATGAAGTCCATCAAAATGCTTTCCCATTTCTCCTCCGGAATGGGAAGAGGCTGAAACAGTCCTGTGGGATGGCTCATCTCCTCCTTATTCCTCTGAAAAACATCGCACTCCGTGATGTGCTGGAGTACATCCTCCTTTAGGCCCTTCCATGAGAACATCTCTCTAATGGCCCTGTAGGTTTTGGTAAGCCCCCGATGGCCTGCCAATGGAGAATCGTGTGATGCCTGGAGTATCTTCTTCTTAAGCTGAGACCCCTCAGTCAAGAAGATATTGTCCCTGTAATAGATGATCTCATCAACCACTCTGTACCTGTCATCTACCGCCTTTCCATCCAGCACCTCACACGTAAATCCGTCCTTGGATAACTCAACCAAAATTCAAGCCCTCCAATATGCATCAAAGCTCATAAGAGATAACGTGACTGGTCTACATGAAAGGGAATCTGCTACCACATTATTCTTACCCTTGACATACTCAATGTCAAAGTCATATGCTTGGATCTTACTGATCCACTTCTGCTACCTCTCCTTTAGCTATTTCTACTCCAAAAAGAACCTGAGACTGTTGTGGTCAATCCTCACCCTGAATCTGTTCCCTACAAGATACTACTGGAATTTGGCCAAGGCATGCATGATGTCCAACATCTCCTTGCTGTAAATAGGATACAATCTCTCGTGCGGAAGGAGTTTCTGGCTCTCAAAAGCTATAAGGTGTCCCCCCTACATCAATATTGAGCCGATCCCCTCTCCTGACACATCGCACTCTACGACAAATGGCTGCGTAAAATATGGAAATGCAAGCATTGGGCAGCTACTCATCACCTCCTTGAGCCTATCAAAGGCTCGCTACGTTGTATCTTACCAATTGAATGCCCCCTTCTTCGTCAAATCTGTAAGGGGTGCAACAAGCTGTGAGGAGCCTTTGACGAACTTCTTGTAATAGGTACATATCCCAATGAACCCTCAAAGTTCCGTCACATTCTTCAGATATGGCCATTCTCTGATGGCTCTAATCCTCTCCTCATGGACTCTTACTCCGTCCACTCCAATAATATGACCCAAATACAACATCTCTGTCATCCCAAACTCACACATAGAGAGCTTAGCATAGAACTGTTTCTCTTCCAAGATGCGTAGTACTGCCTCTATATGTTGGAGATGCTCCTCCCAAGTCCTGCTATATATGAGTATGTCATCAAAGAAATCCAGCACAAACTTCCTCAGATGACTGCAGAAGATATGGTTCATGCAAGACTGAAATGTGGCTGGTACATTGGTCAGCCCAAAAGGCATAACCAAAAACTCAAAGTGCCCATACTGACACCTGAAGGAGGTCTTGGGAATGTCCTGCTCCCTCACACGAATCTGATGGTACCCTAATCTCAAATCAATCTTCGAGAAGAACTTAGGTCCTCTCAGCTCATCCATCAGCTCATCGATCTTGGGTATAGGGTACCTATTCTTCAGAGGCTTCTTGTTTAGGGCCCTGTAGTCAATGCACATCCTCAAGGTGTCGTCCTTCTTCTTCACCAACACTACAGAATAAGCAAACAGACTTGTGCTCGGTTTGATGTGTCCAAGAGCAACCAACTCCTAGATGACCCGCTCAATCTCATCCCGATAAGCTTTGGGATGCCTATAGGGTGTAGTGATCACTGCCTGAATACCCTGCTCATGCTCGATGGTATGCTCAAACTCTCTATCTGGTGGCCGACCTGGTGGTATAGCCCCAAACACTACCTCATGCCTGTCAAGGATGGCCTATATATCTGGATGAATTGCTTGACTGGTGGTCTCTATCTCTGATGCCCGCAACTCAACCGCCCACTCTATGTCTCCCTTCTGGAAGTTTGCCTCCATCCGGTGTGCTGAAACTATCTGAGGTGGGTAAGTATGCATCCCACAGATCTTCTCATGCTTTCCGGTCTTCTTGTCATCCCACTCCATCTCTAAAGCATCCCAATCCATGGTGACCTTCCCCAGAGTAATCAGCCACTAAACACCCAGTACCACATTGGTATCTGGTATTTTGACCACGAAAACGTGATTTGTCACGGTGTAAGTACCCATCATCACTGCTAACTCCAAAACATATTGGGCATTCTGCATCGTCTGGGCTCTTGGGACCAAGACTAAGAACCCGTCAAAACTCTCGGCCGGTATACCCCTCTGCTCGACCATGTATGCATCAATGAAGTTGTGGATTGCCCCACTGTCAACCAAGATTGATACTCGTTGGCCACGTACTGTCCCTCATACATGCAGCGTCAAATACTTAGGAACTCCTTGCAAAGCTACAAGGGCCCCTCCTGTGGGTGCAAAGGCTGCACCTCCAGTCCCTAGAGGTGGAGGCGGCAACTGATCTTGGGCCGTCTGACTATCTCCTGCCTCCTCATCATCCTCCTCATCCTCTTCCCTACTATCATCGTAGAAGACCTCAATGAAGTGTGTTTTTCCAGCAGCACACCTATGCCCTGGTGCCCATGACTCTTGACACGTGAAGCATAGTCGCTTCTTCCTCAGCTCCCTCCTGGCATCATCATCTTTCTGTGTCTGTCCCGAATTCTCCTTTGGAGGAGGAACCCTCACATCCTTCTCCTTGGGCTGGAAGCCTTGTCTCTGGGGGTAAGGTGTCCACGTCCTGATCAATGCATCCTGTAGGTCCCTAGTCCTATTGATAGCATCCTTGAGTGTGGTTGGTCTAGTAGATCTGACTAGACCTCGAAGTGGCTCTGCTAATCCCTCCACAAACATATAGATCATCTATGTCACAGATATATCTGGCACCATCACTGAGTCCCTCAAGAAATCTGCGATGTATGTCTTTGGGCTCCCTGTCTGCTTGAGCTTTGTCAGCTCAACAAAATGTTGTTCCGGATCCCTCGAGTCAAAAAACTCCATCAACCTCCTGGTAAACTTGGCATATGTCATCACTGTAGAGTGTCTGAGTGTAACCATCCCACGGAACCACCAGTCTTGGGCCTCACCATCCAAATGTAATTTCGCCACCTTGATGGCCTCCGTCTCTAACATCTGGTTAAGCTGGAAATAGATATCCAGCTTCTCCACCCAAGACTTTGCCAAACTGTTTGATAATCCATCAAACGTAGGTAAATGAAATCTACTAGAGGCAAGCTGGGAATCTCCATCATGATAATGCCAGTGCCCTCTATGATGGTTGCGAGGTCTACTGTCCCGCTGGAGCTGCACAAAATCTCTAAATGTGAGAGCTTCCCTGAACTCTTGCTCGTAGGACTAATACTCTGCAAAATACTCATCTAAGTGTCTAGGCTCTACCTCCTGCTGGGCTCTTGCCCCTGTATCTACCCCCAAGAAAGTGGGCATGGTAGAGCGGGTAGGTGCATGTGAAGCCCTCGGCCGAAGGGTATCACGCTGAGCAGCACCCTGCACCGGCAAATGGTGGGATGTGCCTGATCCCTCTCCAACCTGGAAAACCCATGGAGCCTCACACTGTCTAGTCTCCATAGCGGTGAACCTCTTTCCCATCACCTCAATCTGTCTGGCTAAATCCTGCACTAACCTGAGGAGTGCCTCTCCAAACTATTTGGCCTCTGTCTCATCTGCCATCGGCTCTTTCTGCCTTAAATCTACTACAAGCTCCACCTGATCTGTGTCCGTCAGAGGCTCTCTCTCTTGATATGCGTCCTCCACCTGGACACAGTCTTCCTCTTCATAGGTGGTCTCCAACCTACACTCATGGTCTCTATACTTCCTGCCTCTGTATGATCTCTTTCCTGATTTCATAGACCACAGGCTGAGCTAGAACTATGCTTTGATACCACTATAATATCTCGTTTCGGGGATATCTCTAAAACACGACAAACTCCAACCACAGATGGACTGGGAGGGCATTTATCGAATATGTCACCTCTAAAGAGAGGACGAGATCCGAAGGCTACCTGGCCCTTTCTAGACTCTGTCTAAGAGTGAAAGATAAACGCACCAAGTGGTATATAACTAGAATGCTCAAAAATAATAATAGACATATAATATCATAGAAAGAGAATACGGCGACTACCGAAACTCAACTAGAAAACATAGAGAGGAGATGCTGAGCCATTTTATTAATCTGAGAAATGTAATGAAGTAAAATAGGCAATCTTTCTCAAATCAAATGAAGAAACACTCTCGGAAAAGACGAGAAATGGCTGCTCTATGAATTGCGTCCCAGTTGCTGGAAAACTGCTATGTAGCTGCCACTGCTGGAATGGACTGAATATTAGCGGCTAATCCCCTTACCGGAATGAGCTGAAAATCAGCAAATCTCCTCTCCTCGAAAACCCAAAGAAAATCCAAAAACCATTCCAAGAATGGCCAACCCCAGAAATGACCAGAACCTGCCTCCCCAGTGAATTACGCTAGCCTCCAAGGCTCTGCACAGTGGCTAGATGGTGACAGCTGAAATACTGCCACAAACTTTGCCAAAAGTATCCTAGGGGCAAAGGATGACCCTCAGCTCAAAATCCCCGCGAAATCAACTGCAAAAACCCCAATCTGAAGCTCCTCCGAAATGGACTGCGTCCTCTCTCCAGTGACTGCACAGTCTCTATAAGCTCCAGCTCCACAACAAACCCAAACAATAAAATGAATCACAAAATACTGAAAAACCAACCTTGCCCGAGTAGGCACTCGAAGTCCCCCGGGGCTATGGGCGAGATCTCCAACCGAAGACACTTAATGCACTGAACAGTGCTGCAAACAGGCTAAACAGCCGGCATGCTCAAGAAGACAAATGTCTCACTCAAAAATTATCAACTCCAGAATGAATGAAATGAGGAGGCTCCTCCATCTTTTATAATGTTTTTTTCATTCAAAAACCGATCGTAGCCTCTCTCTCCTCCACATACTCATCCTTATCTGTGCATAAGCTTGCAGAAACTTCTAGAGTGTACGTAGGCCCTCCTCCTCTACGTGGTGTTAGGCCCCCCCTTAACCCCCACTTAAGTCAGAACGTTGTGCTATTAGGTGGATGTCTTATTTCACTTAAGTGAGTTAGACCCTATTCACTCACTTTTTATTTATTTACAAACTATAGATGACAACTAAACAAAATTGAATATTCCAATTAGCTGTTGCTAATTAGGAATATTACACATAAAATAAGAATTTTAAAATAATATAATTTTACACATAAATACTTTAAATAAAATTATTTTAATAAATAAAGCTAAAGAGTAAATACTATCATATAGATAGAAAATCTACATGAGCTGGGCTACAAGCAGTGTTCTATATATATATATATATATATAGTATTTGGATAATTAAATTCAAAGTAATTTATTTTTTATTAAAATTAACACCTTCTAAAATAAAATTACATATCAATTAATGAATTAAATTTGATACGGAGCTGAAATTCTCATCATTGTTTCACCGAATTTCTATTGTCGTTAGCGTAGCATGGTAATCTCACAATCCCCTCACCCATTACCGCTCATGCTATCATGGTCAGCGTAAGTGGTAATCTCAGAATCCCCTCACCCCTTACCACTCATGCTATCTGGGTGAGCGTAAGTGGTAATCTCAGAATCCCCTCACCCGTTACAATTGGTTCTGTGTTGAGAGTAAGGGTTTGGATTAATGGAAAAGATATGTTTAAATCATTCAAAACTTAATCCGCTTCAACTTTAAAAAGTTGGTGAGGCTTTCATGTTACCAATTACAATGAAACTTCCATATATATACATTTACATGGTAGGGGAAATGGGGTATTATAATTAACATATAATTTTTTTAAATAAAAGCAACTTATAAATATAGTTAACTTTCACAAACCACTAGAGAAATATGTCCACCATGTTGTTCTAAAACAATCCATATTGTTTTAGAGGTGAACAAAACTTTTATAAATATGAAAAAGAAAATTTGTAAACCCACTAAAATCATTCAAAGTAAAACACAATACGATATCTTTCAACTAAAGCACAACATTATACCATAACAAAAATCAAATTAAAGAACAATAAAATACCCTCAAAGTAACGCCCAAAGCTATATCATAGCAAAAATCAAAGTAAAATACAGTACAATACATTCAAAGTAAAGCACAATAATATACCATAGAAAAATTAAAGTGCGAGTTGGAAACACAATTAGTATCAAAATAAATACACAAAATTTAATGACCATTTTCATTTTCAATAACGAAAGAATGTCTCATTCAAACAAAATAAAGAAAAAAAAGTTATCATAGCTTTCCTCCTTAACCTAGAGGGGTTTACATGGATAGAAGGAAATATTGTGGGTGACATTTGAAAGGAATGGTTTAATGTGGTTACGATATGAACTTATGATAGGGTGTAGCTTGATGGAACAAAATAATCACATCATGCAACTACCTATATATTCGAGAAGACCTCTCCTACTTGTTGCAGGCGTGCACTCTTGCATATCTTAGCGTTTTATTCATCTTCATATGTCCTTACATGGAGTAAGACAATGTCACCTCACTGAAAATGCACGCAATCGGAAGGGTTTAGGTACTTGTTTAATACCATGCTACCCACGTTAATTATATCGAACTTGTAACGGAGAGATCCTTCTCACATATTTTCAAATTTGCTTTCCTAGGTATATGTATCCTCTGCCATGAACACGAGCTCGGATGTTACTAATATCAAATAAGATTCTTTAACCTCTCATCGATCCACATTATTGTGTAATGCTTTTGATAAGCGAGCAGTATGAAATATGAATCAATTATATATGAATTCATTAAGCAGGTTAAGGATGTTACTTTATTTTTATTAATAAAATTACTAAAAAATTAAAAGAAAAAAATTTTAATATACATGTGAACGTATATAACATATAAATAATAATTATAATTAACATCTATTTTATTATATAAATTAAAATAATGATTTTGTAATCATATTTATATTTAATTAATACGCACATAAAAATTTAATGTTTATAATATAACAAGAGTTTTAACTATAAATATTTACCTCTATTTTGCCATAAATATTATTAACTTTTCAATAATATTTCTTACAATATCATAAACCAATAATATAGCTTATCAATACCACATATCAAATAAAAACATAGCTCATTTCAATATATATATATATATATATATATATATATAATTTAATTTTATAACATTTTTTTTAAATGAAAATATAATACTTACAATAGACTTACTATGTAACAAGATTTTTAACTATGGATATGCACTCTCATTTTACCATTATATTATTAATGTGTAAATAATTTTTTTCACAATACCATGGCTTATCAATAATACTACTTGCCAAAAAGCCATTACTTTTCTCAAAATAAAAATGTTTTATAAATATTTTATTTTATAACATTTTTAAAATTAAATCTAAAAGCTCAAAACTATGGAGTGACGTTGTATTGCAAATGTTTGTAAAAATATACATGTGAGATCAATTAAAAGATAATAAAAATTTAAAAGTGATTTCTTAGTGAGAGACTTTCCATCCTATTATATAGAGATATTGTATTGTCTTGTAAACGTTTTGAGTCAATAAAACAATTTAATAATGATAATTATCAATAATAAATTTTTATTTACTCAAATTTTATATATATATATATATATATATATATATATATATATATATATTACAATCATAATTAAGAATAAATCCATCCTATATTCAAATTAATTCTAGATATATCAAGGGTTGAGAGGGATAAAATCTTGAGATTAAAACCCTCTTTTAAAATGATTAAACAAGATTTTATCCTTCTCAACGGTTAAGGTGGATCTTGGCTCATAACTATATTACACCGAAATGAAATTGAAAATATTATAGACTTTTCATGGAAGGCTTGTATTATGTATTATTGGTATTCATGGAAGTGTTGTATTATGTATTATTGGTATTTTATGGAATTTGTTAAATGAGTAAACAAGATTTTATCCTTCTCATCGGTTAAGGTGGATCTTGGCTTGTAACTATATTACAGCTAAATGAAATTGAAAATATTACAGACATTTCATGGAAGGTTTATATTATGTTTTATTAGTATTTTATGGAATTTATTTATAAGTATGTATTATTTTTGTAAATTATGAATTGTATTATTTTTAATAAAATAAATTTTATTTAAATTTTTAAGGTGATTGATTCTATATGATAATATAAGTATAAAATATTATGTAATTTTTAAAATAAAAAAATTCTAGATACAATTTATCTTATTGAAATTTTTCATTTAGTTTTTAATATATATTTTTTTGTTTGGTTACAATGTTATTTAGATTTAATTTTTTCAATAATATTTGGTTTTCAAAAAAGAAACACTATAAAAAAATATTTCTAAAGTTGTAAATTTTGGTTACTGTATAAGAAATAATTAATATTTAATAATTTTGTTTTTTTTTTACAATTTTTTTTAAATATTTAAAAATTAATCACAAAGTTAAAATGTTTGTAAAGAACAAAAATTGGAAACTCTACATAATCAAATGTCATTCATTTTTCCAAGTTGTAGACAGCAAAGGACCTGGTTAGGTAACTATACCAATAATCGTCCAAATAGTAATTAGTCAATTGACTAATAATATTCATAATAGAATGAAAATAAAGAAATAATTTTACAACATATAAGTTCATTAGTCATCATTATTATGATTAGTTATGTTCCATAATAACTCTAATTTCTATTAAATAGTGTTTGGTATATATATCATAACATATAGATAATACCATTACTAAAAGTTATGCTTAAAAAATTTGAAACTTCAATCATAACAAGAGTTTTCTATGACCTTAATATATCTTAAAAAATCTTAAGACTTAATGGAGTAAATAATTCTTGAGTGAAGTAAGACTAAAACCACATATTTTCAAAATCATTCATAGAGAATTCTCAATGACATCGAAACTTCATAATTTAACAATATGTGCATTTTTTTCATTTATGAAGTAGTAACACATAGATTTATGGCACAAATTGGTAGGTTCATTTTATATGTTTGCAATTGTTGTCCAACCAACCGAGACACAATATTATTTGTTATTGAATTTTATATAGATACAATAGGTGACCCCATAGATTGGGCATGATCTCAAAAGTGAATTGGCAATATTAATAATTACTTAGATGTTTATTCACCTCACATGAATATATTTTTGTATCAAATAATTACATAGATCTTATAGGAAAAACCAATAATCATCACCTTTAGTGAGCTTCATTCTTTAATAGATGGCCCCTTTAGAATCTTGTCCTAAGTGTACACCTAGTGAGGCATTTATTATGTCACTAAACCTCTAAATTACCAAAATTCCTTCCCATTCAAGAGAAATAAACATTTTTTCTCTTGACTGAAATTCTTCATTTAAAATTTCTATTTATATATATTTTTTCTTAAGTCTCTATATCTATTTCTTCTCTTTAAAAAATATATCTCCTTTTTTTCTTTCAACTTCAACAGTAATTTCACATGTAACCTTTGACTCTTTCCGTTCTCAAAATTGGTCATATTAAACCATAATAACCAATGAAATGACTCCCTCACTCACCCTTTACCAGTGTTGACTAACTCAATTTAATCATACTCATACTTTTCATACCATAATAGCTAATAGCCACAAATAAATAACCTTTGCACTAACCTTTTTACACATATGGATTTGAACCAATTAAAAATATATATTGAAATTTTAATAATTAATATATTATCAAAAAAAAAAAAATTTAACAAAAAAATCTATCTATCTTCTAACATGTTGATCTCCTTGAAAATCTCTTATTTTTCCCATTTCTGAGATCATGACCATATCAATACTCATGGTTAGTCAATTGTTTATAATATTCAATAGATATAAACTAAATTAAATAAAATAAGTTCAAATATTCATAACATGATAATAAATGTATATAATAAAAACATTTGACATAATTAGTTATACATTAATCAATAATCCAAATGAAAACATTACAAAACGTTTGTAGGAATAGTGAGAGGCCTTCATTTCCTAAAGTAATGGTCTTATAACATAAATTTAAGAAAATATATATGACCATGCCTTTATTAGTCCTAGTTGTCATGATAGGGACTGTTAGTAATCCATTTTTTTCGTTAAAATTAATTTGTGAGAACTTTTTGGTATTTAACCAAAGTGTCTTTTGTATTAATAAATTGCTTTTCTCTTTTGACCAATAGAGGAGATCAGGGTTCTCTATTGCTTTTATATTTTGACCAATAAAATAAATCAAATTTCTTGTTTAACCAATCAAGTAAATTATTGTTTTATTTGCCACATATTGAGGTGAGAGAAAATTTAAATCATATTTATAGTTGTAAAATTTTAATCTCATAACAAATATAGTGATGTAAATCTATTCATATGAATTAATGCTAACATTAAATTTAATTTACATTATGATGTACGTTATCGTAATTTTCAAAAAAATCGCCACCTATGTAGGTATGAAAAGTGAGGCCTCGCGTGTAGAAATTTTGTGGTTTGCATGCAACCGCCTGATCCTCGACTAACTACATGGACAGGGACTAGGACCTTTACTTTTCTTTAGCCGCTTCTATCTCCCCTATCTCTCTCCTATCTGCACCTTCGAGCTCTGACTGCTATCTCTCCCGTCTCTCTTCTATTTGCACCTTCAGGCTCTTATGGGGGGTTTCACTAACTTTATAAAAAATTAAAGCTATCGACCTGTAACTGGGCGAAATGCTGATGGGTAAGCTACTGGAACTGGGTTTGGATCTCTTAAGCTGCTCGACTTATTACTTGAGGTAGCCTTCAAGCTTTGGCTTCTGGTATTGCTCAGAACGCTGCTCTTGTGTTTTCATTGTGACTTTAGCAACAATTTCGGGTCTAGATCTCTTAAGCTGCTCGACTTATTTCATGAAGCAGCCTTCAAACTTCGGCTTCTGGTATTGCTCAGAATGCTGCACTTGAGTTTTCATTGTGACTTAAGTAAAAATTCCCACGATGTCGAATCCCTGTTGAACCTAAAAACAATTCTCCGTGGGCAGCAGCAGAGTTAATAGCTCCACAGTATTTCCTGCCAATCCAATGCAAGAAAGAATTTTCCTCTTTATCCTTTTTATTTTCAAATACCACAGGCCAACCATATCCAGTATGTACTCTTCTCCAAACAAAAAGCTGTTAATGATTCGCATCAAGTAACAATCGAGTGGTTGAAATGGAGCGTGGCACAGGTGTTCGTTTATTTTTACCCTTTCGCTGGTAGACTGGTTGACTCTCTAGACAATTTTCTATGTAGTGAATGCAATGATGAGGGTGCTTAGTTTATCGAGATCGTAGCATATGGCACTCTTGACCTGATTCTCCTTTACAAAAGTCCTGGCTACATTCACAAATTGTTTTTTTTCTCTCCAGTATTGTATTTATGCAAATGACGGTTCAATTCATTTGCTTTCCATTCAGGTATGTTATTGAAATGTCCCTAATTATAGAAAAAAAATTCGAGAGGGGTAGGTGGACAGACAATAAAAAACTAAGGAGGTTTCCTTTTCTTATAGGGTTCAGTTCCACTCCGCATTAATTCATATCATTGGGCATTGATTGATTGCAATTCTCTCAAGATAAAAGAATAAATCTCTTTTTGTTCCAAATATATATTCACTCCTTTTTTGCAAAATATATATTCGCTCAACTTGGTCCTCTCCCATTATATCTGCAATTTATTAAATAATATTCCAAATGGACTACCACCTGTCAACTTCGTTTCCACCTAAGCCGTTGTCGATCTCAGCTAGGAGCAGGTATGCATCGCCTCGTGTTGAATGCAAGTATGGTGCAGGAGGTATCATATTCTATAGTTCAACTTTGACTTACTCCGTTTCAACAACACAACCCACTGAAATATGCAGTTTCCATGTATGCCGCAATGGAAGTAAAGCCCCTAACCAGGCTTCGATATGAGACGGGGAAAGCGCCTAATCAAGCTTCTATTTCATGCAAATCCGATCAATACTCTATTCTTCCAACCAGAGGTACGAATTTTCAGATTACTTCATGGCTATCGGTTTGGCCATTTGTGTCGAGGGTTTTTTTTCTCCCTCTTGCTCTGGTATAGAATTTTATGGCTACCCAAACTCCTACAGAAGGGAAATTTTATAAATATATAGAATATCTTATGGATGTTTCTAATGTTTACAATGTAAATCTAAATAAATAGACCACACTTCAAGTTTTTACAATCTTTATCTACTCCTTAAACCTGCTAAGAAGTATCTTCTCTTCGTAATTTTTATGTATGGTTAGGCATGGAAGCAACCATGTAAAAAATTGTTTCTATTTTCATATTTTTTTTTTTGGTTCCGTGTGAACAGAAAGAGAGACTCCTATTTTTTCCTAGTCAGTATGTGTAACGCGACGAAATTTTGTAGCCATGTGTCTCTATGCTTTTCTGATCACACTCTTTGGCTCATCTACATCGATTTGCGTTGCTCTTCCTATGGTAGAAAATAGATCTGAACAGGGTGCTTCCTATGGTAAAAACCATAGCTGAAATAGGGCTCTTACTATGGTAAAAAAATAGAGTTGAACAAGGTTTTTTTTAAGAAATATAGAAGTCTCTAGTTTTGTAATTGAGTTTTTCTTTTTTTAAATTAAATCGAATATATATATATATATATATATATATATATATATATATATATATATATATCAGTTTGTTTAATGTTTCCTTTGTTATGAATTTTCTCCTTTCTTTTTGAATTTTCTCCTTTCTTTTTGAAGATCAATGTATTACTCTGTTTTTTCATTTTATGGTCTACATCTTTGCCTCTGCATGATATAGAGATCATTAGTACTACTACCATTGTAAACAAAAAATAAAAATTCATTGAGCTCATGAATATATTAGAGTAATTGAGTAACACAGAAAATACGCACACGAAGGACAAGGACAAAAAAAACGTACTTGGTTTATCGTATTCAAATTCTGAAGGAAGATAAATATCTTTATTGTCCGTGTCACATAGAGTTGGGAGAATTCATAGAGAAACCTAGATCTGATATATAGGCAAAATTGCATCAACAGAAAAACATATATTAGAGGCAAGTGATTTTTATTTTATATCATAGCTAATTAATTTTTATTTTTCTTCCATGATGAGGCACGTGTAGTCCATGAAAACTTTTTAAATTATAATTCTCCATTCTTTTATTCGTAAGTCACGTTGTGGACATAACAAGGACAATTTGACACATAAAGCCATGGAACCTAGAATAATGGGCATGTGTCTCATCATTCCATTCTCTAGAACATATCATCGGAAACTCTACCCTTCTCACCCACATTTATTTTGTGGTGGATGCTAGACACACTAATTATTTTATTTTTTTTACTGTGTTATATTTCTTATATTTTTCCTGCAGATCCTTAATAACTATTCATTAACGTTCGCCTAGTGAGTATAACCATGTATGCTAGCATGATACTTAGATTGGACTAACAGTGACATCATTATGCTTTTGTATGACACTCTATTTCAGAGATTAGATTAGTTGGGTAACTTTCCCAAGATTCTTTTCTGCAGCATGTACACACCATGGGCTATTATCAAACCAATTATGGGACTTCAAGATTTCGCTATTTCCTATTCGTGATAGGCTTGATGTTAATCTAGCTTTTAATGGAATCACCTTTGGAAACAATTAGGTAAATATCATAGTGCCAATTACATTAAAACAAGTTAATAGTTGTATCCATGTTGAGAGAAACACTAATTTAAAGACTAATCTAAATAAACAAAATTAGTAATTGTAACTTTGTGTTATCTTGCCACCTAGCATATGACCACTATTTTCTATAGCAGGTTGATATAGAGCGGTGACCGGAGCTTACCTTCCTATTTTTCGCTTTCTAGCCGGCCTGACCACTCTTGTTGCTGGCTTTCTGAGCAGAGCCGGGTGGGTCAACTGTGGAGGAATTCTCATTGTCATAGATATTGACTACCCCTTGTCTAGAACTACAACCACAGGTGGTCATGTGGTATCGTGATCCTCTCTAAATATAATGCCTCGAGAAAGCCCACTACTCCAAGAACTTAATTTCGGTGGGGACTAGCTACCACACAGCCTCACTTGTTTTTATATGTTTATGTTCTTCTTCCAATTAAACCATCCAATGATGTATATATTCATCCAATATAATAACTTGTAAACCTAATTTAAAAAATTTATGTTTATTTTTTCCTAACATTTATTAGAATCCATTTAAAATTTTAAAGATCGATATATTCATCCGATATATTACCTTCACAATATAGTTTGAAAACATTATGTTTCATTATTCATAAGAGTTATATAATTAATTAATTATTGTTAGAAAAATTTCTTTAATACTTTATTAAAATATAATTTGAGCTTATTATTGTAGTTTTTGCACAATATAATATTAATATTTTGTGGGTATTAGATCTAAGAATTTTTTGATCATATTGTAAATAATATTTTTTTGGATTAATCATGTCATTAAAATTTGGTGGATGTTTAGATCAACTAATTGGGTTTATCATCCCGACAAAGGTGAAAAATCAATTTATCTTCAAGAATAAATAGCAAGGATGCATCATGGCCCAGAGTTAGCCATTGGAAATATGCATGAAATGCATTACCTGTTGATATTTTTCAGTATTTATTAAAATAGGCAAAATCTCAGTAGGTGACAAAAATTAGGAATTTGTTGCTAGATTAGCTCCAGGTTGTTGGGAGGTAGTTAATGCATCCTAAATTTGATGTGAGAGGATTTATGAGGCGGTTAGATTCTCTTTGCTATATAACAGGTATCCATACAGATTGTTTGGTGTTAGAAGTGTGAGAGTTTGTAGTCTCCTGTTTGATTAATAAAGAATTGCCGATGCCTATGTTGTGTGGACGTAGCCCAGATTGGTTGGGTGAACCACGTTAAACTCTGCTTGTCTCATGCTTTCTGCTGTGTGTGTTAATTGTGTTATGTTTCTGCTGTGTTAAACTCCAACAATTGGTATCAGAGCAATGTTGGAGTGCTGGTGCTGTTGATTACTGTCCAACTGCGTGGAGGGAACAGATCTGCGTCGGAGTGCGTTGTGGAGACTGCTGTTGTATTACAGCGGTGTTGCGTTGTTGAAAATGCTGGCGTAGCAACGTGCTGGAGCGCAACGGCGTGTTGGAGTGTGCTGCCTGGTGTGCTGCGGAGTGCGTATTACCTGTGTGGAAATTCGTGAAACACGCGTGCGAACTCGATAAAACAATGTATTTTAACGTGAAGATGTAGGGACACGTGGTGAATTAATTCTTAGATGCATTGGTTGGTATTTTGGTAGGTTCATCGTAGGCATGGTAACTAAATTTTTGTATATTGTTTAGATAAACGTGAAAGATAGCCCATTCATATCGATTTTGAAGAGTTAATTAAAATCGTTGTGAATTAGAATATCGATTTAAGTGGAGTCGATTTGGATTTTCCTTAAATTGATTTTGAAGTTTGTAAATCGATTTGAAGTCTTGCAATTTGTAATTGAAATCGATATTTTTTTTAAAAAGGCATATGGTAAATCGATTTAAAAGAGGCTTTATAAAAGTATGAAATCGATTATATAAGAAGGGTGGCTCATTTATATAAAATCGATTTGGATTGTATTTTAAAATCGATATTTTTTTTAAATAATCGATTTAAATGGGCTTTGTTTAAATTGTAATATGCCATTTGTATATGGTATTTAGGCCCTTTTTTAAGGTGGAGTTTATTTGAAAGTTTTTATATAAAATCGATATGTAATTTTGTTTTAATACCATTCGCATATGGTATGAAAGCAAAGGCATATAAGTGCACATGGCATAAATTTGTATGTGAAGTACAAAGGGCAGATATTTGTTTGTTTTTTAAAAAAGGCATTTTTTATTAAAAAGGGCATTCTTTAAAAGTTGGTTTTGGAGATTGTTTGTTTTAAACAAGATGGCGAAAACTCAAAATTCCCGGTTTGAAATTGAGAAGTTCAATGGCAAAAACAACTTCGAGATCTGGAAGGTAAAGATGCATGATCTCCTGGTACAATAAGGCGTGGCGAAAGCGCTGTTGGGGAAAAGAAAAAAGCCTTCTTCCTTGACGGAGGATGAATGGGATGAGTTGGATGACAGAGCTCTGAGCGCAATTCGGTTATGTCTGGCGGATGACGTTCTGTTCAAAATTGTGTCAGAGAGGACCGCCGCAGGCTTGTGGTCGAAGCTTGAGAAGCTCTACATGACGAAATCCTTGACAAATCGAATTCTCCTGAAGCGACAGCTTTATGGTTTGCGGATGAAGGAAGGTACCTCGATTACTGACCATCTGAATGTTTTCAATACTCTATTGGTACAATTACAAAGTCTAGATGTAAAATTTGATTCAGAGGATAAGGCAATAACTCTATTGTGTTCATTTCCCGAATCGTGGGATCACTTTGTTACTTCCATAAGCTTTAGTACTGCAGACATCCTTGAGTTTGATGATGTGGTTGGAGCCTTGTTGTCTGAGGAGACGAGGAAGAAGTCGAATGCAGACACCTCTATATTATAGGCAATGATGGCTAGAGGTCGTTCTAGAGAAAGACGCTCTGGTAAGCACAGCGATTCGCGTTCAAAGTCGAAAGGGAAGAAGAGCAAAGTGAAGTGCTGGTTTTGTGGCAAATCGGGGCACTTGAAGAAAGACTGCTGGAAGAGACAGCAAACAGAGAAGAAAGGAGACTCTTCGACAGAAAAGAAGGAGGCAAATGCGATAGATATAGGTTCGGCATCTGGTTCAGGTATGAGCGACGAAGTGTTGTCTGTTAATATGTCAAATCATGATCAACATTGGTTGTTAGATTCCGGTGCATCAAACCACATGTGTATTCATAGAGAATGGTTTAAGACGTATAGATCAGTTAATGATGGAGTCGTGTACATGGGTAATGATGTCACATATAATATTGTTGGGATAGGAAGTATACAACTGCAAATGTTTGATGGCACAACTAAAATGTTAACTGATGTAAGACATGTACCAGATTTAAGGAAAAATTTGATTTCATTAGGAGCACTTGATTCGAATGGATATAAAATTGTAATTCAAGGTGGAGTTATGAAAATCTATAAAGGTATTTTACTAGTTATGAAAGCTAAGAAAGTAGGAAATCTATTTCAGTTAGAAGGAGGTACAGGGTCAGATTTTGTGTCTACTGTGTCTGAACATGACAGTAGTTCCATTCACTTATGGCATCAAATATTGGGGCATATGAGTGAAAGAGGGTTAAAGATTTTGGCTGATCGCAAGTTACTTCCTAATCTAAGGTCTGGAAAGTTAGATTTCTGTAAACATTGTCTGTTTGGCAAACAAAGTAAGCAAAAGTTTAAAACAGGCAAACATACTAGTAAAGGAATACTTGATTATATCCATTCAGATGTTTGGGGTCCAGCACCTACAACTTCATATGGTGGCTCGTCATATTTTGTGTCGTTCATTGATGACTTTTCTAGGAAGGTGTGGGTCTACATGTTGAAAAGAAAGTCTGATGTTTTTTCAGTTTTCAAGCAGTTTAGAGCATTGGTAGAAAACAACACTGGTAGAACAATAAAATGTTTAAGAACTGACAATGGTGGTGAGTTTACTTCCAAGGAGTTTGACAGCTATTGCAAGGATGCAGGGATCGAGAGACATAAGACCACGGTTTATACTCCTCAACAAAATGGAGTTGCTGAATGCATGAACAGGACTCTTCTAGAGAGAGCAAGGAGTATGCTGAGTAACGCCGGGTTGCAAAAGGAGTTGTGGACGGAAGCGGTGGCAACAGCTTGTTATGTGATAAACCGATCTCCATCGATGGCCATAGACTGCAAGATTCCGCAAGAGGTATGGAAAGGACACCCTTGTGACTATTCTAAACTCAGAGTGTTTGGTTGTGATGCATATGCTCTAGTGCCTAAACATCAGCGAACTAAGTTAGATCCAAAGTCTAAAAGATATATCTTTGTTTGGTATGGTGTTGGAACAAAGGGATATAGATTGTGGGATCCTACTACCCGCAAAATCATCATCAACAGAGATGTAAAGTTTAATGAATCCTCTCTTGTACAGTTAGATGTAGATAGTAAATTGAAACAGGATGATGTATTTGATTTTCAGCACATTCAGCTTGACAGCACTTCTAATGATAGTCATGATGACCATAGTTCAGATACTAGTCATGAACAGGTTTCAGAATCAGAACATGAACAGGGTTCAGGTTTAGATCATGAACAGGTCTCAGATATTGATCGGCAAGAAGTTCCTACAGATGGTAGTCAACCAGAAACATCCTTAAGGAGGTCGACAAGAATCAAACGCCACCGAGAAGGTATGATGATTATGTTACTTCAGTTGCATTTACTGCTAATGACAATGAACCTCTGTGCTATCAGGAAGCAATAGAAGGTTCGAATAGTGACAAGTGGAAAACAGCCATGAAGGACGAAATGATGGCCTTGAGTAAGAACGGCACATGGGATCTGGTTGAGCTTCCGAAAGACAGGAAAACTGTGGGGTGTAAATGGGTTTTCAAGCTGAAACGGGGTGTGAATGATACGGAAGACAGGTACAAAGCGCGGCTGGTTGCAAAAGGGTTTTCTCAGAAAGCAGGCATAGACTTTCATGAGATTTTTTCACCAGTGGTTAAAATTGTTTCAATTAGAATTGTGTTAGCTTTAGTTGCTTTGTTTGATTTAGAGTTACAGCAACTAGATGTTAAGACTGCATTTCTACATGGAGACTTAGATGAGGAAATACATATGGAACAACCGGAGGGGTTTGTTCAGCATCGCAATAAGAAATTTGTCTGCAGGCTCAAGAAGTCATTATATGACCTGAAGCAGTCGCCTCGGCAGTGGTATAAGAAGTTTGATTCTTTCATGTTGAGTCAGAAATATGTTAGAAGTGAATATGATCATTGTGTGTATTTCAAGCAATTGAAAAATGGCATGTTCATTATCTTAGTATTGTATGTTGACGATATGCTTTTAGCAAGCAAAAGCATTGATGAAATCAACAGGTTGAAGACTCAGATGGCAAGGACATTCGATATGAAAGATCTAGGAGCAGCAAGACAGATTTTGGGCATGGAGATTTTCAGAGACAGGAGCAATGGTAAGCTATGGCTATCACAACAAAAGTATATTGAGAAAATACTTTGAGGTTTGGTATGAATAATGTGAAGCCCGTGTCAGTCCCTTTCGCTTCCCATTTCAAGCTTTCTTCGGGTTTATGTCCTAATACAGATGAAGAAAAGGATTATATGTCTCAAATTCCATATGCCAATGTAGTAGGATGTTTGATGTATGCGATGGTTTGTACTCGACCAGATATTTCACATGCAGTTGGGGTTGTTAGCAGGTATATGGCAAATCCGGGTAAAGAACACTGGTCAGCAGTGAAATGGGTGCTTCGGTATTTGAGAGGCACAAGTAGTTATTGTATTACTTACAATAAGAGTAGTGAATTTGTTTGCGGATATGTTGATTCCGATTTTGCCAGTGATTTGGATAAGAGAAGGTCAACTTCAGGGTACGTCTTTACTCTTGCAGGTGGAGCTATCAGCTGGATGTCAAAGCTACAGAACATTGTTGCTTTATCCACTACTGAAGCAGAATACATTGCTGCTTCGCATGCTTGCAAAGAGGCGGTTTGGTTGAAAGGTTTGCTTGGTGAATTTGGTAGGTTGTAGGATAGCATCAAGTTATTTTGTGACAGTCAAAGTGCAATACATTTGGCTAAGAATCCGGCCTATCATAGTAAATCAAAGCATATTCCAATTAAGTACCATTTTGTAAGACAGGTTATTACTGAAAGGGGAGTCTCTCTTGTAAAGGTGCATACAAAGGAGAATTTTGCAGACATGTTCACGAAACCAGTTTTGTTAGAGAAGCTGCGTTGGTGTTTGGCTTCTCTTGGCTTGCAGAAAAAATAAATAATAAAGAAACAGGGCATCAGGCTAATTGTTGTCAAGGTGGAGATTGTTGAGATTTTTCAGTTTTTATTAAAATAGGCAAAATCTCAGTAGGTGACAAAAATTAGGAATTTGTTGCTAGATTAGCTCCAGGTTGTTGGGAGGGAGTTAATGCATCCTAAATTTGATGTGAGAGGATTTATGAGGCGGTTAGATTCTCTTTGCTATATAACAGGTATCCATACGGATTGTTTGGTGTGAGAAGTGTGAGATTTTGTAATCTCCTGTTTGATTAATAAAGAATTGTCGATGCCTATGTTGTGTGGACGTAGCCCAGATTGGTTGGGTGAACCACGTTAAACTCTGCTTGTCTCATGCTTTCTGCTGTGTGTGTTAATTGTGTTATGTTTCTGCTGTGTTAAACTCCAACAATTGGTATTAGAGCAATGTTGGAGTGCTGGTGCTGTTGATTACTGTCCAACTGCGTGGAGGGAACAGATCTGCGTCGGAGTGCGTTGTGGATACTGCTGTTGTATTACAGCGGTGTTGCGTTGTTGAAAATGTTGGCGTAGCAACGTGCTGGAGCGCAACGGCATGTTGGAGTGTGTTGTCTGGTGTGTTGCGGAGTGCGTATTACCTGTGTGGAGGTCGCTCAAACCTGCGGCGTGTAAAGGCTCAGTAAAACAGCGCTGTTTTTTCTGCGTGAAGATGTGGTGCAGCGAAAGGTGAATTGCCGATGCATTGGTTGACTGTTTGACTGGAGTTGTCGTAGGCATGGTAAGAAGATTTCGCCTGTAGCACTGTTTGAACAAACGTGAGCAGTAATACATTCATATCGATTTTGAAGAGTTAATTAAAATCGTTGTGAATTATAATATCGATTTAAGTGGAGTCGATTTGGATTTTTCATAAATCGATTTTGGAGTTTTGTAAATCGATTTGAAGTCTTGCAATTTTGTAATTGAAATCGATATTTTTTAAAAGGCATATGGTAAATCGATTTAAAAGAGGCTTTATAAAAGTATGAAATCGATTATATAAGAAGGGTGGCCCAATTATAATAAATCGATTTGGATTGTATTTTAAAATCGATATTTTTTAAATAATCGATTTAAATGGGCTTTGTTTAAATTGTAATATGCCATTTGTATATGGTATTTAGGCCCTTTTTTAAGGTGGAGTTTATTTGAAAGTTTTTATATAAAATCGATTTGTAATTTTGTTTTAATACCATTCGCATATGGTATGAAAGCAAAGGCATATAAGTGCACATGGCAGAAATTTGTATGTGAAGTACAAAGTGCAGATATTTGTTTGTTTTTTAAAAAAGGCATTTTTTATTAAAAAGGGCATTCTTTAAAAGTTGGTTTTGGAGATTGTTTGTTTTAAACAAGATGGCGAAAACTCAAAATGCCCGGTTTGAAATTGAGAAGTTCAATGGCAAAAACAACTTTGAGATCTGGAAGGTAAAGATGCATGATCTCCTGGTACAATAAGGTGTGGCGAAAGCATTGTTGGGGAAAAGAAAAAGGCCTTCTTCCTTGACGGAGGATGAATGGGATGAGTTGAATGACAGAGCTCTGAGCGCAATTCGGTTATGTCTGGCGGATGACGTTCTGTTCAACATTGTGTCAGAGAAGACCGCCGCAGGCTTGTGGTCGAAGCTTGAGAAGCTCTACATGACGAAATCCTTGACAAATCGGATTCTCCTGAAGCGACAGCTTTATGGTTTGCGGATGAAGGACGGTACCTCGATTACTGACCATCTGAATGTTTTCAATACTCTATTGGTACAATTACAAAGTCTAGATGTAAAATTTGATTCAGAGGATAAGGCAATAACTCTATTGTGTTCATTGCCCGAATCGTGGGATCACTTTGTTACTTCCATAAGCTTTAGTACTGCATACATCCTTGAGTTTGACGATGTGGTTGGAGCCTTGTTGTCTGAGGAGACGAGGAAGAGGTCGAATGCTGACACCTCTACATCAGAGGCAATGATGGCTAGAGGTCGTTCTAGAGAAAGACGCTCTGGTAAACGCAACGATTGGCGTTCAAAGTCGAAAGGGAAGAAGAGCAAAGTAAAGTGCTGGTTTTGTGGCAAATCGGGGCACTTGAAGAAGGACTGCTGGAAGAGACAACATCAAACTTCAAAAGCAGATTCTTCGACAGAGAAGAAGGAGGAAAATGCGACAGATACAGGTTCGGCATCTGGTTCAGGTATGAGCGATGAAGTATTATCAGTTAATGTGTCAAATCATGATCAGCATTGGTTGTTAGATTCCAGTGCATCAAACCACATGTGTATTCATAGAGAATGGTTTAAGACGTATATATCAGTTAATGATGGAGTCGTGTACATGGGTAACGATGTCACATCTAATATTGTTGGGATAGGAAGTATACAACTGCAAATGTTTGATGGCACAAGTAAAATGTTAACTGATGTAAGACATGTACCAGATTTAAGGAAAATTTTGATTTCATTAGGAGCACTTGATTCGAATGGATATAAAACTGTAATTCAAGGTGGAGTTATGAAAATCTATAAAGGTATTTTACTAGTTATGAAAGCTAAGAAAGTAGGAAATGTATTTCAGTTAGAAGGAGGTACAGTGTCAGATTTTGTGTCTACTGTGTCTGAACATGACAGTAGTTCCATTCAATTATGGCATCAAAGATTGGGGCATATGAGTGAAAGAGGGTTGAAAATTTTGGCTGATCGCAAGTTACTTCCAAATCTGAAGTCTGGAAAGTTAGATTTCTGTAAGCATTGTCTGTTTGGAAAACAAAGTAAACAAAAGTTTAAAACAGGAAAACATACTAGTAAAGGAATACTTGATTATATCCATTCATATGTTTGGGGTCCAGCCCCTACAACCTCATATGGTGGTTCGTCTTATTTTCTATCATTTATTGATGACTTTTCTAGGAAGGTGTGGGTCTACATGTTGAAAAGAAAGTCTGATGTTTTTTCAATTTTCAAGCAGTTTAGAGCATTGGTAGAAAATAGCACTGGTAGAACAATAAAATGTTTAAGAACTGACAATGGTGGTGAGTTTACTTCCAAGGAGTTTGACAGCTATTGCAAGGATGCAGGGATCGAGAGACATAAGACCACGGTTTATACTCCTCAGCAAAATGGAGTTGTTGAACGCATGAACAGGACTCTTCTAGAGAGCGCAAGGAGTATGCTGAGTAACGCTGGGTTGCAAAAGGAGTTGTGGATGGAAGCGGTGGCAACAGCTTGTTATGTGATAAACCGATCTCCATCGACGGCGATAGACTGCAAGATTCCGCAAGAGGTATGGAAAGGACATCCTTGTGACTATTCTAAACTCAGAGTGTTTGGTTGTGATGCATATGCTCTAGTGCCTAAACATCAGCGAACTAAATTAGATCCAAAATCAAAAAGGTATATCTTTGTTGGGTATGGTGATGGAACAAAGGGATTTAGATTGTGGGATCCTACTACCCACAAAATCATCATCAACAGAGATGTAAAGTTTAATGAATCCTCTCTTGTACAGTTAGATGTAGATAGTAAATTGAAACAGGATGATGTATTTGATTTTCAGCACATTCAGTTTGATAGCACTTCTAATGATAGTCATGATTACCATAGTTCAGATACTAGTCATGAACAGGTTTCAGAAACAGAACATGAACAGGGTTCAGGTTTAGATCATGAACATGTCTCAGATACTGATCGGCAAGAAGTTCCTACAGATGGTAGACAGCCAATTGCGGAAGCACCAGAAACATCCTTAAGGAGGTCGACAAGAATCAAACGGCCACCGAGAAGGTATGATGATTATGTTACTTCAGTTGCATTTACTGGTAATGACGATGAACCTCTGTGCTATCAGGAAGCAATAGAAGGTTCGAAAAGTGACAAGTGGAAAGCAGCCATGAAGGACGAAATGATGGCCTTAAGTAAGAACGACACATGGGATCTGGTTGAGCTTCCGAAAGACAGGAAAACTGTGGGGTGTAAATGGGTTTTCAAGCTGAAACGGGGTGTGAATGATATGGAGGACAGGTACAAAGCGCGACTGGTTGCAAAAGGGTTTTCTCAGAAAGCCGGTATTGACTTTCATGAGATTTTTTCACCAGTGGTTAAAATAGTTTCAATCAGAATTGTGTTAGCTTTAGTTGCTTTGTTTGATTTAGAGTTGCAGCAATTAGATGTTAAGACTGCATTTCTACATGGTGATTTAGATGAGGAAATATATATGGAACAACCGGAAGTGTTTGTTCAGCATCGCAATAAGAAATTTGTCTGCAGGCTCAAAAGTCATTGTATGGTCTGAAGCAGTCGCCTCGATAGTGGTACAAGAAATTTGATTCTTTCATGTTGAGTCAGAAATATATAAGAAGTGAATATGATCATTGTGTTTACTTTAAGCAGTTAAGTAATGGCATGTTCATTATCTTAGTGTTGTATGTTGACGATATGCTTTTAGCAAGCAAAAGCATTGAAGAAATCAACAGGTTGAAAACTCAGATGGCAAGGACATTTTATATGAAAGATCTAGGAGCAGCAAGACAGATTTTGGGCATGGAGATTTTCAGAGACAGGAGCAATGGTAAGCTGTGGCTATCACAACAGAAGTATATTGAGAAAATACTTGCGAGGTTTGGTATGAACAATGTGAAGCCTCGTGTTTACCTTTAGCTTCCATTTTAAGCTTTCTTCTAGTTTATGTCCTAATACGTATGAAGAAAAGGATTATATGTCTCAAATTCCATATGCCAATGTAGTAGGGTGTTTAATGTATGCGATGGTTTGTACTCGACCAGACATTTCACATGCGCTAGGAGTATTGAAAATCTGTCACAGTACATGGAAAATCCGGGGAAGAATGATCAAGATGAAATGTGTGCTTCGGTACTTGAGAGGCACAAGTAGTTATTATATTACTTACAATAAGAGTAGTGAATTTGTTTGCGGATATGTTGATTCCGATTTTGCAGGTGATTTGGATAAGAGCAGGTCAACTTCAGGGTACGTCTTTACTCTTGCAGGTGGAGCTATCAGCTGGATGTCAAAGCTACAGAAAATTGTTGCTTTATCCACCACTGAAGCAGAATACATTGCTGCTTCTCATGCTTGCAAAGAAGCGATTTGGTTGAAAGGTTTGTTTGGTGAATTTGGTAGGTTGCAGGACAACATAAAGCTATTTTGTGACAGTCAAAGTGCAATACATTTGGCTAAGAATCCGGCATATCATAGTAAATCAAAGCATATACCGATCAAGTACCATTTTGTAAGACAGGTTATCACTGAAAGGGGAGTCTCTCTTGAAAAGGTGCATACAAAGGAGAATTGTGCAGACATGTTCACGAAACCAGTTTTGTTAGAGAACCTCGCGTTGGTGTTTGGCTTCTGGCTTGCAGAAAAAATAAATAATAAAGAAACAGGTCATCAGTATTAATTGTTGTCAAGGTGAGATTGTTGAGATTTTCAGTTTTTTTAAAATAGTCAAAAAATCTCAGTAGGTGACAAAAATTAGGAATTTGTTGCTAGATTAGCTCCAGGTTGTTGGGAGAGAGTTAATGCATCCTAAATTTAATGTGAGAGGATTTATGAGGCAGTTAGATTCTCTTTGCTATATAACAGGTATCCATACGGATTGTTTGGAGTGAGAAGTGTGAGAGTTTGTAATCTCCTGTTTGATTAATAAAGAATTGCCGATGCCTATGTTGTGTGGACGTAGCCCAGATTGGTTTGGTGAACCACGTTAAACTCTTCTTGTCTCATGCTTTATGCTGTGTGTGTTAATTGTGTTATGTTTCTGCTGTGTTAAACTCCCACATTACCAATGATGAATTTCGACATCGTTTAAGAAACGTAAGATCATATTTTTTCATACCAAGTTGTAGTCTAAGATCAATTTTTTTCTTAGCAACTTGTAGTCGAGCTTGTTCAAATTAATGACTTTTATCATCCAATTCCCTTCCGTGTAAGGTTATAATGTTATATCTAATACTTTTTTTATCCACATTGTAAATAATAATGTCTTTCAAATTAATCACATCATTAGTATTTGGTCGATTTTTTAACCAACTAATGTGGTTCATTCTAAGGAAGGTGAAAAAATCAATTGATCTTCATGAATAAATAGCAAGAATGGATCATAGCCTATATTTAGCCGTTGGGAATATGTGCAAAAAACGGAACCGATGATACATCCCTACATCGTTTAAAAAATATAAGATTGGATTTTTTCTTAGCAACTTGTAGTCAAGCTCGTTCAAATTGACAAAATTTATCAACCAATTCCCTTCCGCGTAGGGTTATAATGATAGATCTAAAACTTTTGTGATTCATATTGTAAATAAGAATGTCTTTTGCATTAATAATATCATTAAGATTTGGTCCACTTTTCGAATCAACTAATGTGATTCATCCTAAGGAGCATCTAATGTGGTTCATCATGTGGATAATCTTGTTACCTATATTATGCCATAATTATGGATATGGTTACTATACTCATAGATAACTTTTAGTTATTTGCATAATGATTTTTTATAAAAGTATCAAAAAAGAAAATCTCTGAAAATAGCTAGTAGTTAGGTAAATAATGTATTAATCATTATTACTTCTCACCATAATTAAAAGGATTCTTATAATAAAAAATTTATAGGAATAAGATGTAAATAAATATAATTCTTAAATTACTTCACATCTCAATTTATTAGTTCTTACCAAAATAAGGCTATAAGATTCAATTTTCTTATTAACTATTTTTAATTTAGCATTAATTAATATTAATTATAAATTTTATTTTTTTCAAAACATGATTTTTAGGTCTAGTCTCCCTAGCACAACGGTGCCTCCTTAACTCCTTAACAAGGCTAAGCAGAATCAAACCTCACCCTCCTTAACTCCTTAACAAGGCTAAGCAGAATCAAACCTCACCAAAAAAGTTTGTGCCCTGTGCTATTCAAAGAAAACTTACCAAAAACAAAATTAGCTTAAAATTGGTTGAAAAATGACAAATAAATTAACAAAATAAAAAACCATGATTTTTAGCTTGAATAACATAAGCTAAACTACCATACAAATCCTATTTAATTTATATAATCTAAATACTTATACTTATTTTTTTCAAAATATTATATTTGCAATTTTTAATTTCATTTATACATTCAAACCTATAATTTAAATAAAAATATGACATTCTCATCGAAAATTGAAATTTATTTGAAATTATAATTGAAGAAAAATTAATATAGAACCATATCCCAAGGAAAAAAAAAATTAGCATAGAACCATATTCAAACGAAATGTGACTGAATAGTCAACCTAAGAATGTACCAAATATGCCACACGGATAGCCTCCCACCATCAATAATATGGTCAGGTAATCGCCATTGGTTCATTTATGTCATTGAAATTGATTAAGGGTTCAAACGTGTCCATTCAAAACACGTCGATGGAACAAAATGTTATCTCAACCGAGTATTCTAGAAAACGTAAACGAATGAGAAACATCTCCGTGTTCTACTAATTCATTCCATATTGGCTTTTCTTTAATGTGTGATGTTCGTCTAAATTTCTCAATTGAACAGGTGAGATGGTGAAGCTGTAACTTTAACAATTCAAATTCGTTATTTAAAGCATTTTGACGATCTCTAAATATATCTAATATTACAAAAATTATTATGGCGTTAATCGCAACAAAACAATCAGAAATGGACAATTTAAAATTTAGAAGAAAGCTAACCAGAAATTTAGAAGAAAATTCCAATTGACGTGAATCACTCTACGACAAGTTTAATGACGACGTCAAATTTGTCTTCAAGGTATATTAAATTCTATCAGTATATCGCATTTGCGCACAACTGTTATATCTATGATAGCGCCAAAAATGTTATTACCTAAACTGCATTAACTGTTAAAATAAGTGATATTCAATCTGGTGTATATATTAATACGGTCAAATTACATTCATATCCACATAACTCGATGCAATTCAATCTGTACGGAGGAACCCTAAAACCCTCCATTATTCCTGTCAAAAATTCAACCAACATGCCTCCTGCGTAAATAATAATTATGGGCATATTTTTATAAACAATGGAGGCTTGAATTATTTGAGCAATGAAAGTCCAGCACCGATCAGAGTTTAGGAGGTAGGTGTAATGTTATTTAAAGTAATGGAATATGGAACGGCGATGGGGTAGGCAGAAGGGAATAAGGAGTCGATATTGGCCGGCTAAACCAGGAGTCTACCGACAATCTGGGCAACTCTAGCTGCGCTGGCTTGGACGTTTTAGGGGTCGTCAATACCATTGTCTCTTCGGAAAATATGATCGGTTCCAAACACTCAAGCAGACAAGCTTCTTTGTTCGTTATACCGGGATCAGAAGAACACGCCCCTTCCTGATTTTCATTATAATGTAACAAAGAAACTTGATCCCTTGTCACGGAATTTGATAACTGGCAGCTGTCATTAAGGGTGACTGAATGAGAGTTCTCTTTGTATTGAACACCAGGAACAGCCGATTCTTCTTTCTCAAAGTAATCCAGCTTCGCCCGTTGTTCCATGGACTTCTCAGAAGCAGCCTTTCGGTATATGCGGCATAAAACAATATCTCTCTTCTTCTGAACAAGCCAATTAAATTTTCTTAGTATAACATCATAAAATATAAATCTTATAAAACCCCCAAAAAATTATTAGTTCCATCTTAAACCCTACAAATTTTATTACTTTCATCTTATAATTTTATAGAATAAATTTTTTTAGCATTCTAAACAAATATCCAATATTTATTAGCAACACATAAAACCAAAAGCGTTACCCGCAAAATTAATCCGTCACCTTTCATTAACAAAATACATATAACAATTGAAACTTGTGAGTCTCAACTTATGAATCATTGGAAGCACTTTTCCCTAAACTATACTTTTTCCTATCAATTAACCCATTAATTAACCTTTTTTTTCTCTTAAATAATTACCATATTTCCATTACAGATAAAATTAAAATTAAACCTAAATTAATAAAATCTACACTTATAAATTTTATAGTTATAACAAAATTTTTAATCTAAAAACCCATTATTTATTTCACATTAAATTTCATCCCTACAATAAAATCAAGTAGAACATAAACATCTCTTTAATCTCTAACTTAATTATCATATAACATAAATAAACAAAAAATATTCTACAACATAGACTAACAATTAACAATTAACAATTTTTGTTCTACAACATAAATTAACAAATAATTTCCAACACTAAGGCATACTAATAATAACATCTTAACATTAATCATCTAAATAAAATTAAAAGCACCTTCATAACTCAAATCAAATATATAAATAATAGATGGAGTTCAATATAGACATAATATAAAATAACATAAAAGATTCATACCTATTTAGGAACAATGAATTTTTTAAAATATATCAATATAATTAAAATTGTCAGCTCTAAAATAATTTCAACAAATTTTTAAACAATTTATTCACCATTCTAGAGATGAGCTTATCTCTATGATAAACCTTCATAGCTGGTTTGAAAATGAAAGAAACAGACTCACCCAATGGTACGGATCCAGAAACAATATTATTACAAAATTAAAATATTTCCCTAAACCCCTACAATGCTTTATATTACAGAATAGAATGAATAGTATATATGGAATTATCTCTTTATTAATAAAGATAGTATATAACATGCTTTATATGACATAATTTTATATTATGATTTATATTATAAATCTAACAATATATAGAGTTATCCTTTTCATTAATGACCTAGACAATATATACCAGATATCTAATAATTTATTTGGTTATATTCAACAATAACATATACTACCTCAGTCGTTAATGGACTAATAATTCTATATATATCGGTTGCCTATATTACAGTATTTATTTAAATAAATAAATATATATATATATATATAAATATAAATTTAGAAATTAGACTTAAATATGAAAGAAGTTTTAATAAAAATTAAAAGCCGAATCTACCCACAAATAGTTAACAACAAACTGGAAGAGGATAAGCGAAATTATAACAACATAGTGCAAGAGATAAGTGAAGTTTAAAGACGGAGTTTTTTCTGCGCGAAATTTTGAAGGTTTTTATTTTTTATTTTTTGGGTTTAATTTTTTTAAAATTTTACAAGAATTTTTTGAAAACAGAAATTGCACCATTTTAATGTCCTAAATTAATGTCCTAAAGTCTTTTAGAGTAGTGAATCTATATTTACAATAAAAAAATTAGTTTAAATAACTGATATCGAAATTTTACCTCAGTTTTTTTCACCAAATTCAAATACTAGAAACTCACCACTAAAAACTATTCCCTAAAAAACTGGATGAGAAAACCTCCACGGCCGTTAATGGATTTGGGGAGCCGTTCAGGAATCCGGCGTGAATCCTCCGACCATTCTTAAAGAAAATATTACAGGCACAAAACGAGATCTATGTTAAAACAGTGTGAAAGGAAAGTTGATCACCTGGGGCGCGGAGGATCTGAAATCTGGCATCCTGTACTCGTTCATGATCCAGTCTGTCTTCTTGCCCGCACGAGGCTTTTTCCCTATAAAACACGAGAATTTTCTTCAGACCGATGCACTGGAGCAGATCGTTGCGAACTGCTCTGTCTGAACCTGTAGCCTTCCAGTAACCCGAAACTGTCAATCTGTTAGGGCCACGGCATGATTTCTTGTGATCTCTTGGAACGAAAAAGAACCATTGTCTCTCCCCAGTATAATGAGCCAAACCTGCAGAATACGATAAATCCTTCAATACTGGGTGAAAATTAGTTTTCAAAACGATACCAGGGAAGAAACAGAAAGATATGAAGTATACCCGGTAACTCCCAGGGATCGTATTGATACAAGTCCAAGGTTGGTATGATTATATCGAGGTTCACTTGGTGGCAGCCTTGAACCTTTTTTTTCAAGTAGAAGCGCAATAGCTCCTCTTCTGTGGGATAGAATCTGAAGCCTGGAAGATCCATTAACTCTCCCTGCATTTTCACGTCGTTGTATGTTTCTTGCTGCATGATTATCTTATATATATTGATGAAACGCTTACACCAACTACCACACCAGGTTCTCTTTATAATATATATACATATTTTGAGGTATGAATGCGGCAGTATATAAGTCAGAATTTTTTTTCAAAAGAATTGACGATGAAGATTTATGGAAACGTGAGGTGGAGGAATAGAGACCAGTCGACGCATATGGGGACGCACCGAATACGATAAAGAGCGTTTCTTGTTCAAAGTCTTTTCCTTGTGCTCCGCGTAGCGTGAGTACCAAAAAACGCAAACTCTCCTTTTCGTGGAGTACCCAAGAAATTTCGATGTAGTTGCGCGGAATATTTTGGTACGATAAGACTTGTTTCCCAGAAACGGAAAACTCTTGCTTCCTTGGTGTATACGGCAAAATTTCGATGAATTTCCGCGAGATATTTTCTCTCAATGACTTTTCTTCATATTTTCTCTCGAGAACTCTTGTTTCAAAGTCTTTTCTTTATGCTCCTCCGCGTAGCGTGAGTACCACAAAAGGCAAACTCTCCTTTTCTTGGAGTATCTAGTAAATTTCGATGTAGTTGCGCGAAATATTTTGATACGATGAGACTCTTGTTTCCCAGAAACGGAGAACTCTTGTTTCCTTGGGGTATTCGGCAAAATTTCGATGAAGTCGAGGGACATATTTTCTGTCGATGACTTTTCTTCATAATTGAGCAAATGAAGCCAAATACGGTTGACTTCCATGACATTTTCTACAAGTCCGTGATCAAAATCCTAAAGATATTGGGCTATATTGTTTCTACACTATCTGCATCAAATAATGAAGAACAACACTTAGATACAGATGGAAATCTTACTGTAATTATCAAATTTGCCCAATGTATATTCATTTAAAGAGACATTTCAATGTCTCCCTATACCTAATCGATTTATGACAAATTGCGTTTCTAAGTGGACACCATAACTATTATGTATCGCTTCTTCTAACTTGTTAGTCACATGAATGTTGTTGATCTTTTACATACATTTCCAACCAACAGTGATTAATAGAAGGCATTATCACGAGGTACATTCCATGAAAGGTAGCCCAAGCTTAATGATGTGTAGCCGAATGGGATATAGTGTTCAAGAAGAATAAAAAGTGTTGTACTTGCCAGAAGGCTCAACCAAGCGTTTGCACTCCCATTCATTTAATCATCTATTATTTAATTGGAGCGTTGGTATACATTTCCAACCAACAGTGATTAATAGAAGGCATTATCACGAGGTACATTCCATGAAAGGTAGCCGAAGCTTAATGATGTGTAGCCGAATGGGATATAGTGTTCAAGAAGAATAAAAAGTGTTGTAACTTGCCAGAAGGCTCAACCAAGCGTTTGCACTCCCATTCATTTAATCATCTATCATTTAATTGGAGCGTTGGTATACATAAACACATCCCGATCAACCTATTCGATCTAGTTATCAGCCTCTACAACTACATTCCATTCTAAGTGCATTGCATTACTATGTGTCACAAGCCATTTGAATTTTTTCTAGATTCAATTCTAACCACTCCTCTTTCTCAAAGACGGTTGGTCTTCAAAAATTCCAAAGGTGGGGAAAGGTGATTTCAACTTGGTTCCTCTCATACCTCTTTACTTTTCTTTGATATTTGTTCATTGAGAGAAAACTACCATTTCCTTTGCTATCTTTTTGTAATTTACATGTTCTTTCCTTTACTAAATTGTATTCTCCTTTGTCTCTACAAGCTAATATGGTGTAGATTCTTCTCCAATGGAAGAAGGAAGAACCTTCTCGTAGTCTTCATTTACTGTAGAAGGATTGAACAATTTCACATACTCAACATTCACAACAATATTGATCTTCTCCATTTCTACAATTGAAGGAATTCTCATGTACATGTTGAGTAATTTCAAAATATTCATACCTATGTGGTTTGAGATATTTTATTGCTCCTTGCAAGTTTTCCTTGCACAAGTAAAGTCATGCCTTATATTCAACAATGGCATTACGATCTTCTCAATACTAGTCTTAAATTAAGGTTTCATTTTATTGATCAACATATAAATATGTTCATTTATAAAGTGGTTTTAAAATTATGAAAAATAAATCAAATATGTTGTAGGTATCTAGGATACAACAATGTGAGATATCATGGGGTTAGCTCATTTGGTAATGTTATTGTTATGAAGTATCATGTCGGGTATTTCATCCTAGGCTCGAAATCCCCCAAGGTATGTGAGTCATGTGTTGAGTGTTCATAGTTTCACCTAGAAGTGATAGAGCTAGGGTTAGAATGTACCCTTGTTAGGGGAGTACTAGCCCAACCCACTTCCATATCCCTCTTGTCACCCCAAAAGAAGAAAAAAGGTTGGACATATTTATCAACATATACTTAAATTAGAGAAATTCCTTAATCTAAAATAAATGTATGTGTTTTCTCACAAGTTCACTGAGTGAAGATCGCATGTGCTACAAATGTCTTATCTCGAGTTGCTCTTGCACTTTCAAGTGTATATAATAGATATTTTCCATCAATATACTTGCCTTCCTTTCTCCTCCTTACACATTTCTTCTTTTTTTTTTCTCCTTAAACAATGTCGAATGATACTCCAAGATGTTCTCAAAATATAACGTGTTTGTGAAAAATGGAGTCTTCAAATGTATGAGTAATAAACATATAAAAGTGGTTCATCAGATACTTTTGGATGCCTTTTGTTATATCCTCTCAACAAATTTCTTAATGCTTAGTTAACAACTTTTCAATGTGTGTATTTGTAATGAAATGAAACAAATACATTCCCTTGATGATTGCAATGTGCTTAAAATCACAATAGCTTAGTTTTATCAATGGATTTTAGTTAGAATCAATAGAAAATGATTAAAATCAAAACACACTTTACAAGTACGTGGAGATAAGTGTAATATTATAATTACATGGAGATAATTGTAGATAAACAAAGAAAGGTATAATTGTAACCAATATATATAAATACAGACTAGATATAAAAGCAACATGGCAATGTATATGCCCGAGATGTGGGTCATTCCTTCTCGAGAAAAACATGTAGATCAAACACACAAGCCGTGGAATAATAACATTAAAACATAACTTCTTAGTATTCATCTTCCTTAGTGTTTAAAGGAATATGTTACATAATATATGGAATTCTCTGAGTTATATCCAATACTCCATACTATTCTTCATTGATTTCGTGTGACTAATTTATAACAAAAACTTTTTTTTTTTTTTGTCTTCATACAACTTACAACTATGTATTTTGTGTGTAAAATTGTAAGGAAATTTCTTCAATTAAAATAGAGTATTTGAGACTCTTAGAGAGAGTATATCAAATCACTAATATTATTCTAAAATATTTAGTAGAAGCAAAATATTTTGAACAATAATTCAAGATTTATATTCATTTTAACATATTGTGCTAATCAATTTAGCTAGATTTGTGCACATGGACTTAAATATTGACAACCACTTTGAATAATTAGAAAATGTGCCATGTTAATATATATCCTTCACCTCACATGAGCTTGCTTCTCCATCATTCCATCCTCATTCCCAAAGTGGTACTTTGTTCATTGGCTCACCAAAACTATTCAAGCCTTCGTTATGCTATAAAATCATGGTCGCTACAAAACTAAAAATGGAGTGACTTATTAGAAAAAAAATTCAACATAAATAATTACCTTTCAAATATGAAATAATCATAATTTTTTTAAAATATATTTTACCTTAGAATTGTCTTTGAAAGATTCTCTTACATACTTGACTTATTATGCAAAGTAATGGATGATTAGGTAGAAAAATGATGGAAAAAATATACTATAAACAAATAAATTTAGGAAAATATCTACAAAAAAAGTATTGAATTTTAATCTTCGTCTGGGGGGTCCAGAGGAAAGGACGACTATTTTATGATCCCACCCCATAGCAGGGGATTTTGGGGCTAGCACCCTCAAAGATAAAAATAGATGTAAATTTTCCATACAAAATATTGTAATTTCGTAGTCAATCTAGGTCGTTCATTAGGCAGATGATATGGCGGTAGAAGCTATGTTTAATTTAGGATTTTTTCCCTATAAGGCAACCCTCTTTGTTGTATGAGGGTATTGTATTGTGCCTATGTATTGGGTGTATACTCTGAGCGAGAAATAGTAAGGGGGGTTGTGTGAGATATTAGAGGATATTACAGTGGATCTGTCGTAGGTTGTGTCTCTTAATTTTGGCTAAATAATAGAAAGGAAGGACTGGTTGTTTCCATGGACGTAGCCCAAGTTGGTTGAAAAACATATATTTGTGTCTCTCTTATTTATATGTTATTTCTTTGTTTGTATTTCTGCATATTTTATTTGTTACATTGATCTGTAATATATAATTTTCTAACAAGAGAGATGAAATTTAGGAGAGAGAGAGAGTGAGAAGTGGTTCGTAGTGAGGGAGGGGAAAGGAGAGAAATGGATTAAGGGAGAGGGAGGAAGGTTTAGAGAGAGGTATATATATATATATAGAGAGAGAGAGAGATAGAGAGAGAGAGAGAGAGTAATAAATGGGGTGTTGTTATGAAGGAGAGATTGAGGGATAAATGGACAAATAAAAAAGGAGGGAGGGGAGAGGGATGAAGGTTTAGAGATATGGAAAGCGAGTTGTGTAAGAGAGATATATATGGATTGAAAAAGAAAAGAGTGTATAAATAGTCACAAACACATAAAGAGACAGAGAGAGACGGAGAGGGAAATAAAGAGGGTGAGAGAGAGACAAGTAAAGAGATAGAGTGGGGAAGGAAGAGGATAAATAAAATGAAGGGGAGAGGAAAGAATTCCTCGGAGGGAGGTAGAGAGAGATAGAGAAAGCGTAGCAGAGGTTTTTATGGAGGGATTGGGTAATGGAGGTAGGAATGTATAGACACAGAGAGTATGGGAGGGAGTGTGTTATGAAAACAATTTCCAAAATAGAAGAAATGAGAGCTCAATGCCTTATAAATCAACCACTTAGAGGGGGAAACCTCCTTTACATTACAGAAATGAACAATTATTGGATGATACAAATGACAAGACCTCCTTTCTATATATGGGAGTCCATGGGGTCACAATGTAATCCTAGCCGACCTAACAATAATAATGTAAGGGCACAAAAAAAACAATAGTTGTTTTTATGGGGCACAATAATAACAATATGGGGGCTACAGGGGTACAACAATAACAATAAGGGGGCTACACTAACAACCATAAGGGGATACACTAGTATTATATGAACCTAACATGCCCCTCTCCTTCAAACAAGTGTTGCCTTCAATGCTTGATTATTTTTAGATGCTTTTTTATAAAATTCGCAGCCTCCTATGTGTAATCTTCAATGGGTAAGTTATTCCACTTGCTGAGATACTCTGAAATTGATTGAATTCATAGTTGTCAAGTTCTTATTTGTGTGACTTCTTCAACACTTCTTTCACTATGATGTTGATATTCGCGTTGTTCCATTCGATTCTACACCAAAGCTAAGTTATCTTTTGAGAGTTGGAAAACTTGTTTTTGATGCTCGATGTGATATTCCACTACATTATCATCCATATTGGTTTTCATTTGATCCTTCAAATTATCCAACTTAGCCTCCATTTTTTCTTTTAAACCATCTATTTCATGTTTGATTTCTCTTTGTAAGATCGAAATTTGTTGCACTTGCTACCAAAATTTTGATATATCATACTGCAATTATTCCTCTTCATGCACGATAATATAGCTTTTTGAGGCCTTAATGGGAGTGGAATTATTTCCGGGAGGCATTATGTAACTCAATACTAATATCTATGCTTCAATATGCCCTTGGAATTACTTTAATTTTATTTTTCAAACAAATGTTATGAAAACTTGTTTAAAAAATAGACAGAATTTTCTTGATTTTTATGACATCTATATTAAACCCAATTTATGTTTTTTATTTTAGATGTTCAAGATATGAATTTCTATCATGTACTAGCCCTCTGATTCCTCATTCCAATGTCACAGGTCTCGCCTAATTTGGATTCTTCAAGACAAAGCTATGCCCAATCTCTGACAATGACCTAATTATGGACTCATTCAGTAGAGCGAAATTGTATGGTATGCCACGTGTCAATGTTTCCTCCTTAGGCTTTGAAATTGATACAGAAAAATACAGTCTATTTACTTTCAGCCACATCTTACAGAATTCCAATCCAATGCTCCGAGGGAGAGTTATGACGATTTTCCCAAGGTCACATCTTTGATATGAAAGTTGAGGGCTTGCAAAAACCCTAACTTCCATGGGGCATATCTCCAAAAATATTATGAACCATGATCTGAAATTTGTACACGAAATTCCTTAAGATTTCTTCGCAACTGGTTTTTTTTAGTGCCTAAACCTTCGTAGAAAAAATGTTATAGAGAAAACTCCACGATGACCTATTTAAAGTTGTGAAACTCTATAATCCAAAGATCTGATACCAAATGTTATGAAACCATCTCCAAAAATAGAGGAAAAGAGAGATCAGTGCCTTAGAAATCAGACACTTCGAGGGGGAAACCTCCTTTACATTACATCAATGAACAATTATTAGATTATAAAAATTAGAAAAGATCCTTCTTTATAGAGGAGTCCATGGGGTCACAATATAATCCTAGATGACCTAACAATAACAATGTAAGGGCACAACAATAAAAATAGTGGCTTTTATGGGTCACAATAATAACAATATGGGGGATACTGGGGTACAAGAATTACAATAATGGGGATACACTAACAAAAATAAGGGGATACACTAGCATTATATTGACCTAATTGAGAGAGATGGAGTGATAATGAGATAGGACAAGCATTGGGGAGAGTGAGAGAAGGAGGGTGAGAGGCTGAGAGAGACCAACAATTTTTGGAGGATGAGAGAGGGAGGGAGAGAGAGAGATAGAGAGAGGGAGGTATTTGAATTCTTGATATCATACAATAGTTGATATCATTTGTAATTTTTAGCACAAGAATATTTGGTTGTGATAAATAACTAGACTAGTAATTGCAAGACAAAGAAACAAGAGAATTAAATAACACCTAAACATACTAACTATCTCAATGACCAATTTCAATTCCTTGCTAAGCAACTATATAGTTAATTGTATTACATTCAATAAATAAGTGAAATATAGAAATATCTCTCAATTTAATGAGTTTAACAATACATGTGGTTCCTTGGGTAATGCTCATGGAAAACACTAGTAAATTGTGATTCATTATCAATTAGCACCACCTTAGTATTAGTTAAGAAAATATAAATGAATTTATAATAAGTTAACTAATAATAAAAATTATTTAAATATACATGAAAGAGACATAATTCATGCAATATTATGGATGTTTTACAATCCTCCATTAATGATACATGCACAAGATAAAAAATTCACATACAGTTGCATCTATGAAAAATATGTGAACAAGTAGAGAAATCATGCATGCAAAAAAATTGTACATGTATTCACATGTATGTGCATGTATTCATCATGTGACTCATCCATATGTAATTGACATGCAAGTGAAAACTCTGAAAATTAAACTATCGACTCAAGAGAAAATCTGCAGTCATGGAGCCCAATATATCTAAGAAAATACACTTTATATGCCATATCATGGCTTATCCATTTATATATGTTGCTTCAATTTCATGCACCTACTATATATGGTAGAAATATGAAAACAATGAGTGCTATAAATAGAAAAGCTCCTAAACAATGGTAAAATGTGTGTACGAAAATGTGTGTGTACACTAACACCCTCATTGAAGCATAGCTAAATTGTGCATAATAATGGGTGCTTGAAATTTTATCCATGCTAGGTACTCATGTAAAAAATTACATGCACATAAAAATATGACAAAAGGTGAGATAAAGAGGTACAATCGAGTGTGAATATTTCCCTCCCCCTCCTTCTCCTCAAAATGGATACTATGTCTACTATTTTGTTGCTAAGAATAAGGATTTTGTTGAGATTCAACAACCCCATCATGGATCTATCCTTGGATCTAACCTATATAATAAATATGAAATCCCTTGGATACTTATTAATAATTGAGTATTTGTGAAGTACCAAGATACTCAATGTTAGTTCTCTATGCCTTGGTATTTCCACCCACTTGTTCACTGTATATTTCTAATGTATGAAGTTCCCTTTTTGTTTTGTGACATGCAATAAATATACCATATCATATTCATGGTCATGTAAATTAGTATATAAAATATGATAACAAATCTCACAAAAAAAAGGATAAAGACCTTCTTAAAACTTGTCCCTTATTTTATGATTTTTTCTTTAGAATTTTCTTAGAAGCATAATATAAATAAATTTAATAACAGAGAGAAACAACATACAACCTATAATTATGATCCACCTTCCTGACTATAACATTCCAACCATTTGAAATCTCAAATGTAACCATAAATCTAAACTGAACTTTACCCACTTTCATGTCCCTGAGTAATTGTTTTGATAGATCAAAAATAAATGCATTAATAGTTATTTTGGAAACATCCATAACCAAAATCCACTTTTCCTCGGCCACATAATTTCACAAGAGTATCATCTCCCACTAAAATATGAGGACAAGAGAATGACTCCAAGGAAGATAAAATATCATGTTATATAGCCATGTGGTGTGACGCACCGAGATCTATAATCCCTATAGTAGGAGAAAAGAAATAGTAATCATTACACGCAATTTTCTATAGAGTGTTTGAGTAATTCTATCTTGATGAGTTTTTCTTATTTTTAACGAAAAATTCTAAAGTTATTTAAACATGAAATGTTCCAATTGAATATCATGAATATTCCACTAAATAATTGATGACAACATATCTATCAAAAAAAATTCCAATCTATATTATCAAATATCAGTTCTTTTATATTTTGAAACTATTATCACCATGTTTTTCTTTATGCATGTGAAATATAATATGTAAAAAGTTTGTGGTTATAAGGATTTGAATTTATTTGGGTAATTGGTAATTAGGATAGCGTTAATGAATTAAAAATAACTAGGCGAGATTAGAATAGTCTTACAAATCCATGACGAGAAACTCCAATGCAAACATTCATCTATATATTATATCACCTCGTGAGTCCCTCAAAATGACCATTAAGTAAAATTATGCATTCATCTATATATTATATCACCTCGTGAGTCCCTCAGAATGACCATTAAGTAAAATTATAAAATTGCAGTGATGACGAATATTCTTATGAAAGAAAACAAAATTCTTATAGTACTTAAAAGAAGAACACAATCTTCTCACAAATATGGTGATAAAATTAATCATATAGATCAATCTACTACATTTGTCCAGATATTGTCAATTAACTCTATTAAGAGTGAAACAAAGGAAGACGAAAAAATAATGCATTTACAAGAAAATGATGGATATAATTGGGACAATATCTCTAATTTTGAAATTATTTTTATCTGTTAAACAAATTCATTATCAATGAAACTAAGCAAATAATCCATTATATATATTTCAAATAAATTATTTCTTAATCATTAATATTCCTTCGTATTTTAATTTATTTTTTCCGGGCAATTTTAAAAAACATAAATATTTTATTCTTTCTCTAACTTTAGTCACTTTATTATTTCAACAAAATTGTGCGTTACACTAGTGCAAATGATATCTATAATGTAAATAAATTTATTATAACTGACTTTAAATAGTAATTTTAAAGTAAATAAATTTATTATAAATGATTTAAAATAGTAATGTTAAGGTATATAATGAATTTCATATTTAAAAAATATATACAATAAGAAATTTAAATTATTATAATATATTTCACATATTTAAATTATTATAATATATTTGTAAAAGAGAATTGTGCATTTTCTAAAATTACACATTTTTAAAAGGAAATTACATGATTCAAGTATTTTTTTAATCATAACAAATGAATTATTTTTTTTTGAATTTTTATTGAGTGAGGGTGATGTGTAATTATGCATGTGGCCAACTTGAAGTTTGCACATATTTCCAAAAAAAATGAATAATTTTTAAATTAAAAAATAATGTTCATTATAATCATAGTTTAAAAAATTATACATATGTGATTAGTTTTACTTTAAATTATTATAAAACATTGTTTTAGTGAAATGAGAAAAAAAAAAAAAATTTAAACGTATATGTATATATATGAATTTCAATAAAATATTTTAATATGGAAAAAAATAAGTAATTGAAAATAATTTTGAAATGTGTTTAAAAATATAGTAATAGAAAAGAAATCTTTAATATAGACAATGTAAACTATAATTAAAATATCTCAATACTTACTTTAACTAAATAATTTAAATGTCAATAATTTCCATATTATATGGTTTATAACAATAATAATAAAATTTCTTAATATAATTGTAAAATTAAATTTTTATTGTTATAGAATTTCAAATATCATTATTTTATATTTTAACCATTTGATTAAGAGTTAATTTTGAATGGAGCAAATAATTGTTGGAATTTCCTGTTTAAGCTATGTTACTCTATGTATAATTCAATTACTCTATATATATATATATAGAGAGAGAGAGAGAGAGAGAGAGAAAGATTCAATCCTCTTTCATCAAGTTTTTGAATGGATGCAATCTTTGAAGGTACAATTTTATTAAGTTTTTCCCTATTAAAAAAAAGGATTTATACTTCAAAAAAATTGATGTATCTCAAATTTTGAAATATTCATAGTTAAAATAAACCTATACTAATAAAAATATATTTTTGCATAAACATACACAAATTATATAAATAAATATAATATAAATAAAAAACTAATTCAATCTTTAACTATTTATCATCTCAAATTTTGAAAATTTTATGGTTAAAATAAATTGAACTAATAAAAATATAAATTTTAGACAAACATACACAAATTCTATAAATAAATATAATATAAAAATAAATACAGAAATTATAAAAGTAAATATAATATAGGTAAGAAAATAACTCAATCTTTTACCATTTATATTTTTACTTGATAACTAAATTTATCGTGAAAGTAACTAGAATCATATTTCCAAGTTAAAAGATTACTATTTGCCCTCTTTTCATTACAACTAATATGTCATTATCATTATCTTGCACTCAGGGAATGCACCAGCTCAGTTATGATATGGACATCGCAAAGTATAATTCTACCTCTTCGTCGATACCAATTGTGATGTCTTGCCGTGAGTATAATGTTTTGCAATATTATTATAAAATATATAGTGTCAAGACATACTGCATAATTTTGCATTGATGATGTAGATAGCCTTTGTTATTAGACTATGGTTTGTAAGGATTTTTCATTGAGAATATTTAACATATTTATGAGGTAATAACAAAAAGGGACTGGTAGCATCTACTCTAAATTATTTTAAATAAATTATAATATAAATTTAGATGTTTGATATTATATTATTTGTTTTATGTATTTAAAATTTAAAATTTTTATTTTTATTTGGTTTACGCTTGAGAAAGTTTTTTTATAATTAATATGACAAAAAAAGTGCAATTCGTTCCATTCTATTATCCTCAATATGGATTTGACAAAATCCATATTATATTTAATATTTTATTAGAAAAATTAATATTTCATTGTGAGGGTAATAAAGAAAGAATTTCATGTCCACCCTATTTATTAGACGCATACGTACATGTATAGCCTTTCATGCGTAGCCTAATTGAATATGTATATATTTTATCATAAGTAACCTAAGTGGTTACGCTAAGAAATCCTATTATATCACGCTAAGGGGTTGTAGTGGTAACAATGAGATGTAATATTAGTGACCAGAATGGTAATGTCTCTCTTTTGTGTGCCATATATATTGATATGTTTGTTTTACATGTTATTGAAGGACATAAAGATATATAATTTTTTTTTTTTCAATATGGAGCTCATACATAGTATTTTAAGAAAAAATCAATCTAAATTATTAGAAAAAAACTTTCATCTCTCTTTTAAGTATAACATTTCATGATTAGTATATAAATACAATTTAAAAAAATCATATAAATATATTTCAAAGTGTTTTTTTATATGTTAAAAAAATTGATATGTGTGATAGTTTTACATAGTATTTTATGAAAAAATCAATATGATTATAAAATAAAAAGTTTCATATATCTCTTAACTATAACAATGTGTGATAGTTTTACATAGTATTTTATGAAAAAATCAATATACTTATAAAAAAAAAAAAGTTTCATATCTCTCTTAACTATAACATTTCATGATTAGCATATAAATACAATTTTAAAAAAATCTCACACATATATATATATATATTTCAAGTGGTTTTTTACATGTTAATATAATTGACATGTGTGATATTTTTGGTGCCTAGAATTGAAATATTTAGTTAAAAATATATATATTTATAAAAAAAATTATTTCAATGTCTGCTAAATATAAGAGAGACGTATATTTTTTTCAATGTTCAACATAATATATATTTGTGTGTACTTTAGATTAAGTCTTTTAATATGTTTTTAATTATATTTTATTTTTAAATTACATTGAAAAATTATATATAAATGAGCCGTCAAATGTAAAATGAACCTAGAGTTATGTATTTCACATTCTCATAGTACACTAACTCAATTTATATATAGAGTATAGTTAATAATAATTATAAATCAACATTTACTAGGTGGCAAAAATTTTCTTGCATGTAATTTGGTATATGTTCTTTTAGTATTTTTTGTTTTTTTTAAACCCAATTTTAGCTTAGATTTAATCCCATAAGCACATTGATTTTTACATTTTCTAAAAAGTTTAGAATAAATAATAAACCTAATAAATTTATATTAAAAAGAAAACATGTTTTAAGGTTTTCGAATGTCGAGGTATTAAAATATTATTATTCTTAAAGATGGTAATATACTTATAATATAATATAATATAGCTATATTTGTATATACTTATAATATAATATAAAGATACTTTTATGACAATTTTACATTTGCCGGACTAAATAAGTATTAGATTTGAAGTGAAAGTTCACAATATATCTCTGTTGCTTGAAGGCTTTTTTTTTTTTATATTATGTTTTGAATATTTGGTATTTTTATTTTAATACTAATGTTGTAATTAGTTCAAGTTTTTTAATTTCAATTTAAGGTTGATGAGGATTTTTTTCCTTTTTTAATTTTTTTTAATTGAGGGTTTAGAGTGATTCTTAAGGGTATATGTTAATCATATGCTTATCAATCGTTGTTGTGAGTTAGAGAGTTTGTTAGGTTGTTTTGAATTTTAATAAATTTAAAGTGGTGACAGATGGTTTAAAGAACAAAATATTTGTTATGTATTTGTTTTAAAAGAAAATCGAGACATTTATTTTCTTACTAGAATTAGTTAATAAAAATAAATAAATTATGTTTTGGATTTTTGATAAATGGAAATATAGTTATGGAAGTGGTTCCATACAGTGAAAAAATAATGGTAAAAATATTCCAACTAAGAAGTAGTTGAATAAAAATAGTTCAGTCAGTTACCTTTTCTTTGTGGATAAAGCGACATCCCTGTGAGGAAGAGGGGTTCTGACCTGTGTGTTGTGAAGGGAAGAAAGGAGAGAGAGCATGAATCTCCCAAGTGGGTAGAGACTAGTGGAAATACTCTCAGCCATCTTGAAATCTTCCGAAAAGTGGATTGGACCAAAGTCCTAAGATCTCTTCTCAGCATTGTTTCTTTCTACTTGGCTCAGGTGTGGAGCACGGGGGGAGGGGGGGGGGGGGGGGGGGGTTGAGGACGTAATTTCCTCATCCACGGTAGGAAGGACAACCACAGTCAAACTACAGATAAGTAATACTGTTGAATTCTGCTAATTTTAATGAAGTAGAATCGGTATTGTTAACTTAGGAAATAATATACACAGTTGAATTGAGTATTTCGGTGGAGCAATATATTACTCTGTAAATTCCTGTTTAATTATTTAAATGTCATTATTTATGATGGAGAAATGATTACTGAGTAAAATTATGGGATTTAAATTATTATGTGAATTTTAAAGACTGAATGTACAATGAAATGAAATAGTTTGCATGTTGTTCAATTTCTCATTAAAAAATAGTAATATATTTTCATCTTCCATAACAATTTATTTGCACGGTAAACAATCTCCTTCCTACTGTAGAACTATGTGCAGAATAACAACTAGATGTAACTGAACATTAACAATGGTGTTTGATGAGTAAATTTTGAACAAAAAGCAAACCAAAAAATTTCACTAAGTAACCAGAAACAGGAGATATGGTTATGGGTTGGTAGGGAAACTTAATCTGAAATCTAGATGGAAGAGCTTCTGCATTTTGGATGCTTGTTCCTATCATAAAATCTATACACGGACGAATAACTAGTCATTCTGGTCGACTCCTAAACATATAAGTTCCAATGAAAACCAAAGCAGGAAATTAATAGTATAGCGAAATTGAAACTTATGTGTTTCTCAACACCGAAGCACCACAATCATTCAAATACAAATATAACATTAAGTAAATTGTTTATTCGTAATTCTGAAATGTAGAGGATACAATAACTTTCTCATTTCCTTAAACATGTAAAATTTAGAGTCTAAACGTTCGGTACATTTATGCATACATATTATGAAACCAAAATAGAAAAACCCCAGAGGGATAATGTGGATGTGAGAAAAACCAGTAACAGTGGAATGATAAGAGTCAAATTCTATAGTTTATACATTACAATAGAAATCCTAAAAATAGCAGAATCTCCCAAGATCGGGATAATAGGGAAACCCTAATACACGAAAAAAAATTAGTCTCTTTGACTCATTAAAATACATGCACACTATGTGGAGACTAAGAACCCTCATGACCACGGCGTTAAAAATGAGAAGAGAGAAAAATAGCTCGGTACGTAAGGTAGGAGAATTCGTTTGATAAATGATAACCTTGTCGGGTACAGGGAAGAGACACAACAGTAATATAACGATGAGAACGACTGAGGCCAGACCATACCTACATAGCTGAAAAAGAAAAATTTTTAATTTAAAAAATACTCTTTGAGGCATTTGTAAATGACAGTGACTGAAATTTTTTTTTCTTATTTGGGAAAAAATAGTTTTCAATATACCTCCATGAGTCCCATGGGAAAGCAGAGATTTCTCTGTGGATAGACAGAGGAAAAAGGGGTCAAATAAATTTGAGTATGGAAGAAAATAGCACATTATGGAAAAATGTATATAGAACTAACGCCAGGAGGTGACAATATAATATTACCTGTTGTGGAAGAAAGGGGCATGTTGCAGCTGATGAAGAGGACATGGCACTGAGAAAAAACCCTGAATCATTTAGCCAACAGAATGCGGAAAGAGCCATCAGTGAGATTGTTAGAACCGAAATGGAGGAAAATAATCTGAGGAGGAACCTAAATCATTTAACCAACATTCGAATTTTTATGAAGACTAAAACCTAAGGAAAGCAATGGTAAAGCCACGAGCTCCCATTACAGACCCTGCAATAATACAGGTAACCTAACCCGCATATAGCACCATTTCCAATACCCATAGAAAGTGGAAAACATGGACAGAGATGGAGTGTCGCATGTGGTTGCAGAGCAACAAACCATCGGCAGTCTCTGTGAAAATGAGCTAGGATGTTAGGGTTTGGAGTGTATTTGATACCTTGTCTTGGAGGGAAACGATGATAGTCATAGATCCACATCTAATCCAATGGTGCAATCATGACCAAGTGTCATGGACACGGAACTCAAAGAGATGAATGGGTACAAAGGATCTACATGGATACTCGAAAATAAAATTTATTACCAATATCAAGAGAAATGTGCATGAAGGTAATGGTTTAGCATTGAATTTATAGTAGTCCTCGGGATCCATAATATTAAAAATAGAATCTAAGTGCAATATTGTCTAGGATATGAAGTGATTTATGGTGTACCGTGGTGGCACAATAACCCCAATTCATATTAAAAAAAATTCCAAGCACCTTACAATAAACAAAATATGTCAAACTATATATTAATTAATTATAGATACCACGTATATAAATAATTTTTACTTTTATTTAATTAAAAAAAAAAAACAAAATTTTGTGTAATGATGCACAAAGGAAGCACATAAAATAACATTTTGGAGGGCGTTATGAGGAGGGGTACGATGCAGCCAATACCCCAACATTTGGGGGAACCCACACCCTAACCACAGTCAGAAATGAATCCCAATATGTGGGTTTAGTTGAGTGTAGATGAACACCAGCAAACCAAAAGACTGTTAGAATAGCAACAACACGAGACTGGTATTCTGTTAAGCACAGTGTAGAAGCTACAAGAGAGGATACTTAAGAGTCATAATGCATAACAAGCGTGTAATGCAAGATCAAGAGAGGATACTTAAGACTCTCTAAGACAAACATAATCAGGGGGTGATGCAACCCAGTCCTGATAGGATCATGCAGGAGGAAGGTGAATGGAAAACAAGATCTCAAACCACCAATAGAATTGATAAAAGCCATTCCCATTGAAGTAGCAAAAATAGACACTACAATGATGCTGAGTCAGATAATGTATTTGAACAACAGGAAATTAAGAAGAAGAAAGTGGAACTGCAAGGTTAGTTCTAGAAAATGAAACCTCCCAAATTTGATGAAGAGGCAAAAGATGTGGCGGAGTCATGGCTGATAAATATGAATAAGTAATTTCAGGTTTACGAATATAACAACAATTTAAGGGCTAGGTTAGCCACCTATCAATTAAGGGAAAAGGCTACACTATGGTGGGAGGAAGTTAAGAATTTTCGTAGTTTATAAGACTAGGACGTGACATGGGATGTGTTTCAACAATATTTAGGGAAAAGCACCTAACTGAATGCTTTTATGATGAGAATTCTAGAGATTTTCATGATCTGAAATTGGGCCAGATGACGATGGATGAATGCATAAACAAGTTCACTTATTTACCCAAATATGTTCCTTACCTGAGAGACGAAAAACCTAAGGTTCAACACTTCCTAAGTAGTTTTCCCACTCATATGAAAGAACACATTGAATTTTTGAATCCAAGAACCATGGATGATTCAATCCGAAAAGCTAGAATGTGTTACCAGCAAGCTAAAGCCAAAGGAGAACTGGGAAAAATTTGGCCGCCTAAGAAAGGGAAGAGGAGCAGTTTTGGTTTTAAAAATGATAGAACCAGCAATTTAAAGACTTTTGAAAGAAGTTCAATGAATAAAAAGTTTGGAAGAAACCACCAAAGAACACGTTGGCCTGCAGAAGATAAGCCCATAGAAGCTTCTAGCAAGCCTGAGCAAGGACAAAATTAAAAACCACCCCTACAGTGTTAGGGTTGTGGCGAGGAGCACTATTATAGAAACTATCCACAATGAAGAAGAAGAGAAACAATTGCTAATCTACAAGAGGCTTCCACTATGGGAGATGTGGCTCGATGTATACCCATAATTAATGCAGCATTAGAAGATCGCCAGGCAGTTTACCAACCAACAATTATTGAGTTGGAAGGTAAGATACTCTCATAATCTATTTCTGTTTTGGTTGACCCAGGTGCAAGTTTAAGTTATGTAAATCCAAAATTAGTAGAACTTTGTAAATTTCAAGGCCATAAATTCAAAAACCCATGGATGGTGTAGCTAACCACTAGAGAAAAGAGGAAATTTTGTGCTAAAATTCCTAACTAGACTTTGGAGATTGGTGAGTCGCAGTTAAATGTTGATATGAATGTTTTACTTTTGGGATATTACGATGTGCTATTGGGAATGGACTGGTTGGAAAAAAACTAGACCCTGGTGGATTGCAAAGTGGAAATTATATATTACAAAATGCATGATGGAACACATAAGAAAATACAAAGAATGAAGAAGCATTTGCAAGTGCGTCCCATTACAGCCTCACAGATGAGTAAGTGTATGAGGAAGGGATGTCCGCTATACGCTATTCAAGTAGGCTTCACTAATTCTATATTGTAAAATTTCATGGACATATTTTCGGAAGAGGTACCAGTTTTACCACCAAGAAGGGACATTGATTTTACTATTGAAATGGTACAAGGAGCATCATTGGTTTGAAGGGCACCTTAGAAGATGAGTGTATTAGAATTAACTAAGCTAAAGATGTAGTTACATGAGTTGATGGATAAGGGGTATATTCGACCAAGTGTGTGTCCTTGGGGAGCACATTTGTTGTTCGTGAATAAAAAATATGGAACCATGCAAATGTGAATGGAATATCGCCAGCTCAATAAATCAACCGTAAAAAATAAATACCCACTACCACGGATTGATGAATTTTTTGATCAGGTGAAGGGGGCCACCATATTTTCAAAGATTGATTTGAGATCAGGTTATCACCAGATCTATAAAAAGTATGAATACATCCACAAAACTACCTTCCATACTAGGTACGAACATTATGAATTTCTGATACTGCCATCTGGGTTTACTAACGCACCAACAACATCTATGAGGCTGATGGATGGTATATTTCACCCTTACCTCGAAAATTTTGTATTAATACTTAATGACAACATCTTAATATACTCGAAGAATGTAGAAGAGCATAAGGAGCACTTAAGAGTAGTGTTGGAGATGTTATGGAAACATCAGCTATATGATAAATTCAGCAAATGTGATTTCTTCAAGGAGGAAATCTAGTACCTAGGCCATGTTATTTTTGCTGAGGGGATAGGAGTTGATTGAGAGAAAATCGAAACAGTTATGGAATGATGGGTGCCCCAAAATGTGGCAAACATCTGATATTTTATGGGACTAGTCGGTTATTATCGATGTTTCATTGAATTGTTCTTAAATATCACTTTTCCTATCACTTCGTTAAAAAGGAAAGGAAAATTATTTATATGGACAAACGAATGTCAAAATATTTTTGAAAAGTTAAAAATTTGGTTGACTACCGCTCCGGTGTTGAGGGTAGCCGATCCCAACAAATAATTTGAAGTCTGTATGGATTCATGTAAAGAAGGAGTTGGGGCAATCATGTCCCAAGAAGAAAGAGTGGTTGCATATGAATCGCGGAAACTAAAAGAACATGAACAATGATACTGATCTTACGTTCTGGAGCTATCTATCATATTACATGCACTCTGAGTGTGGAGACATTATCTACTGGGAAAGATGTTTGTGTTAAAAACAGATCATAGTAGCCTAACAAGCTACTTCAAGCAAGCTGATCTCAATTCTCGCCAGGAAATATGGAATGCCTTCTTGAGCGAGTTTGACATTGATATGAAACATGTGAAGGGTAAGGAAAACCGAGGGGAAAATGCCTTAAGTAGAAAGTTGCATGGAGTGTATTAACTTTACTACAACCAGATTGAAAGAAAATTTTTGGATTAAATAAAAACATAAGCTCTTAAGGATCTTGAATATCATTTTATATGGAAGAAAGTGGAGCAGGCCAAAAGGCAAGGAAACTATTTCGATTATGGAATTAGTGAGGATGAAATATTAATCTTCAAAGAAAGGATATACATTCCAAATCGAATGAATCTGAAAGAGCTGATTTTGAATGAATACCACCGAAGTGATTATGTAGGACATCCCAGATATCAGAAAATGCTGACAACAATGAAAAATAATTATTTCCGGCTCGGTATGTGAAAGGATATAATAGAATATTTGAACAAGTGCTGGTGTGTCAACAAGTTAAGGTGGAACATCGACACCCGGCAGGGTTGTTGCATCCCATACTTGTGCCAGAGTGGAAACAAGAAGTCATATTTATAGAATTCATCATAGGTTTTCCAAGATCAAAGAAAAATAATGACTCCATTATGGTTTTGGTCAATCGATTAACAAAGGCATAACATTTCATATTGGTGTAGTCACCTATAAAACAATGCAAATTGTAGATATATTTATGAGAGAAATATTCCGACTACATGGCATTCCAAAGACTTTCATATCTGATAGAGATGTGAAGTTTACTTCAGCATTATGGAAAACCTTGTTTATAGGTTTGGGAACCTAAATTAATTTCATTACTACCTATCATCCTCAAACAGATGGACAAACAGAGCGGATGAATCATTTTTTGGAAGACATGTTACGTATGTACATTATGCAGCAACCAATAAAGTGTAGGAATATCTATATTTGGTGGAATTTTCTTACAACAACGGCTACCAAGAATCTCCAATAATGAGTCCATTCGAAGCCTTGTATGGGCGACAATGTTGCACACCTATTAATTGGAGTATTCTCGAAACAAGCTGATGCTGGGACCAGAGATGTTAGCATAGATGGAATTCGAGGTGAGAAAAATCAAGCAAAATATGAAGGTGGCTCAAGATTGGAAAAAAGTATATGCAGATAAGAAAATAAATTATTGAGAATTTAGATTAGGTGACCATGTGTATGTATGAATAAAACCAAAGAGGAGCACGCAACGATGGACTTCTTGTGCTAAGCTAGCCCCTAGGTTATGTGTGCCTTTCCAGATATTTGAAATGGTGGGACCGGTAGCATACCGATTGGCCTTACCTAGCCATATTTAGGTGCACAATGTGTTCCATGTATCTCTATTAAAGTGATACATATATGACTCAAAGAACGTAATTCACTGGAAAAGTATTCAAGTAGGATAAGATTAAAAAAATCCTAACTGGAATTACTAAATTATATGAGAAATTAACTTAGATTTTTACTAACTACAGGTTGAGCCAGATGGCAAGTTTCTGCTTGAACCTCAGCGTATACTCGATCGGAGAGAAATCATGCTTCGTAGGTGAGTCGTCACCCAAGTTAAAGTGTAATGGAAGCACTACTTGGGAATATGAAGGGTTTGCTCGGGAGGTATACCCAGAGCTATTTGCTGAGCTAGAGAGAAACACCAAGGACGATGTTCACTTCCAGGGGGGAAGTTGTGACAGTGGGTTTAAAGACCAAATTATTTGTTAAAAAAAAAATAAAATTATTTTTTGGATTTTTTATAAACAGAAATGTAGTTATGGAAGTGGTTCCATAAAGTGAAAGACTGATGGTAAAAATATTCCAACTGAGAAGTAGTTGAACATAAATAGTTCAGTCAGTTACCTTTCCTTTGTGGATAGAGAAACATCCCTGTGAGGAAGAGGGGTTCTGACCTATGTGTTGTGAAGCGAAGAAAGGAGAGAGAGCATGAATTTCCTGAGCTGGTAGAGACCAGTGGAAATACTCTCGGCCATCCTTAAATCTTCGGGAAAGTGGATTGGAACAGACTCCAGAGATCTCTTCTGAGCACCGTTTCTTTCTACTTAGCTCAGGTTTGTCGCACAAGCAGGGGGGTGTTGATGTAATTGCCTCATGCATAGTAGGGAGGGCAACCACAATCAAAATATAGAAAAGTAACACTACTGAATTTTGCTAAGTTTAATGAAGTAGAATTAATACTGTTAACTTAGGAAATAATACACACTATTGAATTGAGTATTTTGGTTGAGCAATATATTAATTGTAAATGCATGTTTAATTATTTAAATGTCATCAGTTATGAAGGAGAAAGGATTGCTAAGTAAAATTCTTGGATTTAAACTATTATGTGCATTTTAAATATAACTACTCAGTGAAATGAAAGAGTTTGCATGATGTTCAATTTCTCATTGAAAAAAAATAATATCTTTTCATCTTCCATAACAATTTATTTTCACAAAAAACAATCTCCTTCCTACAGTAAAGAACTGTGTGCATAATAACAACTAGATGTAACTGAACTTATGAATGGTGTTTGATGAGTAAATTCTGAACAACGGGCAAACCCAAAAGGTTCACTTAGTAACCAGAAATAGGAGATACGATTATCAGTCGATAGGGAAACTTAATCCGCATTCCAGAGGGAAGAGGTTTTGGATTTGGGCCAGTTGTTCCCGTCATAAAAGCTATAAATGAACGAATAACTACTCGGTTTGGTCGACTCCTAAGCATATAAGTTACAGTAAAAACCAAAGCAGGAAATTATTAATATAACAAAATTGAAATTAGTGTGTTTCTCAACACCGAAGCACCACAATCATTCAAATATGCATATAATAGTAAGTAAACTGTCTCTTCATAATTCTAAAATGCAAAGGATACAATAACTTTCTCCATTCCTTAAACACATAAAATTTAGAGTCGAAACATTCGGTACATTTATGCATACATACTATGAAATCAAAATAGCAAAAACCTAGAGGGATAACAGGGCTGTCAGAAAAACTAGTAACAGTGGAATGATAAGATTCACATTTATAATTTATACATTACAATAGAAATCCTCAAAATAGCAGAATATCTCGAGTTATGGATAATAGGGAAACCCTTATATACGAAAAAAATTAGTCTCTTTGACTCAATAAAATACATGCACAGTATGCGAAGACTAAGAACCCTCATGATCATGCCATTAACAACGAGAAGAGAGAAGAATAGCTCGGTACCAAAGGCAGGAGAATTTTTTTGATAAGTGAGTACCTTGTTAGGTACAAGGAATAGACACAATAGTAATATAACAACAAGAACGACCCAAGCCAGACCATACCTACACACTTGAAAAACTCAAATGTCTAATTTAGAAAATACCCTTTGAGGCATTTGTAAATGACAGTGACTAAAAACCAAAATTGGGTATTTGGGAAAAAACAATTTTCAATATGCCTGCATGAGTCCCATGCGGAAGCAAAGATTTCTCTGTGGATAGAAAGAGGAAAAGGGGGTCAAATAAATTCGAGTATGGAAGAAAATAGCACATTATGGAAACAAGTATAGAAAACTAATGCGAGGAGGTGAAAATATAATCCTACCCATTGTGGCAAAAAGGGGCGTGTTGCAGTCGACGAAGAGGACATGGTGTTGAGCAAAAACCCTAAATCCTTTAGCCAAAAGAATGCAGAAAGAACCATCGGTGAGATTTTTGGAACCGAACTGGATGAAAACAGTCTCAGAAGGAACCTGAATCATTTAACCAAGCTTCAAATTTTTATGAATACTAAAACCTAACGCAATCAATGGTAAAGCCATGAGATGCCATTGCAGTCCCTGCAATAATACAACCAGCATAACCTGCATATAACATCATTTGCAATACCTACAGATAGTGGAAAACATGGATAGAGACGGAGCATTGTGCTCAGTTGCAGAGCAACAAAATGTCGACGGTCTTCGTGTGAATTAGCTAAGAATCTAGGGTTTGGAGTGTAGTTGATACCCTGCGTTGGAGGGAAACATTGATAGCCGTAGATCTACACCCAATCTGATGGTGCAACCATGACCAAGTGTCATGGACATGAAACTCAAAGAGATGAATGGGTACATCGGATATGCATGGGTACTCGAAAATAAACTTTATTAACAATCTCAAGAGAAATGTGCATGAAGGTAATGGCTTAGCATTGAATTGATAGTACTCCTCGAGATCCATAATATTAAAAATATAATCTAAGTGCAGTATTTTCCAGGATCTGGAGTGATTTATGGTGTACAGTGGTGGTACGATAACCCTAATTCATGTTAAAACAAAGTTCAAGCACTTTACAATAAACACATAATGTTTATGTCAAATAATAACCATATCGATAGGAAGCACAATGAGAAGTTAATTTTTTTAGATAAGGTATATTGTATAGTGTAAATATTTTTTATTTATTTTTTTATTGATTTTAGTTGATGAGTGTTACAATATGTTAATCATATGCTTATCAATGGTTGTTGTGAGTTAGAGTGTTTGTTAGGTTGTCTTGAATTTTAATAATTTTTAAAAAATTGTTGTTTGAACAGTGCCACGTGGCTTCTCACCCACCAATTTCCTTTGTATTTTCAAAGCATAGCTAATTTTTGAAAAAATATCTTATATCTTTCTTGTAAAGGATAGAGACTCTTAAACACATTTGTGTTTTATCAAGACCTCAGAGTCTTAAGGGTTAAGTAAATCAAAGTTAATAACAATATTTTTGTTGCAATAGTTTTTTTTTTCTTTTTATTTATTTACCAATGGTAGATACGAATAAAGCCTTCAACCTATATCAACCACATTAATATTTTTAATGTAGTTATACTAGTGTTATATTTTTTCTTAAGAACTTTTGAAAAATTGGTTTTAGGTAAATGTCTTTTAATTTTTAAAAGAATTGGTGTCACATAATGAGTTGAACATAAGTTATAATGGTGAAATGAAAAAAATGCTTAGGAAAGAGATTAAATTTTATAGGAACTAAATTTTAAAAACTACCATACAGACACATTAATAATATCAATCGACTATGTGATTTTGGAAGATATTATAATACAATTATTCTTAGAACATATAATTTTTGGTCCAGATTCATGTCCTTCCATTACATTGGATATTTTATAATTCTTATTAATGTAGGAGATATTGACATAATCAAAAGGGGAGATTAATAATAAGAAATATGTTAATTTCTAAACTGTAAAATGTTTTTTTAATAATTCTGCCCAAGTTGGGTGACAACCATAGAAACAATATCTCAAGAAGATCTAGAGATTGTTGTTTCGATCAGAAACCTCTCGAACCCCTCATATGATGTAGATATGATAGTTGTTGTTTTGATTTTGTCATGAATACATGGTTTAAGTAAGGTGAAAATAGAAAAATTGGTGATCCATAATGAGTAAGCATGGGATTAGATTATACTTTTAGAGCTTCACGCCTCTAACTTGGGTGTAGACACTCTAATATCTGCACTATGTCATACCACCATTAGCAACAATTTCATATTATTGTGTCACGATGGTAAATCAATTCAAATTGTTTAGGGAAGAGGACAGAGTTGAAAGCATCTCCTCCATGTTTAATGAATGATAACCTAATACCATCAAGTACATTGACCTCCATATTTTGGCTTTCTCTATTTTCTTTAGTTTAATTCTATCATTTGACATTGTAAGAAAAATTTGTAATTGTTCAACATCATTTCTTTTTTCCTAAGTACATACGTACTATCAAAGTAGCTCTAGCTTGTTTCATTATGATCAATCCTTCATAATTTATTTTCTTGTCACTTCATTCTTGACCCATTTTGCTTAGATCCATTTATTTTTTTGAATCTGCCAAGCCTCTTCATCTGTATATTTTATTTATTTCTATGCATTATTTTCTCTCAACAAGACTCATATCTCAAGTCCTAGTTTTCATCCTTATTTTGTTTTCTATTATTCTATTACTCTTCATAATCCCTTTGTTTCCTTCTCTAATATCCTTCAACCTACCACTCATATTCCTCTTTTCCCATGTCAGATTTTATATATGGATAAGTCTATTTTTAAGTGGATCTATTTCATCATGTTGTGAGTTCATGGTGGTGATAGTAGAGAAGTGAGGAAGAAGGTGTCCCTAGGGTTTGAGAGTGAAATATGGCACCCATGAGGAAATGAATAAGTTTTGGAAACAAATTCCTCCACATATCAAGGAACAAATGTGCATTGTTCAATTAGAGCTCAGGCTAGACTAGAAAAAAATGAATGATTGAGATATAGATGCTAATATTGGAAACTAGGTGCTAGATGTGGGAAATTCCATATTGAAAATTTATTGTAATCTAACATTGATACAATTTTTGGAAAAGCTGTACAAATAAGAGATCAAACGTGAGAATAACTTCTTCAATTTGCTGACATAATTATTCATCTAAAAAAGATCAAAATTAGTCACTAGGAACCTCAACAAGTGATCAAAATACTCAAACACATCATTGTAACACTAGAATTTAATTTCATTTAACATAAAGACATTTTAATTTAGACATTCAAGTTATTTTAAATTAATAGGATTAACAATAATGTTAATAAAGTTATGAAATAAAGTTATTCTTTCTGAAAAAGGATTTAATTATGGTATGTTTCCATAATCTGATGGTAAAAATTTTCCAATATTCCAAAGTAGTTGACGAAGCAGTTACTGACAGTTACCTTTCCTCTGGGGATAAAATGAAAATCCTAGAGGAGGAAAGGGGTAATGTGTAGGAGATAAGGAACAACTAGAGAGCTGAAAGGGGAGAGTGTCCAGAGCTAGTAGAAACCAATGTAACTTTGCTACCTATTATTAGAGAAGAGACTGGACAAGATTCCTAAGGCCTACCTCCTTTAAATTTTGCTATGCAATCCTAATCTAGTGAGAAGGATGGGGGGAGCTAAAAACATCATTTCCTCTCTCACGTTTAGATGGATTCCATCAACCTTACTTATTTTAGATAAGTAAACTAGACTGGAATGAGAGGGATATTTATTTTCTAAAGTTAATCCTGTAAATAGTTTATGACTATGTGAATATTGGTTTACATGGGTAAGTATAGATTCTATGAATGAGATTTGAAATTTTTTACTTCTTGGAATTGTTTTTGTAAAAATGACATTTCTTGGAAGATAAGTGACATAAGTTTCTTTTGAAAATATCTGACAAAATACATTAATCATTAACTAGATGGACAATTAGTCCACTTGGGTAAATGAACACCCAAACGAGACAGTCTGTCCTAAACATGAAAAACAAAATAGACGGATAGAAGTCAAACTCTCTCTAGGTGGTCCGGTCAACCATGAAATATATTTTATTATGAAGAATAAATATCAAAATTTCAAGGAAAATAAATTGCATAGAAAAGGAATCATTGAAGAACTAAATGCCAAAATTCAAATAGTAGTATATACAAAACAAAGATATATATATATACAGAGTGCATATATTCATTGGAATAGGAAAGACAGAGAGTTGTAATCTCTGAAATAACATTGTGGTTACAACCCTCTTCAAAATGACTAGAAAACTTAGGTAATAAAGACATATATGAAAACTGGTAAATACATGAATTGTATCATAACCATTGAAATTAGATAGGCAACCTAAAAATTTGAGAAAGAATAGTAAAGGAATGCTCAAGAAAAAAAAATAGTAACTGAAAAAGGGTCTCCACAAATAACCTTTAAAACATTATTGACCAGTAGGTGGAGTTCTTGATGAGCCATATTCATGTGATACATTTATTATATATTATATTAAGAAAATACCATAACCAAGAATAAATTAAGAATCCTTAAAATTCCTTCAACCTCAAACTATTGTGGTGACTGTGTCAATAAACATCGAGAAACTACACTGCTATGGGGAAAAGAAAAGATTACAGGGATAACCCAAAATACATAAGTATATAAGAGTGATACCATTATGGGAAAAACATTGAAATCACTGATAAACACAAGCAACGCATAGTTCTTTAAACAAAAATGTAAATTGAAACAACAACCTTAAATAAATCAAAACCCTCGAAGGGGTGTGGGTTCGAAACTTGAAATCTCATAGCCTTAAAAAACATTGCTGCTAAAAACCTTACAATTAATTCTGAAACGAAGAAGGAAGGCTACTATAAATGGCACAATTCACCTGTAAGGAAAGGGAGAGGCATCATACGGGAAAGTTTTTGTAGAACCTGAAATGTTGTGGGTGAAGAGAGTCAGGGATTACCTGCATGCTATCTAAAGAAACCATTAGCGCAAAGATAAGAGTTGTAGAAAATAAAAAACAAATATAAATGTAATACTAAATGTAAGTGTACTTACCTTGGAAACAAACAGGTGTGGCGAGTTCCTCACACCTATTACTAGCATTAAAAAAACTATTAAGACATGATGAAAAATAAGAGATAACCTATCAACCGCGTTATGAATGATAAACTAGAATATTTGATAATGAAACATGAATTTCATGGACCTATATCTGTTGTCAAAAACAAGACTCCATTGAAAAAGCCTCATGAATTAATTTCTTTGACAAGACAACACTTTGGAGGACACGAAGCTGGTGTGCGAGCACAACTCTCACGGGTACATCGATGGTGAACAAGAGTAAAATATTGACTGCAAAAAGGATTCGAGGGAAAACCCTTAACCCCATCAATTCCCATAGCAGGACCAATGTAATATGATATTTAACTCAAATAAAGGGTAATGTGAAATAGAGAAGGGTTAGTGTCATACCACTAACTAGAATGCTAGAAGGAAAACCAGGATCTTGTCAGAGTTGCCAAAGACAGACAGCCGTTGTCAATGACAAATGAGAAAAGTGGTTAGGGTTCGGGGGGTTGGGAAATTCCCCTAACCACCCCATGACCCATATCAACCATTGCTTCTAATAGCATATGGATGGTAGGAAGACATCACACATGTATCCACATTAAACATAGTGTTAATCTCCAGGATACGGTGGATCCGGGTGGAGGAATTAAAATAATTAAACCAAATATTTAATAGTTTTTGTCAGCAAATAGGATAATAAAACATATCATTAATACCGTGTAATAAGCATCAAACATTATATATATCGCTTTCCAACATATCTGCGGGATATATGAATTATGTCCTATCAAAAATATCTATGGTTGTATATAATATAAGGTTGAGATTTTAATGTAAACTACGATGTGTAATAGCATATGATTTATCTTATCTAAAATGAAAAGGGTAATCTCATGTGTGTTGCATGAATGAGTTTGAGATGTTTCATATGGAAATTAATGCATTTACATTATAGTTTATACTTTACTATATTAGATTTATTTTCTATGAGTAATTTTTTTATTATGTGAAAGGTAAGTATTATGAATGAACATTACTAGTGGTATCAGAGAAGTGTTCAAACGATGGGACCTAAAAAGGGGCACCTAAATAACAATTGGTGTGTGTGAAAATGTGCACAGAATTGGAAGGAAGAGTTGACAGAATGCGATGAGGAGGGGATCTGTACATTAAACGCCTAGGACTATAGGACAAATTCACCCCGAGCCTAACCAAGAAATGAATCCAGAAATGTGGGTACAGCTTAGTGTAGACCAACATCAACAAACGAATATATTGCTCAAGGAACAACAACGACAAACCAACAGGCTTCTGGTTACTGTGAAATAGTTACAAGAGGAAATGGTGTGAGTAATAAGTGATGATGAGAGGTTGATGTGGGAACATGAGAATATCCTTAAATCCTCTTAGATAAAGAGAATCAAGGGATAGTACAACCAAGCCCACAACAAAACACCCAAGAAGAAGGTGAACAGTGACAAATATGAAATGATATGTTGGAAGGCAGCCAAACCAAATGAATTAATAAAAATAAGTCTTATAACGAAGCAAAGTCAGGAAATATCTCCGACCAGCAAGAGATAAAAAAATACAAGGTAGAACTGCAAGGTGAATGACGAAATATTAAACCTCCCACATTCAATGGAGAAGTTGAAGGAGCAGTAGAACCATGGATAATAAACATAAATAAATATTTTCAAGTCTATGAATACAACAAATAACTAAAGGTGTTTTAGTCTTCTATCAACTTTGGGAAGAAGCCACCTTATGGTGGGAAGAAATAAAAAATATGCGAGGAATCGAGGACCAGAATGTGACTTGGGATGAATTCCAACAGTAATTTAAAAATAAATATATAAGAGAGAGTTTTTATGATGAAAAATCTTGGCAGTTTCATGACTTGAGATTGTGACAAGTATCTATGGATGAGTTCGTAACTAAATTTACTTCCTTGTTGTGATATGTGTTATATCCAAGGGATCAAAAGGTGAAAGTATAGTGATTCCTTAGCAGCCTACCTGATTATATGAAGGAGAAAATAGAATTTGTATACCCAAAGGCCATGGATGAAGTGATTTGAAAATCATGTATGTGCTATCCAAAATCTCAGGTAAAAGTGGAAGTTAGATGGATTTGTCCACCAAAGAAAGGGTAGAGAAGCAATTCAAACTTTAAAAATAGCAGATATGATAATTTTAAGGGTGCAGCCAAAAATACAACAAATAAACAGCAAGTAAGAAACCAACAAAGAACCAAATGGTTAGTAGAGGAACAACCCACTGAAGCATCTAGTAGAACAGATCATGGATAGACCTAGAAATTTCCATTAAAGTATTGGGGATGTGGTGAGGAGCATTATTATAAGAATTGACCTCATCGTGAAATAAACAAAATTGTAGCTAATGTGCAAGTAGTATCGATTGTGGGGGACGTGGCATGAAACATACCCAGAATCAACGCTGCACTTGAAGATCGACAAGAGGATTACCTGCCAACTATGATAGAACTGGAAGGTAAGGTGTATTCCCACCTTGTATCTATTTTGGTTTATCCTGTTGCTATTTTAAGCTATGTAAATCCTAGGATACTATAAAAATGTGACTTATATCGCTAGAAGTTTAAAAATCCTTGGCTAGTATAGTTTCCCACAAGATAAAAGAGAATAGTTAATGCCAAAGTTTCCAAATATCCCCTAAATGTTGGAAACTAGCATATAAAGGTTGAATTGAATATTATACCTTTAGGATACTACGATATATTACTAGGAATGAATTTGATGGAAGTGCATTGGTCACTAGTGGACTGCAAGGATAAAATCATTTACTATAAGGTTAAAGACGTAACATGTCAAGATTTGAAAGGAATTAAAAAACCACTTCATTTGTGTCCTATTACCACATCTCAGTTGGGAAAATGTATGAGGAAGGGGTGTCAGAGCTATGCAATTCAAATAGGATTCACTAAAAATAAGACTCCTATGGTCGAAAATGTACATGTGGTGCAAGATTTTATGGAAGTATTCACAAAAAACATACTAGGACTACCACCAAAGCGCGACATAGATTTCCATCAAACTAATTCTGGGGGAAACACCGGTATCACGAGCGCCATACCGAATGAGTGTGCCTGAATTCACAGAGCTAAAAATTCAATTACAGGAATTGCTAGACAAGAGATATATTCACCTTAGTGTGTCACCCTGGGGGCACTAGTGTTGTTCGCACATAAGAAGGATGGTACAATGTGAATGTGTGTGGATTACAAATAGGTTAATAAATTAACTATTAAGAACAAATACCCATTGCCTTGGATCTATGATCTTTTCGACCAAGTAAAATGGGCTCTGGTATTTTCAAAAATAGATCTAAGATCTCGGTATCATAAAATATGTAGAAAGGATGAATATATCTATAAAACATCTTTCTATATGACATATGGGCTTGACGAATTTGTTGTTTTACTGTTTGGACTGACCAACACACCAACAACATTCATGAGTTTGATGCATGGCATATTTCATCCATATTTGGATAAATTTGTTCTGATTTTTATAAATGATATACTAATCTATTCTAGTATTGTGGAGGAACATAAGGTGTTAGAAAAATTATATATTACAAAGCAATGCAACACATAAAATATGCAGAAAATACAAGCACACAAAAAACATAAAACTAGAGAGACACAAATATACGTGGTTCACCCAGTTTTGGCTACATCCACCCTGAACAGCTAGTCCTTCCTTTCTATTATCCAGCAAAATGAAGAGACAAAACCTACATCAGATCCACTATAATATCCTCTATTCTCTCTCAATGTCTCCCTATCTGTTTCCCGCTTAGAGAATACACATGTAATACACAGCCGCAATACAATACCCTCATACGAAGAGAGGGGTTGCCTTCTAGGGAAAAAACCCTAAAATAAACATAACTTCTACCGTCAGATCATCTACCTAATGAATGGCCTAGATTGACTAGAAATTACTATAATTTTACAAGGAAAATTTACATCTGTTTTTAGCTTCGGGGGCGCTGCCCCCGAAACACCCCGCCAGGGGGGGGGGGCTCCATAAAGTCACTACTACCCCCCATGGACCCCCCACAGCAGCGATTAATTTACAAGTGGCATTTCCTCCCCATTTAAGTTACATGAGTCCAATGTTGTGATACAAAGTAAACAAGTTAATCAGGCTCCACACCCAAAAATCTCCCGCTTGGAGACTGACTGTAGCAACTCCACCACTGCTTCATTTTCTGGACAATGACTCCTCTTTGGACCTGGTTGTTTCTCATCTTCATCGTCATCCTTGAAGACAAATTGAAACTGAGAACATTCTCAGTTTCTCCCTGGTTACAACTTTTGTTAGCATATCTGCAGGATTCTAGCTAGTGTGTATCTTTTCTAGCTTCAACTCTCCATCTTCCAATACTGACCATATGAAATGGTACCTGAGATGTATGTGTTTAGTCCTAGAATGAAATGTTGAGTTCTTTGCAAGATGAATAGCGCTTTGGCTATCACTGTATAACGTACCCATATCATGCTTCTTACCCAATTCATCCATAAATATTTGTAACCAAATCATTTCTTTACTAGCCTCTGTAGCAGCAACATACTCTTCTTCTATTGTTGAAAGCGCAACAACACTTTGGATTTTTGAAACCCAACTGACAACTGTTCCACCTATAGTGAATACATATCCTATAGTGCTCCTCCTGTTTTCTCTGTCACCTTCCATATCTGCATCAGCATATCCCTGTAGAGCAATGTTTGAACCACCAAAGCATAATGCTTGATTTGTGGTACCTCTCAAATATCTGAGAATCCATTTTACTGCCATCTAATGTTCTTTTCATGGATTATTCATGTACCTACTTACAACTCCCACTGAATGTGAAATATCAGGCCTTGTGCTGACCATTGCATACATTAAGCTTCCAACTGTTGATGCATATGGAACTTTAGAAATATAATCCATGTCTTCTTGGGTCTTTGGGCACATCCCCTTACTAAGTTTGAAATGGCTAGCAAAAGGTGTACTAACTAGTTTTTCATTTTGCATATTAAATCTTTTCAACACCTTTTGTATGTACTCATTCTGAGACAGTGTTAAATTTTGATTTTTCCTATCGATGGTTATTCTCATACCAAGGATCTGTTTTGCTGCTCCCAAATCCTTCATTGCAAATGAATTTGCCAAATTTTTTTTGAGCACATTTATTTCCTGCATGTTAGACCCTGCAACAAGCATGTCATCTACATACAATAACAGTATAATATAGCTGCCATCATTTTGATTTTTCAGATAAACATAATGATCAGAGTGACATCTAGTATAACCTTGTTCAAACATAAAATTGTCAAATTTTAGATACCATTGCCTTGGAGCTTGTTTTAAGCCATACAAGCTCTTCTTTAACCTGCACACAAATTTTTCTTTCCCTTTGACCTCAAATCCTTCTGGTTGCTGCATTTATATCTCTTCCTTCAAATCTCCATGGAGAAATGTTGTCTTTACATCCAACTATTCAAGATGTAAATCTTTTACTGCTACAAGACTTTAGATAGTTCTGATTGAAGTCATCTTAACAACAGGAGAAAATATTTCATAAAAATCAATACCTTTCTTCTGTGCAAACCCCTTCACCACAAGTCTATCTTTGTACCTCTGTTTTCCTCCATCTTCTTCCTTCAACCCGTAAACCCATTTATTCTGCAATGTAGTTTTACCTACAGGCAACCTAACTAAGTCCCAATTCTGGTTATGAATTAAGGAGTCCATCTCTTCTTCCATGGCTAGCTCCCACTTCTTCCTGCTTTCATCCTGCATTTTTTCTTCATAGCATTCAGGTTCACCAGAATTAGTCAGCAATAAATAATATAATGAAGGAGAGTATCGTTCAGGGGGTCTATTTATCCTGGTAGATCTTCTAACACCACATTCAAGTGTTTGAGGTGCCTGTTGCTGTTGTGGTGGTTGCTGCTGCTGTGGTTGTTGATTATTATTATTTTTAGGCACCTTTACTTTTTTCAATTATTTCATCAAGAACTGTGTATTCCTTGCTTTCTTTTTCCTGTTTATTTTCCTGCAACTGATTCTTATACAAGACCTTTTCATTGAATATTACATCTCTACTCCTAATGATTTTGTGATTTTCATAATCATATAAGCGATAAAAAAAAGCATTAACACCATATCTATTAAAGGTACATTTATTTTATTTTTCCTCAAGCTTTGTTCTATTTTCTTTATTAATATGGACAAAGGCCTCATAACCAAAATGATTTAAAAAAGAGTAGTTTACCTTTTTACCTGTCCATGCTTCCTCTGGAATACCACCATCCAAGGAACTTGAAGGCTCTCTGTTTATTAGATAAATAGTAGTATCTACAACATCTGCCAAAAATTGTAAAGGCAATCCTGCATGCAATCTCATGCACCTTGCACGCTCCATGATTGTTCTATTCATCCTTTCTAACACACCATTTTCTTGTGGTGTTTTGGAACTATCTTCTCTCTATGAATTCCATGCTCTGAACAATACCTATGAAACTCTTTGCTGCAATATTCACCTCCATTGTCTGATCTGAGACACTTCAACTTCTTTCCTGTCTCAATCCCAACCAAAGCTTTCCATTCCTTGAAAGTATCAAACACATCAGATTTATTTTGAATACAATAAATCCAAGTTTTTCTAGTTACATGATCAATAAATGTAACATAATAGAGAGAGACACCGAGATATGATACCTGAGCAGGTCCCCATACATCTGTATGCACAAGCTCCAATTTTTCGCTCTTCTTTTCTTTCCCAACTCTGAGAATTCTGACTCTATTTTGTTCTCCATAAATGCAATTTTCACAGAAATCCAAATCAACATTCTTCAAACCTGGCAACAAATTTCTTGAGTGAAGAATCTTCATCCCCTTCTCACTCATGTGTCTGAGCCTATGATGCCATAATACTACATCTTATCCTTTGGAAGTTAAAGCATTAACAGAGTTAGAAATACCATTGTATAAATACAATGTACCAACCTTTTCGCCTTTTGCTATTACGAGGGCTCCTTTGGTGACCTTCCAAGCTTTATCTGTGAAATTTGTCACACAACCTTCACCACCTAACTGCCCTATTGAAGTAAAATTTTCTTTCGATGTCGAACATGCCTTACCTCCTTTAATAGTCATTGGTTTCCATTTTTTTGTTTTACAAGAACCTTACCCATTCCAACAATATTATAGGGTTTATCATCACCCAAATGGACTTGTCCAAAATATTCTTGAACATAGTCATGAAAATATTTCTTATCAGGTGTGGCATGGAATGAGGCCCTTGAATCTACTACCGAGGAATCAATAACATTTTCGAAAGAAAGGATCAAAGCATCTTGTAACACATCACCTATAACATTTGCTTCATGATTGTTTTCTTGTTGTGCTCTCCTTCTTTTCCCTTCCAAGATCTACAGTCTTTCTTTAGGTGTCCTTTCTTTCTGCATTTCCAGCACACTATCCCCGATTTGGACTTGGATCTACCTTTTCTTGATTTACTGCGATATCCTGAGCTCTTTTCTCTTTCCATTCTCCTTCCCCTAGAGTCTGCACTCAAAGCATTACCCGATGTCTCACTGGAGCTTTTCCATCTCATTTTCTTGCTAAGGATAGCACCGACAACATCATCAAACTTTAAAGTACTAGATCTAGAGATAGAGTTACTAATGGCCATTACTAAACCATTCCAACTCTCTGAAAATGAGCAGAAGAATAACAGAGCTCTAACTTCATCGTCAAAGTTTACCCCTACAGAACTTAACTGACTGGTAACTATATTAAAATCATTTAAATGGTCTGCAAAAGATCCACCTTCCGACATCTTCATATTAAATAGTCATTTCATAAGAAATACCTTGTTTTAGGCAGAGGGTTTTTCATATAGTTTCGCCAATGTCTGCATCAAACCCTCTATTATTGTTTCCTTCGAAATATTGAAGGCGACTGATGCCGCAAGGCACAAATGTACTATTCCAAGTGCCTTTCTATCAAGAATGTTCCATTCTGCGTCTGTCATGGCCACCGGCTTCTTTGTTTTTCCACTCAATGGTAGGTATAGATCTTTCTGATAAAGATAATCTTCCACCTACATCTTCCACAGTGGGAAGTTTTGGCCATTAAATTTCTCGACCCTAAACTCACCATCTTCCGCCATTGCTCCCACTCTAACCAGGAACCCTTCTTTCATGCGAGTTTATCAGCCAAATATACCTTTGGCTCTGATACCAGTTGTTAGAAAAATTATATATTACAGAGCAATGCAACACATAAAATATGCGAAAAATACAAGCACACAAAACACATAAAACCAGAGAGTCATAGATATTCGTGGTTCACCCAGTTTGGGCTACGTCATCCTCGAATAGTCAGTCCTTCCTTTCTATTACCCAGCAAAATGAAGAGACAAAACCTACAACAGATCCACTGTAATATCCTCTATTCTCTCTCACAATCTTCCTATATTTTTCCCACTCAGAGAATATACATGTAATACACAACCACAATACAATACCCTCATACAAAGAGAGGGGTTTCCTTTTAGGGAAAAAAACCCTAAACTAAACATAACTTCTACCATCAGATCATCTGCCTAATGAACAGCCCAGATTGACTAGAAATTACTATACTTTTACAAGGCAATTTTACATCTTTTTTTAGCTTTGGGGGTGCTACCGCCGAAACCCCCCACCAGGGGGGGCTCCATAAAGTTGTTGCTGCCGTCTGGACCCCCCATGCTAGTGATTAATTTACAGGTAGCATTGTTGCCCCATTCAGGGGTCCAATACTGTGATACAAAGTAAACAAGATAATCAGGCTCCACACCCAACATAAGGAACATTTGTGTATAGTGCTGAAAAATGTTGAGAGACCATCAATTATATGCAAGTGTGATTTCTAAAAAGAGTAAATCCAATATTTAGGCCATGTCATTTCGGGTGAAGGAATAGCAGTAGAACATGAAAAGATAATTATTGTCATGCAATGGAGGGTTACTAAAAACGTAGTAGACATATGATCGTTTAAGGTACTGGTTAGATACTATCTACGTTTTATAGAATGATTTTCAAAAATTGCATTTCCCATAACCTCCTTGCAGCGAAAAGGGTGAGTGTTTAATTGGACTAGCGAATTCCAAAGTAGTTTTGAAAAGTTAAAACAACCACTCACCACAACTCCTATTTCAAAGGTGGAAGATCAAAATTTAGAGTTTTAATTTTGCATTGACGATAGCAAGGGAGGAGTAGGAGCAGTGTTGTCACAAGACGGGAAGGTCGTGGTATATGAATCTAGGAAGTTGAAATATCTTGTGTATGATCTGGAGTTGACCATTGTGGTGAATGCACTCAAAATATTGAGGCAATACTTATTGGGTAAAATGTTTGTACTGAAAAATTATAATAGAAACTTAACCAGTTATTTTAAACAAGTTGAATTGAATGCTCGCCATGCTAGGTGGAATGCAATCTGGAGTGAATTTGAATTTGAAATGCAGCACGTTAAGGGAAAATATAATCGAGTATCCGATGCATTAAATAGAAACTACGATATGTGTATGAATTATAATTTAATCACGTGGAATTCAAGGTCCAAGAATAGGTAAAGTAGGTTGCGGAAAAATATTATGAATATCAGTTTCTATGGCACCAAACACAAGATACAAAAAATCAAGGAAAATAATTGGACTATGCCATCAATAATGAATAACTATTGTCCTTATGAGGAAATATATATTCCAAATCAACTGAGTTTAAAAGATATGATTCTAGATGAATATCATAGATGTTCATATTCTGGACACCTTGGATATTAGAAAATGTTAACAACCATCAGGAAAGATTATTTTTCACTTCATATGTGCAAAGAAATCGCTGATTATTTGACTGAATGCTTGTAATTTCATCAAGTTAAATTTGATCATCAGCACCCAGATGGTTTATTGCAACCCATACTAGTATCGGAGTGAAAGTGGGAGGTTATATCGCTAGATTTTATTACTGGCTTACCAAGATCAAATACACACAATGACTCTATAATGGTAGTAGTTGATTGGTTGAGCAGAGAAACTCATTTTATCCCATACAATCCTATTTTAAAACTATGCATATTGCTGACATCTTCATGAGGGATATATTCAGATTACATGGAATTCCAAAAATGATCATCTCAGACAGAGATGTGAAGTTTACCTCAACCTTTTGGAAGGCACTATTAATCGGACTAGACACAGAAATCTACTTTAGCACACCATATCATCCTCAGGTATATGGGAAAATGAAACAGGTGAATAAGATACTGGAGGACATGCTACGAATTTATGTAATGTAGAAACCCACAAAATGGGAAGATTATCTGCATTTAGTAGAATTTTCCTACAACAATGAATACCATGAATCCCTCAAAATGAGTCTATTTGAAGCTCTATATGGTAGAAAATGTTGAACAAACATTAATTGGAGCAGTCTAGAAAGAAAAATAATTCTTGGACAATAAATTATTTCTAATATGGAATGACAAGTCAAGAAGGTCTGACAAAATTTAAAAGTTTCCCGGGATAGAACAAAAGTGTATGCGGATTGAAAGAGGACATATCGAGAATTCAAAGTGGGTGATCATGTTTACGTGAGAATTACACCTAAGAAGATAATGTTAAGGTGGAATACTTGTGCTAAGTTAGCTCCCTGATTAGGTGGACCATTTTAAATTTCGGAAAGGGTGGGGCTAGTAGCCTACCAGATAGCTTTACCATGACACATACAAGTGCACAATGTGTTCTATGTGTCTGGGCTAAAAATATACGTACATGATCTGAGGCATGTAATACACTGGAAGAATATTTAGGTGGGAAACGAATGGGAGCTAAAATATCTAAGGGAGATAAACGAATATTAATTAATTAATTTTTTTTTTGGTTGCAAGTCAAACCAGACTATGAATTCCTATGAGAACCTCAACGTATTCTTGATCATAGAGAAATGACGCTCCGTAGGCGAGCCGTCGCCCAAGTTAAAGTGAAATGGAAGCACTTTAGCCTGAAGGAGGTGACCTGGGAGGATGAAAACTTTGTGTGATAATCATATCCAGAACTATTCACTGGAATGGCATAACACCAAGGAGGGTGTTTACCTTAAGCTGGGGAAGATGTAACACCCAAATTTAATTGTATTTAACATAAACACATTTTAATTTAGACATTGGAGTTATTTTAAATTAATAGGATTAAGAAGCATGTTAATCAAGTTATGAAATAAAGTTATTATTTTTTAATAAATATTTAATTATGGTATGTTCATAATTTGATGGTAAAATTTTTCTAAGATTCCAAATTATTTTATTAAGAATTAGCTAGCAGTTACATTTCCTTTGGGGATAAAATAAAAATCCTAGAGGAGGAAAGGGGTTCTATGCCGGACATAAGGAACAACTAGAGAGCTTAAAGGGGAGAGTGTCCAGAGATGGTAAAAAGTAGTGGAATTATGCTACATGTTATTGGAGAAGAGATTGGACAAAATTACTAAGGTCTACCTCCTTGAAATACTGCTACGCAATCTTACTCTAGTGAGGAGCACGGGGGGAGCTAAGGATTTCATTGCCTCTCTCATGGTTGGGAAGATGTCATCAACCTACTTATTTGAGATAATTAAATTAGACTAGAATGAAATGGATATTAATTTTATTAAATATGTTTAATCTTGTAAATAGTTTCTGAGTATGTAAATACTAGTTAATAAGGGTAAGTATAGATTTTTTGAATGGGATTTGAACAATTTTACTTATTGGAATTATTTTTGTAAAAATGAGATTTCTTAGAAGATAAGTGATAGAAGGTTATTTAGAAAATATCTGACAGAATACAGTAACCATTAATTGGATGGAGATTTGGTCACTTTGGGGAAATGAACCCCCAAACAGGACTGTCTCTCCTCAACATGAAAAAATAAATACATGGATGGGGGCTAAACCCTCTCGAGGTGGTCTGGTCACCCATGAAATATATTTTATTACGAAGAATAAATATCAAAGTTTACAGGAAAATAAATTGCATAGAAAATAATCCATTGAAGAACTAAATGCCAGAATTCAAATAGCAATATATATATATATATATATATATATATATATATATATATATATATATATAGAGAGAGAGAGAGAGAGAGCATTAAGTCATTGGAATAGGAAAGATAGAGGGTTGTAATCTCTAAAAGTACAATCTGGTTAAAACCTGCTTTGTAATGAAGGGTAAACCCAGATAATAAAGGCATATTTGAAAACTAGTAACTACATGAACTGTGTAGGCAGAGTGTCATATGAGCCATATTTGCATGATACAATATATTATATATTAACTTATAAAATACCGTAACGAAGCATAGCTTAAGAGTCCTTAAAATTCCTTAAACCCCAAACTTTTGTGGTGACAATGTCGGTAAACATCAAGAAACTACACTACTATGGGGAAAAACAAAGATAACATGGATAGCCCAAAATACATATGTATATAATAGTGATACCCTTACGGGAACAACATTAAAATCACTGATATACACAAGCAGTGCACAGTTCTTTAAATAAAAGGTAAACTTAACAAAAACCTTAAATATATCAAACCCTCGAAGGGGTGTGGGTTAGAAACTTAAAATCTCATAGCTTTAAAAACCATTGCTGCTAAAACCCTTAAGATTAATTCTAAAATGAAGGAGGAATGATACTCAGAATGGAACAGTGCACATGTAAGGAAAGCGAGAGACATAAGAAAGGAAGGCCATTGTAGAACCTGAAATGATATGGGTGTAGGGAGTCGGGGATTACCCGCACACCATTTAAAGCAATCATTAGCGCAAATATAAGAGCTGTAGAAAATATAGAGAAAATATAAACTTAATACTGAATGCAAGTCAACTTACCTTGGAAACAAAAGGGTAGCGAGTTCCTCGCACCTCTTACCAACATAAAAAAAAAAAAAAATTATTAAGACATGATGAAAAATAAGAGATAACCTCTCAGCCGAGTTACGAATGAAAAATTAAAATATTTGAGAATGAAATACAAATTTCATGCACCTATCTCCAGTGTCGAAAACATGAATCCATTGACGAAGCTTCTGGAATGAATTTCTCTAGAAAGATAGCAGTTCAGAGGATGCAAAGCTGTTGTGCGAGCACAAAAATCATGGCTACACCAATAGCGAGTAGGAGTAAATGATTGACTACAAAAATGTGCTGAGGGAAAACCCTTAACCCTATCATCTTCCATAGAGATAATGGTGTAAGCTGATATTCAACTCATACATAGGGTAATGCGAAATAAAGAAGGGTTGTTTTGATACCACTAACCAAAATGTTGGAAGAAAAACTAGGAGCTTTCCAGAGTTGCAGAGAAAAGACGACCGCTGTGATGCAAAATGAGAAAAATGGTTAGGGTTCAGGGTGTAGGGCAATACCCTAATCACCCGAGGACCCATATCAGCCATTGACTCTGATAGCATGTATACGGTGGGAATACATCACACATGTCTCCATATTAAATACAATGTTAAGCCCGAGGCTATGATAGATCCTGGTGGAGGAATTAAAATAATTAAATAAAATATTTAATAATTTTTGTTAGCAAATCGGATAATCAAACATATCTTAAAAATCTTGTAAAATAACATCAAGTGTTATATGCTTGTTGGGGTTTGGTCTAGTGGCGAGCGAACGCACTGCTAAGGCATTCATGCCGCTGTGCAGGTCACGTGTTCAAATCCCGGATTACCCGAGGGCTGTTGTAGTGGGCTCGGTAGTTCCTCCAAGGAGTATAGTGGTAGCCAGCAGGGATTCGACCCCATGTCACATGAGTACGATACCGGTGCCATTGTTGATTCTCCTAGTATTAAAACATCAAATGTAATATATATCGTTGTCCAACGTATCTGCTGGATATATGAATTATGTCGTATCCAAAATCTCTATAATTGTATATAATATAAGTTTAATATTTTAATGTAAAATAAGATGTATAATAGCATAGGATTTAGCATATCTGAATTGAAAAAGGTATCCTAATATGTGTCGCATGAATGAGTTTGACATGATACATATGGAAATTCATGCATTTACATTATAGTATATACTTCATCAAGTTAAATAAAGTAACTATTAGATTTATTTGGTATGAGTATTTTTTTTAATGTAAAAGGGGTAGCGTAATGTGTGTTGCATAAATGGATTTGACATGTTACATATGGCAATTCATGCATTCCTAATATAGTATATACTTCATAAAGTTAAATATTAAAAGTCACTATTAGATTTATTTGCTATGAGTAAATATTTTTTTTAATGTAAAAGATAAGTATTATGCATTTATATTATAATATATATTTTATGAAATTAAATATTAAATGTAACCATTAAATTTATTTAAAGATAAGTGTTACCGATCAACATTATAATCATGATATAAAATTTAAAATTTTCTCTTTATTTTGCTCTTACTATAGCTAAAACTACTAATCTTTATATGGAAATGAAGAGTAGCAAAGAAGCAAAATCTTTATTATATAATTATTCTCATGTTTATTAAAAATATATATATATATATTATTATTATTATATAATTTTTCTATATAAATTCAACCAACAATATATAATATATATTTTATTTTGAATAATTAAATAGAAAAATAAATCTATTTTTCTCTAAATAAAAACCAATAATAGAAATTCAGACCATGAGATAAAAGATTTCAAATGATTTAATTGTATTCTAAATTTAATAATAATTCCTTAAGCTGATGGAAGAGATTGTGTGTACGGAGAATTACATCAACGGTATCGAATTTCGAGTGATTATAGTAGAAGAAAAATAAAGAAAAAATGAAATATCATCTTATATTCACGATTTTTCAAAATCCATATATTATAAATGGCATCTTTGTGCTTGAGACATTAATTATTCATGGTTAATAAATATAAAATTTTATATATTAAATTAAAAATAATAATTGGTTGTTAATCAGCTGTTAATATTTATTTATAATGGTTATTTTTTATAGTATTAATAAATAAAATTATTTTGCAATTAGCATAGTATCATTTGTATCATGTTTATATTATAGTAATCATTTTTATTTATTTACTTTTATATATTTAAACTAATTTTACATTTATTTTTATGTTTTCAAACTAATTTTATACTTATTTTCATATTTTCGAACTAATGTTATATTTAGTTTAGAATCAATATTAATCAATAAGAAAATAGTTAGAAGTATCATTCTTTCCACCAAGATAACCATCAAAGCATACATGCTTATATTTTCATTTATGATTTCCATTTCCATATATATAATTCGTATTATATATAATGGTGTGGTCTACCTTAAACGGTAGGCTCCGTTCGGGATGATGCCATTGTCATCTATTGCAACATGACCTTATACTTGTAAAATAAAATAAAGAAGTATCGAGAATATGTTTATTGAATAGGGTTGCGTCGATGTACTAAAAACGAGCTATGAAGCCCAGGTATAGATGATTTAAGATTCTATACATGTCGATGGAGGCGGTGATATCCATGTTCTTAATCATATTCGTCGTCTATATTGGTAATGTGGTGTATGAATTTTGATTTATTTGGTGGGTGAATAGTGTTAGAGGAAGGTTTTTTATTTTAATTTAAGATAGATAAGGATTTGTTGATTTATTTATTATTTTTTTAATTGATGATTTAGATTAATTTGCAAGATAATATGTTTACCATATTTTTTGTTTGAATGTTTATTAATGGTTATAGTGTGTTAGAGAGTGATGTTTAATGATTTATCTATTTTTTAAGGATTTTCAAAACATATTTAATTTGATAAAAATTGTTTTATATTTTGGTTATAAAAAATAAAAACTATCTAATATTTTTGTTTTTTATCAAGATGTCAGATTCTTAATTTGTTTTTTATCAAGATGTCAAATTCTTAATGGCTAAATAAAATCAAAGTTAATAATAATATTTTTGTTGTAATAGTTGATAATAATATCTTTTGTTGCAATAAAATTTTTGGTTATATATTTATTAATGGTAGATACAAAGGAGCTTTCTACTATATCAATCACATTAATATTTTCAATGTGACTGTAGTAATTTTATTAAAATGGATAAAATTACCATCTAGAAAAATATGCTTCGTTGTATATACTATCTAGTTGGCATAAAAAAGAATTGAACCTTTTTCCATTTCAAAACCAAGAAAAAAAAACTAAATTTAATTATTTTTTAGCTTTCTATATGTTTATTTTTTCTTTTCCATACCAATATTCAACTCTTAAAGCTTCACCATAAGTCCTTAGATAGATATACAAGCAATTAAAGCAAGTCCCATCACCAACTCTTATATATAAATTTTTGGTGTTTAAAATCCATTTGCAAGTAAAAGACCTATGTTCTACTCTTAATCTCCCTTACCGGCACAAAAATATTGCAAAACACTCCCGTGTTCTGTCTGTCTCATTGCTCCGTCCTTGCTCCGTCCTGCTAAGGATAGCCTTGGATCTGACAGCGTTCCAACTCTACCCTTGTGGAGCATGAGATCTACCAGAAGACTGGATTTATCAAAAACAGTGAAAATGAATCCCAATGTGATTGTAAATTATGTTCATCTGGAGGTTGTAAACACTAGACTACCTGGAGAGTGAGATCGACTTATGACAGGTGACGGCCTGAACATGTTGATCATTCTTTTACTCTTTGTATTTACTTATAGGAAACCCTCTAAGAGAATTTGATTAAAGAATTACACCTTTACACGTTTGGTTTTATTCCTCATATCAAAACTCTAAATTATTACTTCAGACTTGATTATTTAAGTAAATCGCATCCATGGCGGCTCTAAATTTTCATTTATAAGCAAAAAGGAAATTAGAACCTGTTTTTCTTGTTGATTTCAATGAATATTATAATGGTGTAACTTGCAGCTTGAATTTTAAATGTATCTTCTTTAATGAGCTACAACAACTCGCAATGTTGCATCATATGCCAAGCTCAAAAAAAAATGCTTGTACCACGGAAAATGAATTAGATAAAGATTTCAAATTGCGGGGAGAAAGCGACGCTATCATAGAATTATTGAAAATACATTAACTACATTTAACAGATTCAGTTCGTGACGTCAATTATCAAATGTATTCAGCATACCTTTTACATAATTTGCAAGACCTATATTTGCTTTATTTTGATTAAATTCTATGATTTTTGTTTTTCCCTAAATATACACTAAATGAATTTAATGTGTTTTTGTTAAATTGTTGTAGCTCGTTAAAGAAGATAGATTTAAAAGTCAAGCTGCAAGTCACACCATTATAATATTCATCGAAATCACCAAGAAAAACCAGTTCTAATTTCCTCTTCACTTATAAATGAAAATTTAACATGGAAAATGAACTAGATAAATATTTCGACTTGTGGGGAAAAAGCGCAGCTATCTTAGAATTATGAAAAATACATTACCTACATTTAACAGATTCAGTTAATGACGTCAATTATTAAATGTATTCAGCGTACTTTGTACATACTTTGTAAGGCCTATATTTGCTTTATTTTGTTTAATTTCTCTGATTTTTGTTTTTCCCTAAATATACACTAATGAATTTAATGTGTTTTTGTTAATTATTTGGTGCGTGTAGGCATAATTTTAAAAAACTCATATTTTCAAAATTATTTAGAAGTAAAAGCCAAACTGTGTTTTAATTTCTTTACTAATAATTTTTGAGATTTATGGTTGTGTGAGATTTATAAGTGTGTGTAAACTAAATCAAATGCAAAATCTGAAAACTCCAATTTTAAATATATATATATTTATATAGTGCAATTCTACTAAAGCAGGTTGAAGCCATGCTCGACTTAAAGTATGTGGTTTGGACCCTTTTCCACTTGGTGATTCTCCCACGCATCAAACTTTTCCAAAGTCTGACTAGGACGAGAGGGTCCAGACGAGTGGGGTCGGGATTTGGGTGTTGTCATGGGTTGGTATCAGAGTCAACTCTTCGTCACACTTCGACACTCTTGGAATACTCTCGTCCTAACATGAAACTTTCTCCTCGCTATCCCACTCCTAAATTCCTATTTTCACACCTTTCATCGATCCTTTGACATCTTACCCTTTGAATATTCTTCATCCTCTAGAAATTTTCTCCACTTATTTAGTTCTTTCCTTTACACCTTTCAATAGAGATTCAATGATAGGCTCTTCCAGTTGTACGACCCAAGATGATTCTTCCTTGATTTGTAAACTCTAACTCCAAAAACATTCTCCCTAGTACACTCTCTTGAGCATGTTACTCCACACAATGTCTCAAGTGTGAAACCAAACCATGTATACAAATAAATTAACAGAACATTCAGGTACTTGCCCCTCGGCACAACACATATATATGTATATGCAAAATACAACCAATTATTAGAGAAATAAACAATGTTTCTTATGCAAGGAATATGCCATTGTCAACAAATAATATTCAATATGCTCTTCACACCAAGACACACATAAATTTCAAATTATGTTTAAGAACAATAATTATACATAGAGGGATTGATCTCTTCATACAAATGTTTAGTGCTATCATGCTCCTATTGGGAAACATCTTCATCACTTATTGCGTCTCTTCCTTTCTCGCACACAAAATTCTCTTGAAATTAAAACCAAATTAGACCCAACCTTCTAATATACATGTGGATACCTTTTATAATTTCCCATAGCCTGACAAATATCCTAACTAACTAATTCTATTTTGGAGTCTCTTACTAATTAACACCTCACCTAGACACATGTTATAATTACAAAAGGCACACTTGGCCATAAGACCAACTGACCAAAATATCTTAACACCACAGTTATTCCTAACTCTTCTAGAACAGAGGCACTTGTCTTTACATTAAAACTCTGTATTTCTATATTTATACAAATTTACATTTGGGAAAAAATAAAATTCCCTTTGAAAATCCCATGAACCATTTTTGGTCTTGAACAAAAATATTGACTTGGGTTGATGCTCCTACATGAGACTCCCTAGGTGGAAAAATTTTGACCTCCTAGTCAAATATCTTCATTCTACTGAATCCTCCTATGTCCCAACAATTTTGTTTTAGTTTCCAACTTTGTTTAGCTTACTAAATTGGTGTTGTCATCATTTGTCCTATATCACATACCTTACTTTGTAGATTTCCATCCATATATTATTTTCCATCTCTTTGTGTCCATTTTGGTTCTACCATGGGATCTAATCTCTCCAAGTCCGACAAATTTGTTTGTTTTTGTTGCCTCTTTTCTCTACTAATGGTATCTCATGTCTTCCACCTCATGCTATCCCTAACTACCTCTTTTCTCATACTGTGCCACTGCTTAAATATATTCTTCATCAACATATCCAGCTTCCTCAATTTAATTTCTAGCTCATACCAAAACCAACAACTCAATTGTAATAGTATTTCAAAAAGTTATGTGCCTTCAATTGCCACTCCTCAATTTCCATCTTCAGCTAGCATCCTAGTGTTGTTGATTAGTTTTCCCCTTGGTTTTTTTTCCCACGAGGAGTTCTTCCCCATAATTAATCCATCTTGTATAGCCTTTGTGATTATTTTACGTTATTTTACAATTCTTTGGGATGAATTTTCCTTCTTGTCCCTCGATGTATTTCTTGAGTAATGTGATCCTTGTTTCCATAATTTAGGTTTTCTCCTTCTTTAAACAAGCTTACACTCTCTGATTTTCATGAGCTTATTAATTTTTTTATGTGTTAGTATTTTTATGGTTCCATGCTCTGTTTTTTTGTCCACTTGTCTTGTGGAAACAATCCCATGCATTTAGTCGAATCCTCTTTCTTGGTGTATCCTTCAATTCACTATACTCTTCCTTGGGCACTTTCGGTATCAACATCAAACTATGGATACTACTCACTTGTTCTTGTAAACAATTCATGCACTCATTTGTCATCACATTATCCAATATAGGCTCTTGGAAGTTTAAAACACTTGACTGTCTCCTCAATGACTCCTTCGTGAGAGAGAATCCTTCTCTTATCAAACCAACTTTTGGCTTTCCTTTTCCACTATATTTGACTGCAAATTTTTCCCTTCTCACAATCTTCATATTGGGGGCTTCACTTGAAAACTGAGTGAAAACTACCTTCTCTTATTATTCCTTGTACCATTCCTTGGTTATTTGCATCTAAAATACTCGTTGTTAAACTAAAGTTTCTAACTGTAGCAATATTCTTATCACCTTTTGACCCTTTACTACATTGTGCCACAATTTCCAATCCAATATTCAAACGTTATACTGAGAACCACTCTTTAAACATCATGAAAATGAGATGTTCCTCTTATATTCTCACTCTTGGGACCAAAATCCCTTCCTATAGGTGTTCACTCATGGTTGCATTCTCTTTAAGGTCCCTTTCCTAGTTGCATTTGAGGGGTAGTCCTTCATCTTTCCTTTTCATAATAGAATATGGATTATGTCCTTCATCCCTTTCATGCATGCTTTAATTATTCTTGAAAGTCACTAATCCTTATTTTACTTCAGGGAATAATTATATTTCTCAGCTTCATCCTTTAAGAACCAACCTCATCCTTTCTAGAAGATTGTTCACCATCTACTGAAATAATTGAACATTCTAGGGGGAAACTGTGAACCCAAATTCTCCTTTTGGATTAATTATCCATTATCCTTCCCTAAAAAACACACACTCACATAAAATTCACAAATTTAAAAAATGAAATACCTTATAGCCTCACCTGGTTCTCTTGCAGTGAGTTCCTCTATCAAATTTTCTTGTTGATTTCTCACAATACCTTCACTTGATGCTCATCATTGTCTCATATTTTCATCTCTCTCTACTTATATTTACTTTGTACATAGACCATGAGACTCTCAAAAATAATATCTCCATCCTCTTCTCTAAGGATGTCCCATTCCTCTTGTTTACATGTGTGAACTTATCGATGCTTAAGTTCAACTGTTATGAACTCTTCCTCTCTCAATGAAGCATTCACCAGGTGCTTCATCTTCTTCCCTAGAATCTTAGTAATTTTTTTGTTGAAACTCTTCATTCTCATAGGTAATCAAAACTTTTGGTCTTCCTTATACCTCTTTTATATAAACATGCTTATCTCTCCGAGTCTTTCCTTCAACTCAAATATTTCTCTATCAATTTTTTTTTTTTTTAATTTCTTATATTGGTGACTTCAACTTTGGTACCCATCATATGTTCTTTTACCATAACCTCCTTACCATTTTTCTCATGGCTTTGTAATGAACCCTTCATATGACCATCAATGTCCAACTTATTGAGAGAGTGAAAGAGTGATAGGTAGAGAGTGAGAGGATATAGATAAAGAGAGAGGTTGAGAGACATGTAAAGAGAGAATGAAAGGGGAAAGTTGGGAAGCAACAAAGAGAGAGAGAGTTAATGAGAGTGATACAGTGGGGAGAGAATGATTATGTGAGAGAGTGAGAGAGAGAGAGAGAGAGAGAGAGAGAGAGAGACAGAAGGGGAAATCATGGAGGGGGAGGGGTAGGGGTAGGGAGGGAGGGATAGAGTGACAGAGAGGAATGGGTGAAGGGAGAGAGGGAGAGAGAGTTAAAGAGAGATATATTGTGGGAATTTACACATGCACACACACATGTGTGTGTGTGTGTGAGAGAGAGAGAGAGAGAGAGAGGTTGAGGGAGAGCGAAGGAGAGGGAGGCACATTTTCTGAGATGGGGGGAAGAAAAAGCTAGGGAGGTAAGGAGAGATGTGAAAATGGAGAGAGTGTGGGGAAGGAAGGGTGAGAGAGCAAGAGTGAGGGAAGGGGATAAGGAGAAAGGGGATAAAATTGTACAGGTGTGAGAGATATGGGGGTAGAGAGAAAGGGAGGAAGAGATAGAGATGAATAGGGAAAGAGGGGGGGGAAATGAGGAAGGAAGAGAGAGGGAGAGTGGTTAGAGAGGGGTGGAGTTAGATGTGGAAGAGAGAGAGAGAGAGGTGTGGGAGATAGTTAGGGAGGCGTATAATAGATGTCCGAGGTTAACCATATTTAAACATAATTAATCGTCAACAACCACATTGCAATGGTACCATAGTCATGCCATGGTCAATTATAGACAAACTATAGTAAAAATATGGTTAATCATAGTCAATTTGTATTCAAACCATGCTCACATATAGTCAATCATATTAAATTATGGTTAAACGTAGTCAATCCATGGTCAACAATGGTAAATATTAGTAAAACCATGTTCAATCATAGTCAATGATGATCAACCATAGTCAAATAATGGTCAACCATAGTCATAAAATCATTAACCATAATCTATCATAGAAAATTGTGGTTAGCCAAACCATATTCACCCATGGTGAACGTGGTTGAGCCATTGTCACCCATCGTTAAACCATTCTCACCCATAGTTAATGTTTGGAATTTTTTAATAATACTAATATTAATATGGATTAAAACACATCGGTTTACTAATATGTTCGATCATGTTCGGTCAATGTTATTAAAAATTGGTCAAATATAATCTCCTATTATTATTATTATTGATTAATATTAATAGTCAAACATAGTCAAACAAAGTCTCCTATTATTATTATTATTGACTAATATTAATAGTCAAACATATTCAAACAAATTCAACCTTTAGAATCAATTTATAATTAGTTAACCATCATCAAACTCAGTCAACTCTATGTTTACCACATTTAACAATAATCAAATTTTTTCACTCATAGTCATCCTCAACCCACTTATCTCAACCATATTCAATTATAGTCAACCATGGTTCACCAAAGACAAACATGGTCAACCTTATTTAACTAAGGTCATCCTTGGTTAGTTACAATAAAGATTTAAAAAATTTTACTAATAAAATATTAATATTAATAAATTTAAAAAATAATAATAATTATAATAATAATAATAATAATAATAATAATACTAATATTGAAACTTCGAAATGGTACAAAAATATATCCAATATCACAATACAAAATTACAAACTTAGTCAACCACATTTACTAATGTGGTTGACTTTGTTAGACTATATTTGACTATGTTTAACAGTCAACACTCTTAAAATTTGGTCGAACATAATCACCTATTAATATTATTGATTAATATTAATAATCAAACATGTTGTGACATAATAATTGTAAATAAATCTATGCAAAGCCACATTGTGAGATTATAAAATTGGTCAACCATATTTACTAGTGTGGTTGATTATGTTCGACTATGCCTAAATATGTTTGGCAATCAACTCTCCTCAACTTTCGTGGAACATAATCACCTATTAATATTATTTATTATTAATAATAATGAAACACAATCAATCACATTAGGCAAACAAAATTAGCCTTTATATTTAATGTTTGAACAGTTGGTCAACCCTATCTTTACCATTTTTAACAATATTCAAGCTTGTTTAGTAATATTTGTGTGAGTCAACATAACTAGACTATATTCAATCAAAATCAAATATTGTAAACCTTATCCAACAGAGCTTATCCTTGATTGGTCACAATCAAGATATAAAAATGCTTAATAATAATATTAATATTAATAAAGCTCAATAATAATAATAATAATAACAACAACGAAGAGCAGAAGGAGGTTGAACATATTAATATTATTATATGATTTAATATAGTATTATTAATTGACCATGATCAAATTTGGTAAATCCTATAACATTATTATAAATATTAATTAATTTTATTAATAATAATATAATTGTATTGTGTCATTACTAATAGTAATATAATGGTATTATATTATTATTAGTAAGTATGGATGATATTATATGGATGATATTATACTAATAATAACAATAATAATAAAAACAACCTTACATCTCCAAAAGAATAAGAATACTAATAATATATTATAATTAATATTAATATAATAATATTAATAATATAATAATAAGAATAAATAGTAATATGAGGGTATGTAAATAAGTGTTAACAAAGTTCACTAATAATAACAATAACAATATTAAGGTTGAATATATACAATGATCATATTTAGCTATATTTACAATATATTTCTATAGTTGACCATGGTAAAAATTTGTAGTTTGTAAATAACTATGGTTAACATTGTCAATCATCATCAACCATAGTTGAATCATTAATAATAACAATAATAATATTAAGGTTGACCATATAAAACGATCATCGTTAACGATATTCACAATGTCTTTCTATAGTTGACCATAGTAACAAATTGTAGTTTGTCGATAACCATGGTTAACGTTGTCAATCATCATCAACCATAGTTGACTATGTTCAGGATTGTTGACAACAATCGACCAAGGAAAATTTTAGGGGCCCATATTTGTAGGAGAGCTAATTTTCTATGTTTTTTCCAAAAAACATATTGGTCAATTTCCATTTTCCCAAAAAATTACTAACCCAAATTTTATCTCATAAAATTATTTTACCTTAAAAATCATTAAATTTTTATAAATACTATATAAAATCATTATAAATTTGAATATTTTTAGAAGAATATCACTAAACATTTTACAGTTTTCCTCTTAAGGACTAGTGAGTTTGCCAAGGTTTCTAAACATTAAGATAAATTTTCATCCTTAAAATTTTCGCTATGGTTGACCACGGTCAACCATCAACATTAGTCAGTCATCATAAGTCATCATCAACAATGGTAAACAACGATCAAACAACCATCAACACTAGTTAGTCATCATAAGCCATCATCAACAATGGTAAACAATAACGATCAACCATGGCCAACCATGGCTGTCTCTGGTTGACGATAGTCAACCTTGTATAAGGATAGTAAACCCATACTGAACATTGTTAACCAAGATGAACTATGGTTAGAATGGTCAAACGTGCTCAACATAAGCCAACAATGCTCAATATTAATGTGACATTGATATATTGGTGTGAGATTAATATGTTAGATTAATGGTTTAGTCAGCCTTTGTCAACTATATTCAACCTTGGTCAACCTACTTAACAATGGGACAAAAAAATATCTTTAAATTTATATATAATAATATTATTTATATTTTTGGTATCCTAAAAAATTAGGTGTGTCCACATTAGACAATGATTTATGTGAAACTTTTCATCTTAATGTTATATTTACCTAAATTTTTGTGGATTTGAGAAGAGTTTGAATCAATTTTGGCGAGTATCTTGTCATCCATCTTGTTTATCTTGATTTTGTAAATTGAGTATATTTTCATGGTGATGCATTTAAAGGAGACAAATATAACTTATATTATGAGGATAAGGTTGGGTGTATTGCTTTATCTCACCAAAGTTCTGCTAATTTACACTTGTTTTCAACTCCAGATTAAACCTTCCTCCCTCCACGTATCTTTTTTCTCATTGGTATACTTCTAATGTAACTTCTCTAAATATTGATTCTAAGATATTTGTATGAAGAAACTTCTTCCATATTATTGTTGTCATATAAAAAATGTTCCATAAATGATATTTTGAGATTTTATTATCATAATATTTATTTTCTCAATATGCAAAATCATACTCATACTAAAGTCGAAATATTTGAAAATTCTTAAATTTTTATCGAGTTCATAAAAGATTAAGAATCTTTTCCATGAAAACAATATCATACCGATAAAAAAAGAATAATGACCATATCACTGAAAATCATAAATAAACTAATCACTTTTTTAGAACAATATTTTAACTTATCAAAAAACAAACTCATAATATTATTTATTATTATTATGAAATTATTAAATTATTAATAAAACATGAAGTTAACCGAGATCTAAACAAATGTAGCGAACTGAGAAGAAGAGATATTTAGGAGATGAAAATAATGAATCTTAAAATGATAAAAAAAAAATAATAATCTTAAAACTCTTGACTAATAAATACATTTCATTAATTTTGTTTTTTTAAACATAGCGTTATATTAATTTCAATTTTAAAAATTTTTAAAACATGAATAGGAAAATAGAATTTGATAACGTATATATAAATAAATATAACATTAAAAATAAATTTGAGATTTTATTTTTAAATATTTATACAATTAATTTATCTTATAAATTTTAAATTTTAATTATTATATTTTTATTAAAAATATTAAATTATTATATCTATCTAGATTCTATAAGATAACAAATAATATAATAAATCTTTTCAAAAAATTTGTCTAGTAGATTTATGAAAATAATTAAATATGAGTATAAGGATCCATATTGAGATTTCCTATTAGTTACCAATAACGACATGTTGGAGAGAAGAACTGATTGATCTAGAGATTATAGTGATCGCCCATGTCAAACCTGTTCCAAACATAATTGCTAATCCTTCAAAAAAATAAATATAAAATCACACAATTACCTTTCAATATTCACTTTTCTAAAACCTTCCCATATTTACTTTCAATGCAAGTATGTGAATTTGACGAGTAAGTGTAATGTGTACATGGAAAGCACATATCTATATTTCTTGAACAATTTTTTGGTTAGGAATATATCCACATTCCTAATTTTCCATATTAGGATATAATTGTATTATCTAAGAGAATATTTTAGTAATAAAAATATATATTATAATATTTATGGTTTAAATTGTTTTAGAAAATAAAATTTTATAAATTTAAATTTAATATATATTTTTAATATGGATGGAAAGGATCTGTCATTTCTGTGAGAATATGAATATCGAGGATCAAAATCATTTCATTTTAGAGTGCCCCATGTACAATTACATTAGAGCTCAATTTCATAATCTTTGTTGCAATATTGACCTTCCTAGCCTTTTAAGATGTCAAAATTATAGTGAGTTCGGGAGGCTTCTCTCCAAGCTTTTTGAGCATAGAAATAAAATCTTAAATCAAATTAAATAACTCTGTTCTTTAGGTCCAATAGACCAAAAATTGGACCTTAACCATCATCATCATATATATAATTTTATTTTATATATTTAAAAAATTATAAAAAAAATTATAATATATATTGTATATATATATAATATAATGTGTCATTTTTATTATAAATCAATTATTTAAAATTATAATGATTTGTGTCATTTTTGATGAATCTATCTTTTTAATTTAGAAATAAAGAAATTACAAATAAATAAATGATTATTTTACCTATCGCATTCCTTGCTTTTTACTTGTATTAATGTGTTCCACCTTTAAGACTAATCAAATCCGTATATATTTTGCAGATCATTAGTTTTAGGGAAATTGGGGTATTGAACATCTGTAGCAATTACGTATTTATTTTGCTAATCATTAGTTTTAGGTAAATTGGGGTATTGAACATCTGTATGACATATCAATGAGATTATGACATATTAATGAGATTATGTGTTTATTTTGCTAATCATTGCTTTTATGCAAATTGGGTCACTGAACATATTGCGATGCTTCATAGACTGTAAAATAAATAACGTTCACGGGAGAATTTTGTCATTAAAATCTTAGACACCAATTTCAAGATAATGTAAATTATCAAAATTTTATATTTTAAAATTTTTATTTATTAGAAAAATGAAAGATAAAATTATTTAAATGATAGATATGAAACACTTACTATTTAGTAAATGTGTTGGTTTATTCCGATCAATTGAACCCTGAGGAGTTGAAATGGAAGTGATTGAACATTCAAAACACAAAGGCATTATTTTACGCAGAACATTTATAAGGTCGCATCATTCAACACACGTATATGATATCAGTTTTTCCGTGTCAAATCAGCACCCTGTGAAGAATATTCTTTTTTCCTGCTGTCACCGGAAATTTTCAATCCATTCGTGGAAGATGAACAGATCATAACATTCTTCCCCTATATTATTGCCTACTAATAGAAATTTCAGTTCCATTCGTGGAATATAGTCATTTACTTATAATGTCGTTAGCACTAATTGCGATAACAATTGCCCACCGCACTGAATCAAATGACATCCAGTCTTGACGCAATCTGGCGTGGAATTTTATGACATTTTCATGGATATTTCCATCCTAAGTCCAGCGCACTGAATCAAATGACATCCAATCTTGACGCAAGCTGGCATGGAATTTCATGATATTTTGATGGTAAACCCACCGCACTGAATCAAATGACATCCAGGTTGACGCAAGCTGGCATGGAATTTCCATGGTACGGAGTACTCACGTACGCCCCTAGTTTGGGTGCAGATTTTGACTTGTCGTTAGTCTTCGCAAGTGTTAATCCAAATTCGACGTCAATTGTTAGGAACATTTTCCGACTTATTACAAACGCTTTTGTATTGTATGCATGTAGAGAACTTGGTGAGGAAATTCATGGAAGTGGAGAACTTCGTGCAGCAAATCATATAAATGGTTTTGGTTCTCGGATTTTTTTTCAGGAGGAAACACCTGTGTTTTGTTTTGAACTATTAGGTTCGTTTAACATGTATATTAGAAATTTATAAATAAGCACAATTATATTATTAAATGTGTCTTATATGCTATCGATTACATACATAATATACACTCATAAATTTACATATATATATAAGTTTGAATATTAATATTAATATCAATTAATATATAATTGTAATTATTAGGTTCATTATTATATTATAATTATATTAATTAATATAATTATATTATAATAAGAATATATCAATATTATAACATTTATATTAATTAATATATATAATTATAATATGAGTATGAAGTTTAGTATTGGATTTTAGAATTGATTTCTTTCTATAAGGTTTTAATATAAAAAGGATAAATTAACTATTTAACTAAGTGAACAAGTTTAAATTAATATTGAAATGAAAATTTAAATTTTAGTAATGAATAAATTGTAATGTAATATAATATTGGGACAATGATTGTTAGATTGATAGTAATTTTGCAAAAATATTTTTCGCAACGTGATGTGGAATAGATTTTTGTAGCATTTTAACATCACAAAATTAAACTCTAACAATAAATCAAATATTATAAGTCCTAAAATTAAGCTAAATATTATAAAGCCTAATATTAAATCTTCATTTTGAAATTTTACAATGTGTAATTGAATAAATTGCAATGTAATGAAAAATTGTGATAATGATTGTCATTTTGATTGTCACATTACGGAAATCTTTGTTGCATAATGACATTCCATTCAAATGTCACAATATTAAACCAAATATTATAAACCCTAAGATTAATATATTAAACCCTAAGTTTAATACATAAAACCCTATGATTATAAAACCTAATATTACTATTAGGCTCTCTAATATCAGTGTTATAAACTGTAAGATTAATATATTCAACCCATGTGACATCCCCGGTAACCTAGTGGGTAAAAATATGCAGTTAGGACATTTTTTCAACATTTATCAATGTGTAACTTTTGGATTTACTTTCGATATTCATTTAATGACCATTAGATAAACTATAATCATTACATAGAGTAATTTTTAGTAAAATAATAATGAATTACAAAACCATTAACTTCTATTTTTCTAGCACACTAACTTAAATTTATTGATGTAACCTTGCATAAAATCCATGACTTTTTAAACTTATTTAGTTAATCACATTATTGATAATATAAATGTCACATCATGCAAGGAATCAACATCATAAAAAATGGCAGAACAAGGAATCACATCAATAGACAATTATATACCCTAGAGACCTCGTATTGTGAAAACTAACAAACTTTTAATTTTATTATTAAACAATCATGAGGGTCTTCACCCCTCACTCAATGGCTTGTAAGGGATTCTATCCCTTAACCATTGTCATAAAATAGTAGAAAAAAATATCATTTGAATTGAACCATAACCAGTTATAAGCTATTACAATCACCATGATATCATTAACCCATGAAGACATGAACATTAAGTTTTTGTAACATGGTTCTTCCCATTAGTGGATCACCCGAAAGTTGACATTCATAAATCTGCATGGACAAACAAATATTAATCTCCCACAATGTTGAATGTGAATTATCCTTTGCATAAGTCACCATCATTTAATGTCGTTGTTGTCATCAACACACTTGATATCATGATCAAATAAAACATAAAATATTAATTAACCAATAATCAATATTTATGAGTTATAGTTCAACATCTATTCATGTGCATGCATAAAACATAAATAAAATGTCATGAAATGTCTTCTTTAACATCATTTCACATGCATTAGTAACAAGAAAACCACTATCAAGCATCATATTTCCAAAAAAATGCTAACATAATCTTACATGCTCTTTCATATCCTTTATAAATGAAACCTAACATACTAGATATTGTTCTTGTGCATGTAAATGCATAACAATATTTCAGGATAACTAGCCCAACAATAAAATTTTTTTGCCTATTATTATGTTCTATTTTCCAAAGAGATTAATGCAATAGATTTTATACTTATGCATGCGAATGCACATTATTTTTAAAAAACATATTTTCCACTTGAGAGTTATTCATAGTGGCTATTATGTATAAAAATGGAAGCTTTGTTTCAAAAAAAGTTAACATACTAGTTATAATTACGTGGACCAAACTACTTATCCTCTCGAAAAAAAAATAATATGATAACTTTTTCTTCTTGCATGTGAAACATATATTTCTTTCCAAATGAAACTAAATAAATCTTGCATGGAAAAATAAACATATTTCTTTCCAAGGCATCAAACACACAACATTTCTTCATTCGTGCAAATAAACATTTTCCTCTTACCAAAGGCCAATATCATTTTCCTCTTACACAACAAATACTTTATATTCAAATACATATATTTATTTTCCATCTAACACACCAATTATTATCTTTTCCAAAAGTTTCCTAACTCACTAGATATTAGGGATGCTATACAAAATATTTTGTTATCCTTTCACACATGAGAAAAATTTGTAATATTTCCTCAAGAAATAACATGAATAAAAAGTCCTTCTCAATTAAAAAAAACCATGTTATTTTATACAAAGTTTTTATGTGAACTCTTTCTCAAAAAATTTATGCACATATTCATTTCAAATAGATCAAATATACTATATATTATTTCTACGAGCATAAACACATAAGTTGAGAATTTGAAAGGTTGTAGGTTAATGAAATTCTCTTCTTGATAATTAGTTGTGAACGTGATTATGTCTTCTCTTCTTTTAGTTATTTTAATATTTCATCAAGTAAATTATCAAGACCCAAGACACAAAGATTAGGCTCCTAGAGCCAAGGAAAAACCTCTCCTTCTTGGAGAGGAAAACCTGCAAAGAATTATCCTTATTTATCTTCAAATGACAAGGACCAAGACCCAGACTTAGACCCTAGACCTAGATTTTCTTTCAGAACTACACTCTTCACCTTGAGTATGCTAGTATTTTCATAGCTTAAACTATGAGAAGGTAAATCAAGGATTTACCTTCCTCACTATTGCTATGGCTTCCCTTTATGATCACTATCTCTTATCCTCAATTCTATAGCTTAGTATATATATCTGCACTGAAGTCTTCTGTAGATTTCACACTATCATTTTGTAACACAGTTTACTATGGTGTCCACAATTCCCTTACAGCCTCTGTTGTGGTGTCCGCAATTACCTAATGCAATCTCTGTTGTGGTGTCCGCAATGTATTCATAAACATATACTCTATCTTTGTTGTCGTAACCGCAAGGTCTTCGTATATCTATCTTCAGTCTTTGTTGTAATAACTGCAAATAATTCATTTGTATATCCTCCGTCTCTACTTTGGTAACCGCAAGTTTGTAACCTATAAAATAATCTGCATTCAATAGTGTGCTTTCTACATTTCTTGTCTGTCCAAATGATCCGCGGACTTGGCTAATATATAGTGGATAGTTTCTCACCTTTTAGGCAAACCATAAAATATGGTTTAGGCCGACTTCATCATAACATGTGGGCCGACCATGACTTGTAGTTACTTTCCAAACATTGTTACTTCAACATATTGTCTTCACTTGATTACAACATTATATGAGGGTTGTCAAGGTCTTTGGAGTACAAAGTAAATCCTTCATGAATATGGCAGCTAATTGTATTTATTCCTAGAAGACATAAACCTAATAGACATCAAGAAGAAGTCTATCTACATAATAAAATATTTCTCATGAAACCCATGAGACAAGTATACCAAAAATACATTTTATTATCATTGACATCTTCTATACATAAATACATAATTACATAGCCAACATGAAGACCGACCTAGTTACCCTTTTCAACACTCCCTCTTATCTAGGGAGGTATTCATTCAGGTACATGGTCACTTTCAAACTGAAGAATATCATAAGAAGAATCCAATTGGTAATTCCATCTAGATAGAATTATATCAACCAGCATTTTCCTAGTGCAAGGCCTTGACTAACAGCCCAATCACCCAACGAGACAATGGGCTACAATGCTGATGAGGCACATGACTTATAGACACCTTCATCATTGTCTCTCCATGGTACATAATCCACTCGGGTGATCCCAAAGTATGACCTTCTTGGACTATTTTTCTCTTGGGTAGCTAGCCCTCAAAGAATATCGGTCCCCGACTACTCTTATCTTGAATGCCCTAACACATTCTCAAAGAGTATCGAATGCCAGATGATTACCCAATCCTCCATTCTACCTTCCCAAGAGTAGTACGATGTCTCTATATCTCCCTCTCAACCAGGGAGGACCTATTCCACAAGGGAATGTATTCATTTCTATACGAGGAATGTACCTATGCTCATTCTTAGGAATTACCAATTTTCTTCCAAGTAAGAAACTTATCATCAGGCTCCCTCTTAACCAGGGACCTCTAGCAGCAATGGTGAGACACCGAGCTGCTCATGAATAATTCTTCTCCTCAATTTCATGTATTTCAATATTGAGGAATCTCCAACTTTTAGCTTCATAGGGCACAAATCATCCATCACTTTCATCCTAAGTCTTGTCAACTATCAGAAAGTGATTCATCAGACTTCCTTATCTCGTCAACTATTATGCCATGTCACTTTCCTTTGAATCATTTGCAAGGATCATACATCATTTTTTATGATTAGAAGCCCTGCACAAATTCATCTAGATAAACATACACATATGAACATTTTAGAACAAAGGTTACCTTAGTGATGATCTTTCACCATGACATCTTCCTGTAGGAATTGGCATCCTTTATACAAATTGACACATCTCCTAATGATATGTTTTTCCAACGGTCTTCTTTTTTCGTCAGAGTCTACTTATCTTTCCAGGAGATCTCCTAGTCACATCTTCTTGACTTCTAGATGATAACTGCATCTTTCCATGGTTGCATTTCATGATCTCTTCCTCTCTGCACATTCTTTATTCTTAGGAACATACATCTTTTCTAGTTTCTCGTTCACATAAAACCACGTCATATTTCACGAGGACATATTATGTTGATTTCATTTGTCCATGCACTGAGAGATACTCCATAAATCATACTTCTAAGTAGAGAAGCTTATTACCTGCAACCATATGACATGAATTCACAACATCCAATGTTAGCATATAAATATATACATACCTCATACCCTCTTTCCCTTGTAGAAATTTCTCAAGAATGAAGAGCTTCATTCCCTTGGATTAATTCATCAATATATCATCAAATCCAGAATTATTTCTCCATGATGACCCTTGATCTGATGAATTTTAATTTTAGTAATGAGTTTTTTTTATTTTTATTTTTTTATTTTTTAAATTTTTAAATTTTATTTTTCCGGAGATTTTTCACTAAGAGTTTCTTTCATGATTTTATTGAGATGCTTCTACATGTTGTCATAACTAATTATAGATCACTTATAGAGTAAGATGATCTTAATCTTAATAGAGAACTCTTGCTTCCTCCTTAGATTTTTTAGTGTCACGTTCTTCTCTTTCATACATGACATGGGCTTCTTCCTTTTTCCTCTTGCCATTTCCATATTTAAGACAATCTCTTTTATAATGTCCAATATCATCACATCCAAAGCATCACACGTTATCAATATTTCTTCTTTTATTATTAGGGCCGAATTTTCCGAATCTTCCTTTCTTCTTGTATGAGGCTACAAAGGCATGACTCTCTTCACTTGCTTCTATATTAGCATTGGCCTTTAGTCTTGTTTCCTCTATTTTATGGAATGGAGTGGCTTCTTTATTCCAATATAGAATAGAATTGAAGCCTCCCCATTCCTATGGTAGAGCATTCAACACCACTGTTGTCATCTCAGTGTTAGACATCACTTCTCCTAGTTCTTGTAGTTGATCTCTTATTTTAGAAATCCTCATAAAGTATGGAGCGATTCCTACTTCCCTTGATAATCTCATTTTGTATAGTTCTTGTCTAAGAGAGATTTCTTCTCCAGTAGTACTCACAGAGAATAGATCCACTAATTTCTCATATATTTGTTTTGGAGTCTTTAGTTTTGATACATAGGGAATGAGAGAGTCTTTGATGGATTCTATGAGAATCCTTTGGGCTCTAATTTCTCCTTTCATGTACTTGGCATGGGCTAAAGTATATTATTTTTGAGGTTGAATAGTAGATGATTCGATATAGTCCATTACTTTGTCTTCAATTAAATTAAGTCTATTCTCTTCTTCTATGCACTAAAATTTGATGATCCAACCGGCTTGTTGCTTTCTTTACAAAAAGGCATCTTCATACATAGGGTCATGAATACTTAATTCAGTGGATTTTGTTGCAGCTTCCTTGATGGTGATTGAGAATGAAGTCAAGGGTTTCATTTCTTCAATGTTGATGTACTTGAACCCTAGATTATAATGACTATCTTCAGAAGTTAAGATTTCCTTCAAAAAAAAAATTGAGTGCAAATATTTTGATGCCAAAGGTTAAAGAGTTGATATTTTCACATGAAATAGTTGGATAGTATTCCTTGCAGACTGGTTTGTCGTTCCAAATTAAACTTTGGTCTTTTCTTCTTTGAGTGTATTTTTTGACAAGCAGCCCTTATGTTCAACACCTTAGCTCTGAAACCATGTTGAGAATTTTAAAGGTTGTCAGCTAATAAAATTATCTTCTTGATAATTAATTGTGAAGGTGCTTATGTCTTCTCTTCTTTTAGTTATTTTAATCTTTCATCAAGTCAATTAGCAAGACCCAAGACACAAATATTAGGCTCCTAAAGCCAGGGTAAAACCTCTCCCTCTTTGAGAGGAAAGCCCGCAGATAATTCTCCTTATTGATCTTCAAATGACAAGGACCAAGACCCAGACTTAGTCCCTAGACATATATTTTCTTTCAGAACTACAATCTTCACCTTGAGTATGCTAATATTTAAATAACTTGAATTGGGAGAAGGTAAATCAAGGATTTACCTTCCTTACTATTTCTTTGGCTTCTCTTTATGATCACTATCTCTTATCCGCACTTCTGTAACTTAGTATATATATCTGCACTGAAGTCTGCTGTAGAATCCAAACTATCCTTTTGTAACACGCAGTCTTTACTATGGTCTGCAATTCCCTTACGGTCTCTACTATGGTGTCTGCAATTACATAACACAATCTCTATTGTGGTGTCCACAACGTATTCATAAATATATACTTCGTCTCTGTAGTGGTAACCGCAAGGTCCTCATATATATATCTTCAGTCTCTGTTGTGATAACCAAAAATACTTCATATGTATATCCTCCATCTCTACTGTGGTAACTACAAGTCTGTAATCTATAAAATAATCCGCCTTCAATAGTGTTCTTTCCACATTTCTTTCCATCCAAATGATCCATATACTTGGCTAATATATAGTGGACAGTTATCACCTTTTAGGCCAACCATCAAATATTTTTTAGGCCGACTTCATCATAACATGTGGGCTGACCATGACATGTAGTTACTTTCCAAGTGGTGTTACTTCAATAGATTGTCTTCACTTGATTACAACACTATATGAGGGTTGTCAAGGTCTTTGGAGTACAAACTAAATACTTCATGAATATGACACCTAATTGTATTTATTCCTAGAAGACATAAACCTAACAGACATCAAGAAGAATTCTATCTACATAATAAAATATTTCTCATGAAACCCGTGAGACAAGTATACGAAAAACACATTTTATTATCATTGACATCTTCTAAACATAAATCATAATTACATAGCCAACATGAAGAACGACCTAGTTACACTTTTCAACATTTTAGGAGTCCAATATTTTTTTTTTTAAATTTAATTCATATGCATCATGAGAACACCGTTGTTAATTTTTTAAATGAAATTACTTTATTCCTTTTCAAGAATTACTAACATAATCGTTCTATTTTTGTGCATGTGAATTATTTATTTCTTTTCAAGGAATATCAACGTAATTATTTTATTTTTATGCATGGGAATACCTTATTTATTTTTATGAAATATAAAAATTAATAGTTATTTGTTTGTGGATGAAATTAATTTATTTTTTTTCAAGAACATGAACACAATATTGATTTCTATGTATATAAATATCTATTCTTATCACGTTTTCAAGTCCCACTAGCACAACTGGTTGAGAATAGGCCTCATAAGAAAGGAGACCTATGATCAAACCTCACATGGGGTTGTTGTTCCCTATGTTAGGGGGAGGATACATGCTAAAAAAATTCCAATGAGCTAAGGGCTATTGTGGCCCAGACTGGGTGCGATCCCTGGGTGACTTTGACAATTTAGGAGCCCCTGGGTCAGAGGTTAAGCCTAGTGGATCACATAAAAATTTACATACAAACAAAAAAAAATATTCTGATCATGCTAACGAATCAAATGGAAACACTTTATTTTAATCTATTTTTTTCATTTTAGTCATCAAGTTTTGGCGCAGTTTTTGAACATTTGGAAACAATTTTTTTAAAAATAAAATAGGGTTTTGCTAGGAACGAGATCGTTAAAGAAACATCGCTCATTTTTTATACAAGTGTCATGGTTTGGAATATTCGAATGAATTTTTGCAACTAGTTTTTCAAAATTTAAATATTAAATACTTTCCAATTTTATTGAGGATTTGGGCACGATTTTCGAGAATTTGAAAATGATTTTGCAAATATGGAAAATTATTATTTCAAGAATAAGCTCATTTCAAGAAAATTATTTATGTTTTTATATATCTATCACGGTTTTAGAGATACAAAGATATATTTGGAACCTATTTTACAATAACTCATGCAATTCATAAAATTATTTAGCCATGAAAATATTTTAAGAATTCAATGCACATGAAATATTTTAAGAATTAAATGAACAAAACACTTATTCTTCTATGCACGAAACTCCATACATATTTTCCCCAGAAAATAATCTAGACTCTTTATCATATGAAAAAATTCAAGCAAATAAATTTGATTCTTACTTCTTTATGCACCAAATGAAAACACACTAATTTTAAAAGAGCATAGTTACTTAATGCATGTGATCTAAATTTTCTCAGCTATCGGAATTAACCAGGATATTTTACCTTTTTTATGTCAACATAAATGGATGCAAAATAGTATGAATCACCAAATGTTCATACTTTAAATAAGAGGAAACATAAATGAAAACATCAAATCAATAAGACAACAAAACTTGATAACGATGTTCACCCAATATCGTTTACGTCTCTAGGTTCAATGTCAAGAGTGGGGAGAATTCTTCATTAAAGGCTACAAGATGATGATGAGTACATGAAAATTATTTTTCAATACACGAAATAACTCTCTCAACTAGAGTTGCATCTCTCTCCTTGAAATTTTCTCCTATAAGAACTGTCACTTATAAAAGCTCTCAATCAGCATGAAAAAATATAAGTCTCTCATATGAAGTAGCATACAAAGGATTCTTCAACATAGTAGAAAACAAGGATCTCAACATCAAAACTTCATCTAAAAAAAAATCAAAATAATAAATAGCATCAAAATTTTATAGGAACTAAATTTTAAAAACTACCATAAAAACACATTAATAATATCAATCAGCTATGTGATTTTGGAAGATATTATAATACAATTTTTCTTAGAACATATAATTTTTGGTCCAAATTTATGTCCTTCCATTGCATTGAATATTTTATAATTCTTATTAATGTAGGATATATTCACATAATCAAAAGGGGAGATTAATAATAAGAAATATGTTAATTTATAAACTGTAAAATGTTTTTTTAATAATTCCGCCCAATTTGGGTGACAACCATAGAAACAATATCTCAACAAGATCTAGAGATTGTTGTTTGGATCAGAAACCTCTCGAACCCCTCATATGATGTAGATATGATAGTTGTTGTTTTGATTTTGTTATGAATACATGGTTTAAGTAAGGTCGAAATAGAAATTTTTTTGATCCATAATGAATAATCATGGGATTAGATTATACTTTTAGAGCTTCATGCCTCTAGCTTTGGTGTTGACACTCTAATAACTACACTATGTCATACCGCCATTAAGAGCAATTTCATATTTTTGTGTCATGATGGTAAATCAATTCAAATTGTTTAGGGAAGAGGAAAGAGTTGAAAGAATCTCCTCCATGTTTAATGAATGATAACCTAATACCATCAAGTACATTGACCTCCATATTTTGGCTTTCTCTCTTTTCTTTAGTTTAATTCTATCATTCGACATTGTAAGAAAAATTTGTAATTGTTCAACATCATTTCTTGTTTCCTAAGTACATACGTACAATCAAAGTAGCTCTAGCTTGTTTTATTATGATCAATCCTTCATAGTTTATTTTCTTGTCACTTCATTCTTGACCCATTTTGCTTAGATCCATTTATTTTTTTGAATATGCCAAGCCTCTTCATCTCTATTTTTTTTTTTTTCTATGCATTATTTTCTCTCAACAAGACTCATATCTCAAGTCCTAGTTTTCATCCTTATTTTTTTTTCTATTATTTCATTACTCTTAATAATCCCTTTGTTTACTTCTCTAATATCCTTCAACCTACCACTCAGATTCCTCTTTTCCCATGTGAGATTTTATATATGGGTAAGTCTATTTTTAAGGGGATCTAGTCCATCATGCTGTGAGTTCATGGTGGTGATAGTAGAGAAGTGAGGAAGAAGGTGTCCCTAGGGTTTGAGAGTGAAATATGGCACCCATGAGGAAACAAATAAGTTGTGGAAACAAATTCCTCCACATATCAAGGAAAAAATGTGCATTTTTCAATTAAAGCTTAGGTTAGACTAGAAAACAATGCATGATTGAGATATAGATGCTAATATTGGAAACTAGGTGCTAGATGTGGGCAATTCCATATTAAAAATTTATTGTAATCTAACATTGATACAATGGTTGGAAAAGTTATACAAATATGAGATCAAACGTGAGAATAACTTCTTCAATTCGTTGACATAATTATTCATCTAAAAAAGATCGAAATTAGTCACTAGGAACCTCAACAAGTGATCAAAATACTCAAACACATCACTGTAACACCATAATTTAATTTCATTTAACATAAATACATTTTAATTTAGACATTCAAGTTATTTTAAATTAATAGGATTAACAATAATGTTAATAAAGTTATGAACTAAAGTTATTCTTTTTGAAAAAAGATTTAACTATGGTATGTTTCCATAATCTGATAGTAAAAATTTTCCAATATTCCAAAGTAGTTGATGAAGGAGTTACTGGCAGTTACCTTTACTTTGGGGATAAAAGGAAAATCATAGAGAAGGAAATGGGTAATGTGTAGGAGATAAGGAACAACTAGAGAGCTGAAAGGGGAGAGTGTCCAGAGCTGGTAGAAACCAATGTAACTTTGCTACCTATTATTAGAGAAGAAAATGAACAAGATTCCTGAGGCCTACCTCCTTTAAATATTTCTATGCAATCCTACTCTGGTGAGGAGCATGGGGGGAGCTAAAAACATCATTTCCTCTCTCACGTTTAGATGGATTCCATCAACCTTACTTATTTTAGATAAGTAAACTAGACTGGAATGAGAGGGATATTAATTTTCTTAAATATGTTTAATCTTGTAAATAGTTTATGACTATGTGAATACCAGCTTACATGGGTAAGTATAGATTCTATGAATGAGATTTGAAAAATTTTACTTCTTGGAATTGTTTTTGTAAAAATGAGATTTCTTGGAAGATAAGTGACATAAGGTTCTTTTCAAAATATCTGACAAAATACATTAATCATTAACTGGATGGACAATTAGTCCACTTGGGTAAATGAACACCCAAATGAGACAGTATGTCCTGAACATGAAAAACAAAATACACGGATAGAGGGAAAACTCTCTCGAGGTGGTTCGGTCAACCATGAAATATATTTTATTATGAAAAATAAATATCAATGTTTCCAGGAAAATAAATTGCATAGAAAAGGAATCACTGAATAACAAAATGCCAAAATTCAAATAGTAGTATATACAACACACACACACACACACACACACACACACACACACATATATATATATATATATATATATATATATTCATTAAAATATGATATATATACAGAGTGCATATATTCATTGGAATAAGAAATAAAGAGAGTTGCAATCTCCGAAATAACATTGTGGTTACAACCCTCTTCAGAATGACTCGAAAACCCAAGTAATAAAGACATATTTGAAAATCGGTAAATACATGAATTGTAGCATAACCTTTGAAATGAGATAGGAAAACTAAAAATTTGAGCAAGAACATTAAAGGAATGCTCAAGAAAAAAAAATAGTAACTGAAAAAGGGTCTTCACAAATAACCTTTAAAACATTATTGACAAGTAGGTGGAGTTCCTGATGAGCCATATTCACATGATACATATATTATATATTAAATTAAGAAAATACCATAACCAAGCATAAATTAAGAGTCCCTAAAATTCCTTAAACCTCAAACTATTGCGGTGACTGTGTCAATAAACATCGAGAAACTACACTGCTATGGGGAAAATAAAATATTACAGGGATAACCCAAAATACATAAGTATATAACAGTGATATCATTACGTGAAAAACATTGAAATCACTGATAAACACAAGCAATGCACAGTTCTTTAAAAAAAAATGTAAATTGAAACAACAACCTTAAATAAATCAAAACCGTCGAAGGGGTGTCGGTTTGAAACTTGAAATCTCATAGCCTTAAAAAACATTGCCGCTAAAAACCTTACGATTAATTCTAAAACGAAGCAGGAAGGCTACTATAAATGGCACAATTAACCTGTAAGGAAAGGGAGAGGAATCATACGGGAAATTTGTTTTAGAACCTGAAACGTTGTGGGTGAAGAAAGTCAGGGATTACCTGCACGCTATCTAAAGAAACCATTAGCACAAAGATAAGAGTCGTAGAAAATAAAAAACAAATATAAATGTAATACTAAATGTAAGTGTACTTACCTTGGAAACAAACAGGTGTAGCGAGTTCCTCGCACCTGTTACCAGCATAAAAAAAACTATTAAGACATGATGAAAAACAAGAGATAACCTATCAACCGCATTACGAATGATAAACCAGAATATTTTATAATGAAACATGAATTTCATGCACCTATATCCGTTGTCGAAAACAAGACTCCATTGAAAAATCCTCATGAATTAATTTCTTTGACAAGACAACACTTCGGAGGACATGAAGCTGGTGTGCGAGCACTAATCTCATGGGTACATCGATGGTGAACAAGAGTAAAATATTGACTGCAAAAAGGATCCGAGGGAAAACCCTTAACCCCATCAATTTCCATAGCAGGACGAACGTAAGATGATATTTAACTCAAACAAAGGGTAATGTGAAATAGAGAAGGGTTAGTGTCATACCACTAACTATAATGCTAGAAGGAAAGCCAGGATCTTGTTAGAGTTGTCGACGACAGACGACTGTTGTGAATGACAAATGAGAAAAGTGGTTAGGGTTCAGGGGGCTGGGAAATTCCCCTAACCACCCTAGGACCCATATCAACTTTTGCTTCAAATAGCATATGGATGGTAGGAAGACATCACACATGTATCCACATTAAACATAGTGTTAATCTCCAGGATACGGTGGATCCGGGTGCAGGAATTAAAATAATTAAACCAAATATTTAATAATCTTTGACAACAAATAGGATAATAAAACATATCATTAATACTGTGCAATAAGCATCAAACATTATATATATCACTTTCCAACATATCTGTGGGATATATAAATTATGTCCTATCAAAAATCTCTATGGTTGTATATAATATAAGGTTGAAATTTTAATGTAAACTATGATGTGTAATACCATAGGATTTATCTTATCTAAAATGAAAAGGGTAATTTCATGTGTGTTGCATGAATGAGTTTGAGATGTTGCATATGGAAATTAATGCATTTACATTATAGTTTATAATTTATTGTATTAGATTTGTTTTCTATGATTAATTTTTTTATTATGTGAAAGGTAAGTGTTATGAATGAACATTACTAGTGGTATTAGAGAAGCATTCAAATGATGGGACCTAAAAAGGGGCACCTAAATAAAAATTGGTGTGTGTCAAAATGTGCACAGAATTGGAAGGAAGACTTGACAGAATGCGATGAGGAGGGGGTCTATACATCAAATTCATAGGACTATAGGAGAAATTCACCCCCAGCATAACCAAGAAATGAATCCAGAAATGTGGGTACAGCTTAGTGTAGACCAACATCAACAAACGAATATATTGCTCGAGGAACAAAAACGACAAACCAATAGGCTTCTGGTTACCGTGCAACAGTTACAAGAGGAAATGGTGTGAGTAATAAGTGATGATGAGAGGTTGTTGTGGGAACAGGATAATATCCTTAAAATCCTCTTAGATAAAGAGAATCAAGGGATAGTACAACCAAGCCCTGAAAAAAACACCCAAGAAGAAGGTGAACAATGACACATATGAAATGATATGCTGGAAGGCACCCAAACCCAACGAATTAATAAAAATAAGTCTTATAACGAAGTAGAGTCAGGAAATATCTCCGACTAGCAAGAGATGAAAAAAAAGAAGGTAGAACTGCAAGGTGAATTACGAAATATTAAACCTCCCACATTAAATGCAGAAGTTGAAGGAGCAGTATAAGCATGGATAATAAACATGAATAAATATTTTCAAGTCTACGAATACAACAAATAACTAAAGGTTTTTTAGTCTTCTATCAACTGTGGGAAAAAGCCACCTAATGGTGGGAAGAAGTTAAAAATATGCAAGGAATCGAGGACCAAAATGTGACTTGGGATGAATTCCAATAGTAATTTAAAAATAAATATATAAGAGAGAGTTTTTATGATGAAAAATCTTGGTAGTTTCATGACTTCAGATTGTGACAAGTATCTATGGATGAGTTCGTAACTAAATTTACTTCCTTGTTGTGATATGTGTTATATCTGAGGGATCAAAAGGTGAAAGTACAGTAATTCCTTAGCATCCTACCTGCTTATATGAAGGAGAAAATAGAATTTGTATACCCAAAGGCCATGGATGAAGTGATTCGAAAATCATGTATGTGCTATCAAAAATCTAAGGTAAAAGTGGAAGTTAGATGGAGTTGTCCACCCAAAAAAGGGTAGAGAAGTAATTCAAACTTTAAAAATAGTAGATATGATAATTTTAAGGGTGCAGCAAAAAATACAGCAAATAAACAGCAAGTAAGAAACCAACAAAGAACCAAATGGTCAGTAGAGGAATGACCCACTGAAGCATTTAGTAGAACAGATCATGGATAGACCCAGAAACTTCCATTACAGTGTCGGGGATGTGGTGAGGAGAATTATTATAAGAATTGACCTCACCGTGGAAGAAACAAAATTGTAGCTAATGTGCAAGCAGTATCCATTGTGGGGGACGTGGCATGAAACATACCCAGAATCAACGCTGCACTTGAAGATTGACAAGCGGATTACCTGCCAACCATGATAGAATTAGAAGGTAAGGTGTATTCCCACCTTGTATATATTTTGGTTTATCCTGGTGCTATTTTAAGCTATGTAAATCCTAGGATACTGTAAAAATCTTACTTAGATCGCCAGAATTTTAAAAATCCTTGGCTAGTATAGTTTCCCATAAGAGAAAAGAGAAGAGTTAATGCCAAAGTTTCCAACTATCCCATAGAAGTTGGAAACTAGCGTATAAAGGTTGAATTGAATATTTTACCTTTAGGATACTACGATATATTACTGGGAATGGATTGGATGGAAGTGCATTGGTCGCTAGTGGACTGCAAGGATAAAATCATTTACTATAAGGTTGAAGACGTAACACGCCAAGATTTGCAAGGAATTAAAAAACCACTTCATTTGTGTCCTATTACCGCATCTCAGTTGGGGAAATGTATTAGGAAGGGGTGTCAGAGCTATGAAATTCAAGTAGGATTCACTAAAGATGAGACTCCTATGGTGGAAAATGTACATGTGGTGCAAGATTTTATGGAAGTATTCACAAAAAACATACTAGGACTACCACCAAAGTGTGACATAGATTTCCATCAAACTAATTCCGCGGGAAACAGCGGTATCATGAGCACCATACCGAATGAGTGTGCCTGAATTGATAGAGCTAAAAATTCAATTACAAGAATTGCTAGACAAGGGATATATTCACCTTAGTGTGTCACCCTGGGGGCACTAGTGTTGTTCGCACAGAAGAAGGATGGTACAATGCGAATGTGTGTAGATTACAGAAAGGTTAATAAATTAACTATTAAGAACAAATACCCACTGCCTTGGATCTATGATCTTTTCGACCAAGTATAATGGGCTCTAGTGTTTTCAAAAATAGATCAAAGATATCGGTATCATCAAATATGGATAAAGGATGAATATATCTATAAAACATATTTCTATACGAGATATGGGCATGATGAATTTGTTGTTTTACTCTTTGGATTGACCAGCACACTAGCAACATTCATGATTTTGATGCATGGCATATTTCATCCATATTTGGATAAATTTGTTCTGATTTTTATAGATGATATACTAATCTATTCTAGTATTGTGGAGGAACATAAGGTGTTAGAAAAATTATATGTTACAGAGCAATGCAACACATAAAATATGCAGAAAATGCAAGCACACAAAACACATAAAACTAGAGAGACACAAATATACGTGGTTCACCCAGTTTGGGCTACGTCCACCCTGAATAGCTAGTCCTTCCTTTCTATTATCTAGCAAAATGAAGAGACAAAACCTACAGCAGATCCACTATAATATCCTCTATTCTCTCTCACAGTCTCCCTATATGTTTCCTACTTAGAGAATACACATGTAATACACAGCCGCAATACAATACTCTCATATGAAGAGAGGGGTTGCCTTCTAGGGCAAAAAACCCTAAAATAAACATAACTTCTATCGTCAGATAATCCTCCTAATGAATGGCCTAGATTGACTAGAAATTACTATACTTTTAGAAGGCAATTTTACATCTTTTTTTAGCTTCGGGGGTGCTGCCCTAGAAACCCCCCACCAGGGAGGGGCTGCATAAAGTTGTTGCTACCCCCCCTGGACCCCCCATGGCAGTGATTAATTTACAGGCGACGTTGCTACCCCATTTAAGGTACAGGGGTCCAATGCTGTGATACAAAGTAAACAAGATAATCAGGATCCACACCCAAAAATCTCCCACTTGGAGACTGATTGTAGCAACTCCACCGTTGCTTCATTTTCTTGACAATGACTCCTCTTTGGACCTGGTTGTTTCTCATATTCATCGTCATCCTTGAAGACCAATTGAAACTGAGCACATTCTCAGTTTCTCCCTAGTTACAACTTTTGTTAGCATATTTGCAGGATTCTGGCTAGTGTGTATCTTTTCCAGCTTCAACTCTCCATCTTCCAATACTAACCATATGAAATGGTAGTTGAGATGTATGTGTTTAGTCCTGGAATGAAATGTTGAGTTATTTGCAAGATGAATGGCACTTTGGCTATCACTGTATAACGTGCCCATATCATGCTTCTTACCCAATTCATCCATAAATCTTTGTAACCAAATAATCTCTTTACTAGCCTCTATAGCAGCAACATACTCTGCTTTTGTTGTTGAAAGTGCAACAACACTTTGGATTTTTGAAACCCAACTACCAGTTGTTCCACCTACAATGAATACATATCCTGTAGTGCTCCTCCTGTTATCTCTGTCACCTGCCATATCTACATCAAAATATCCCTATAGAGCAATGTTTGAACCACCAAAGCATCATTCTTGATTTGTGGTACCTCTCAAATATCTGAGAATCCATTTTACTACCATCCAATGTTCTTTTCTTGGAATATTCATGTACCTGCTTACAACTCCCACTGCATGTGCAATATCAGGCCTTGTGTAGACCATTGCATACATTAAGCTTCCAACTACTGATGCATATGGAACTTTAGACATATAATCCATGTCTTCTTAGTTCTTTGGGCACATCTCCTTACTAAGTTTGAAATGGCTAGAAAAAGGTGTACTAATTGGTTTTGCATTGTGCATATTAAATATTTTCAACACCTTTTGTATGTACTCATTCTGAGACAGTGTTAAATTTTGATTTTTCCTATCTCTGGTTATTCTCATACCAAGGATCTGTTTTGCAGCTCCCAAATCCTTCATTTCAAATGAATTTGCCAATTTTTGTTTCAGCACATTTATTTCCTGCATGTTAGACGCTGCAACAAGCATGTCATCTACATACAATAACAGTATAATATAGTTGCCATCATTTTTCTTTTTCAGATAAACACAATGATCAGAGTGACATTTAGTATAACCTTGTTCAAACATAAACTTGTCAAATTTTAGATACCACTGCCTTGGAGCCTGTTTTAAGCCATACAAGCTCTTCTTTAACCTGCACACCAATTTTTCTTTCTCTTTGACCTCATATCCTTCTGGTTGCTGCATGTATATCTCTTCCTCCAAATATCCATGGAGAAATGTTGTATTTACATCCAACTGTTCAATATGTAAATATTCCCCTGCTACAAGACTTAAGATAGTTCTAATTGAAGTCATCTTAACAACAGGAGAATATATTCCATCAAAATCAATACCTTTCTTTTGTGCAAACCCCTTCACCACAAGTCTAGCTTTGTACCTCTATTTTCCTCCATCTTCTTCCTTCAGCCTATAAACCCATTTATTCTGCAATGTTGTTTTACCTGCAGGCAACCTAAATAAGTCCCAAGTCTGGTTATGCATTAAGGATTCCATCTCTTCTTTCATAACTATCTCCCACTTCTTCCTAGTTTCAACATGCATTGCTTGTTCATAACATCCAGGTTCACCAGAATCAGTCAGCAATAAATAATATAATGAAGGAGAGTATCGTTCAGGGGGTCTACTTATCCTGGTAGATCTTCTAACACCACTTTCAAGTGTTTGAGGTGGATGTTGCTGTTGTGGTGGTTGCTACTGCTGTGGTTGTTGATTATTATTATTTTCAGGCACCTTTACTTTTTCAGTTATTTCAGCAAGAACTGTGTATTCCTTGCTTTCTTTTTCATGTTTATTTTCCTGCAACTGATTCTTATACAAGACCTTTTCATTGAATATTACATCTCTTCTCCTAATGATTTTGTGATTTTCATAATCATAGAAGCGATAACCAAAATCATTAACACCATATCCAATAAAGGTACATTTATTTTATTTTTCCTCAAGCTTTGTTCTATTTTCTTTATTAATATGGACAAAGGCCTCACAACCAAAAGGCTTTAAAAAAGAGATTTCTACGTTTTTACTTGTCCATGCTTCCTCTAGAATACCACCATCCAAGGAACTTGAAGGCTCTTTGTTTATTAGATAAACAATAGTATCTACATCATTTGCCCAAAATTGCAAAGGAAATCCTGCATGCAATCTCATGCACCTTGCACGCTCCATGATTGTTCTATTCATCCTTTCCGAAAAACCATTTTCTTGTGGTCTTCTTGGAACTGTCTTCTCTCTACGAATTCCATGCTCTAAATAGTACCTATCAAACTCTTTGTTGCAATATTGACCTCCATTGTCTGATCTGAGACAGTTCAACTTCTTTCTTGTCTCAATCCCAACCAAAGCTTTCCATTCCTTGAAAGTATCAAATACATAAGATTTATTTTGAGTACAATAAATCAAAGTTTTTCTAGTTAAATCATCAATAAATGTAACATAATAGAGAGAGCCACCAAGAGATGATACCTGAGCAGGTGCCCATACATCTGTATGCAAAAGCTCCAATTTTTTTCTCTTCTTTTCTTTCCCAACTCTAAGAAATATGACTCTCTTTTGTTTTCCATAAATGCAATTTTCACAGAAATCCAAATCAACATTCTTCAAACCTGGCAACAAATTTCTTGAGTGAAGAATCTTCATCCCCTTCTCACTCATGTGTCTGAGCCTATGATGCCATAATGCTACATCTTCTCCTTTGGAAGTTAAATCATTAACAGAGTTAGAAATACCATTGCATAAATACAATGTACCAACCTTTTTGCCTTTTGCTATTACCAGGGCTCCTTTGGTGACCTTCCAAGCTTTATCTGTGAAAGTTGTCACACAACCTTAACCACCTAACTGCCCTGTTGAAATCAAATTTTTCTTTAGATGTGGAACATGCCTTATCTCCTTTAATAGTCATTGGTTTCCATTTTGTTGTTTTACAAGAGCCTTACCCATTCCAACAATTTTATAGGGTTTATCATCACCCAAATGGACTTTTCCAAAATCTCCTTGAACATAGTCATGAAAATATTTCTTATCAGGTGTGGCATGGAATGAGGCCCCTGAATCTACTACCTAGGAATCAATAACATTTTTGAAAGAAAGGATCAAAGCATCTTGTAACACATCACCTGTCACATCTACTTCATGATTGTTTTCTTGTTGCGTGTCTCCTTATTTTCCCTTCCGAGATCTACAGTCTTTCTTTAGGTGTCCTTTATTTCCGCATTTCCAGCACACTATCCCCGATCTAGACTTGGATCTACCTTTTCTTGATGTACTGCGATATCCTGAGCTCTTTCCTCTTTCCATTCTCCTTCCCATAGACTCTGCACTCAAAGCATTACCCGATGTCTCACCGGAGCTTTTCTGTCTCATTTCCTTGCTAGGGATAGCACCGACAACATCATCAAACTTTAAAGTACTAGATCCAAAGACAAAGTTACTAATTTCCATTACTAAACCATTCCAACTCTCTGGCAATGAGAACAAGAATAACATAGCTCTAACTTCATCATCGAAGTTTACCCCTACAGAACTTAACTGACTGGTAACTATATTAAAATCATTTAAATGGTCTGCAACAGATCCACCTTCTGACATCTTCATATTAAATAGTTGTTTCGTAAGAAATACCTTGTTTGAGGTAGAGGGTTTTTCATATAGTTTCGTCAATGTCTGCATCAAACCCTCTGTTGTTGTTTCCTTTAAAATATTGAATGAAACTGACGTCGTAAGGAACAACTGTACTGTTCTGAGTGCCTTTCTATCAAGAATGTTCCAGTCCGTGTCTGTCATGGCCGCTGGCTTCCTTTTTTTTCCACTCAATGGTAGGTACATATATTTCTAATATAGATAATATTCCATCTGCATCTTCCACAGCGGGAAGTTTTGGCCATTAAATTTCTCGACCCTAAACTTACCATCTTCCGCCATTGCTCCCACTCTAACCAGGAACCCTTCTTTCTTGCAATTTTATCAGCCAAATATACCTTTGGCTCTGATAACAGTTGTTAGAAAAATTATATATTACAGAGCAATGCAACACATAAAATATGCGGAAAATACAAGCACACAAAACACATAAAACCAGAGAGTCACAGATATACGTGGTTCACCCAGTTTGAGCTACATCCACCTCGAATAGTCAGTCCTTCCGTTCTATTATCCAGCAAAATGAAGAGACAAAACCTACAACAGATCCACTATAATATCCTTTGTTCTCTCTCACAATTTCCCTATCTGTTTCCCACTCAGAGAATACACATGTAATAGACATTCGCAATACAATACCCTCATACAAAGAGAGGGGTTTCCTTTTAGGGCAAAAAACCCTAAACTAAACATAACTTCTACCATCAGATCATCCACCTAATGAATGGCCCAGATTGACTAGAAATTACTATACTTTTACAAGGCAAATTTACATCTTATTTTAGCTTTGGGGGCATTTCCCCCGAAACCTCCCACCAGGGGGGGCTCCATAAAGTTGTTGCTGCACCCTTGGACCCCCCACGGTAGCGATTATTTTACGGGCGGTGTTGCCGCCCCATTCAGGGGTCCAATACTGTGATACAAAGTAAAAAAGATAATCACGCTCCACACCCAACATAAGGAACATTTGTGTATAGTGCTGAAAATGTTGAGAGACCATCAATTATATGCCAAATTCAGCAAGTGTGATTTCTAAAAAGAGTAAATCCAATATTTAGGCCATGTCATTTCGGCTGAAGGAATAGAAGTAGAACATGAAAAGATAATTACTGTTATGCAATGGAGGGTCACTAAAAATGTAGCAGACATATGATCGTTTAAGGTACTGGTTAGATGGTATCTACATTTTATAGAATGATTTTCAAAAATTTCATTTCCCATAACCTCCTTGCAGCAAAAATGGTGAGCGTTTAATTGGACTAGCGAATTGCAAACTAGTTTTGAAAAGTTAAAACAACCGCTCACCACAAACCCTATTTCAAAGGTGGAAGATCAAAATTTAGAGTTTTAATTTTGCATTGACGATAGCAAGGAAGGAGTAGGGGCGGTGTTGTCACAAGACGGGAAGGTTGTGGCATATGAATCTAGGAAGTTGAAATATCATGAACAACGATATTTTGCGTATGATCTAGAGTTGACCGTAGTGGTGAATGCACTCAAAATATTGAGGCATTACTTATTGGGAAAAATGTTTGTGCTGAAAAATTATCATAGCAATTTAACCAGTTATTTTAAACAAGTTGAATTGAATGCTCGTGATGCTAGGTGGAATGCAATCTGGAGCGAATTTGAATTTGAAATGCAACACGTTAAGGGAAAATATAATCGAGTATCTGATGCATTAAGTAGAAACTACATTATGTGTATGAATTATACTTTAATCATGTGGAATTAAAGTTCCAGGAATAGGTAAAGTAGGTTGCGACAAAACATTATGAATATCAGTTTCTATGGCACTAAACACAAGATACAAAAAATAAAGGAAAATAATTGGACTATGCCATCAATAATGAATAACTATTGTCCTTACGAGGAAATATATATTCCAAATCAACTGAGTTTAAAAGAGATGATTCTAGATGAATATCATAGATTTTCATATTCTGGACACCCTGGATATCAGAAAATGTTAACAACCATTAGGAAAGATTATTTTTCACTTCGTATGTGCAAAGACATCGCTAAATATTTGACTGAATGCTTTTAATTTCATCAAGTTAAATTTGAGCATCAGCACCCGGATGGTTTATTGCAACCCATACCAGTACCAGAGTGAAAGTGGGAGGTTATATCGCTAGATTTTATTACTCGCTTACCAAGATCAAAGAGACACAATGACTCTATAATGGCAGTAGTTGATTGGTTGAGCAGAGAAACTCATTTTATCCCATACAATCCAATTTTAAAACTGTGCATATTGCTGACATCTTCATGAGGGAGATATTCAGATTACATGGAATTCCAAAAATAATCATCTCAGATAGAGATGTGAAGTTTACCTCAACCTTTTGGAAGCCACTGTTAATCGGACTAGACACAAAAATCTAGTTTATCACACCATATCATCCTCAGGTATATGGGAAAATGAAACAGGTGAATAAGATACCAGAGGACATGCTACGAATGTATGTAACGTAGAAACCCGCAAAATGGGAAGATTATCTGCATTTAGTAGAATTTTCCTACAACAATGTATACCATGAATCCCTCAAAATGAGTCTATTTGAAGCTCTATATGGTATAAAATGTTGAACAAACATTAATTGGAACAGTCTAGAAACAAAACTAATTCTTGGACAATAAATTATTTCTAATATGGAACGACAAGTCAAGAAGGTCTGAAAAAATTTAAAAATTTCCCAGGATAGACAAAAGGTGTATGCGGATTGAAAGAGGACATATCAGGGATTCGAAGTGGGTGAACATGTTTACGTGAGAATTACACCTAAGAAGAGAATGCTAAGGTGGAATACTTGTGCTAAGTTAGCTCCCTAATTATGTGGACCCTTTTAATTTTGGAAAGGGTGGGACCAGTAGCCTACCAGATAGCTTTACCATGACACATACAAGTGCACAATGTGTTCTATGTGTCTGTGCTAAAAATATACGTACATGATCGGAGGCATGTAATACACTGGAAGAATATTTAGGTAGGAAACGAATGGGAATTAAAATATCTAAGGGAGATAAACGACTATTAATTAATTGAAAATTTTGTTGGTTGCAAGTCGAACGAGACTATGAATTCCTATGCGAACCTCAACGTATTCTTGATCAAAGAGAAATAATGCTCCGTAGGCGAGCCATCACCCAAGTTAAAGTGAAATGGAAGCACTTTAGCCCGGAGCAGGTGACCTGGGAAGATGAAAACTCTGTGTGATAATCATATCCAAAACTATTCACTGGAATGGCATAACACCGAGGAGGGTGTTTACCTTAAGCTGGGGAAGATGTAACACCCAAATTTAATTTTATTTAACATAAACACATTTTAATTTGGACATTGGAGTTATTTTAAATTAATAGGATTAACAAGCATGTTAATCAAGTTATGAAATAAATTTATTCTTTTTTAATAAATATTTAATTATGGTATGTCCATAATTTGATGGTAAAAGTTTTCCAAGATTCCAAATTATTTTATTAAGAATTAGCTAACAGTTACATTTCCTTTGGGGATAAAATAAAAATCCTAGAGGAGGAAAGGGGTTCTATGCAGGAGATAAGGAACAACTAGAGAGCTGTGTCCAAAGCTGGTAGAAACCAGTGGAATTATGCTACCTGTTATTGGAGAAGATATTGGACAAGAGTACATTTTACTCTAGTGAGGAGCACGAGGGGAGCTAAGGATGTCATTGCCTCTCTCATGGTTGGGCAGATGCCATCAACCTACTTATTCGAGATAATTAAATTAGACTAGAATGAAATGGATATTAATTTTATTAAATATGTTTCATCTTGTAAATAGTTTATGAGTATGTAAATACCAGTTAATAAGGGTAAGTATAGATTTTGTGAATGGGATTTGAACAATTTTACTTATTGTAATTATTGTTGTAAAAATGAGATTTCTTGGAAGATAAGTGATAGAAGGTTCTTTAGAAAATATCTGACAGAATACAGTAACCATTAATTAGATGGAGATTTGGTCACTTTGGGGAAATGAACCCCCAAACAAGACTGTCTCTCCTCAACATGAAAAAATAAATACACGGATGGGGGCAAAACCCTCTCGAGGTGTTCTGGTCACCCATGAAATATATTTTATTATGAGTAATAAATATCAAAGTTTACAGGAAAATAAATTGCATAGAAAAGAATCCATTGAAGAACTAAATGCCAGAATTGAAATAGCAATATATATATATATATATATATATATATATATATATATAGAGAGAGAGAGAGAGAGAGAGAGAGAGCATTAAGTCATTGGAATGGGAAAGACAAAGGGTTGTAATCTCTAAAAGTATAATCTGGTTAAAACCTGCTTTGTAATGAAGGGTAACCCTAGATAATAAAGGCATATTTGAAAACTAGTAACTACATGAACTGTAGCATAACCATTGAAACAAGTTATGAAAACTGAAAAGTAGAGAAAGAATAGTTAAGGAATGTTCGAGAAAAAGAAAAAGGAATAGTAACTGAAAATGGGACTTCACAAATATCCTTTAAAACATTATTGAGTAGTAGGCAGAGTGTCATATGAGCCAGATTTGCATGATACAATATATTATATATTAACTTATAAAATACCATAACGAAGTATAGCTTAAGAGTCCTTAAAATTCCTTAAACCCCAAAAATTTGTGGTGACAGTGTCGGTAAACATCAAGAAAATACACTACTATGGGGAAAAACAAAGATAACATGGATAGCCTAAAATACATATGTATATAATAGTGATACCCTTACGAGAACAACATTAAAATCACTGATACACAGAAGCAGTGCACAGTTTTTTAAATGAAAGGTAAACTTCACAACAACCTTAACTATATCAAACCCTCGAAGGGGTGTGGGTTAGAAACTTGAAATCTCATAGCCTTAAAAACCATTGCTGCTAAAACCCTTAAGATTAATTTTGAAATGAAGGAGGAAGGCTACCTGGAATGGAACAGTGCACATGTAAGGAAAGTGAGAGACATAAGAAAGGAAGGCCATTGTAGAACCTTGAAGCCAATGTGGGTGCATGGAGTTGGGGATTATGACACACCATTTAAAGAAATCATTAGCGCAAATATAAGAGGTGTAGAAAAATATAGAAAAATATAAAATTAATATTGAGTTAAGTCAGTACCTTTGACATAACAAAAAAGGGTGGCAGGTTCCTCGCACCTTAAAAAAAAAAAAAAAAACTGTTAACACATGATGAAAAAAATAAGAGATAACCTCTGGTGGAGTTAGGAATGAAAAATTAAAATATTTGAGAATGAAATACAAATTTTCATACTTATCTCCTTTGTAATGTGAATCCATTGGCGAAGCTTGTGGATAATTTCTCACAGCGAATATGGAGTTCGAGGAGGATACGAAGCTGTTGACAAGGCACGAAAATCATGGCTACACAACAGTGAGCGAAATCGACAGTTAATTGCCAAAAAATATGGCGAGAAAACCCTTAACTATCATATTCCATAGCAAGAACGATGGTGATATTCCGTGAGACATGGGGTAATATGTGAAATAAATGAGGTCATTTTGATACCCTTAACGAATATGAGAAGAAAAACCGGAGCTTTAGGGTTGGAAAAGGGCGGCAAGCTGATGCAAAATGAAGAAAAGTAGTTGGCGAGTTCGGTGTAGGGCAATACCCTGACACCCATTCATATCAACCATTGATTCTAATAACGTGTCTATGGTGGGAATACATCACACATGTCTCATATTAAATACGAAGTGTTAAAAGCGAGGCTATGATGAATCTTTGGTGGAGAAATTAAAATAGTTAAATAAAATATTTAATAATTTTTACTATTAAATCGGATAATCAAACATATCATAAAAATCTTGTAAAATAACATCAAATGTTATATGTCGTCGAGGGTTTGGTCTAGTGGCGCGAAGCGAGGAGCGCCTTGCTAAGGCATTCGTGCGCTGTTTGTACGGTCACGGTTCAAATCGTTCCTGAGGTTGTTTGTGGCGAGCTAAACGGTTATCGAGATATATGAATTATGTCACGGGCGGGAAAACGTAAATTTGAGTTACACTTTTGTGAGAATCGGGGCGGAAATTTTTTTCAACGATAGTTCGTAGAACATTTTCTCAACGATGGTAGGAACTTTGTAAGAGTTAGTAAGACACTGTATAAGTTTAAGCAGCTCATGATCCATTAGATTGACGGCGCGCGGTGGCGCGAGCAAACATAATTTGAGAGGTTGAAAGGAAAACAAAAGCAACAAAATTTAAGGCGAACTATGAAGTTAGGCCAGTTAACTTTAAAATAATTCAAAATTTAAAACCAATTTCTGTAAATAAATACTTGTGATTTTAATAGTTTACAATTTCGTTGTGCACAACGTGTTTTTCGCTATGTGCGCATTGTTGCCGTACCGTCATTTGTGTGGTGCTCTGCCGTCCCCGCTCGTGGTGCTCTGCCGTGGTGCTCACCAGGTACGCTAAGATATGTCACCAAACTTCTAGCACTCTTTGAAAAAAATATGAATGTAGCATGGCTTGAATGCATTGAAATGTCATTGTTTGTAGTAAAGTGTGAAGTTTAAACACTGAACATTGCGGCGTGCGATTCACAGGTTTTGTCTTTTATATTAACGTTAGAAATTTAGAATTGAGAATAAAAAACATTGGTAGGGTGAAAATTTTATTTTGTTTAGATTCTTATGAAAATGAGCTTCGTAAACCCTTGAACATATAAAACAAATACATACTTTATTAATATTAAACTTCCTGCACATGTGTTTGCTTTCTATGTAAGGTAAAAATACCTTCATGAATTATAGTTTTGATTAGTTGTCATTTTAATTGAGTACCATATTAAATTTAACTATGCCTAATAGCTATAAGTCTTCAGGTAAGTTTTGATGTGAAAATGGTGCCATGTAATCCTTTTTCCTTATCCGGACATCTTCCCTCATCCCAAGCATTCATTTGTTTGAGCGACATCCGACGATGGTAATAGGAGAGTTGGTTTCGATAATAACCTTCTCCTCCACTTTGCGTCGATATAAGCAAATACCTTAAATGGATTTCTAGTGTCTGGGATTTGTGCTCTGCCTTTAAATTAACGGAGTTTCGCTACCATCATGATTCCTTTACGATGAAAGCTTGTTTGAATAGCTTTCTTGTTCTTCGATTTTATGCTGTGATATTGGTAGCTTCATTCTCTATCTGTGCTCATGGATCTTTCTTCTTCGAGAAGGTTTTTTAACATTGATATATGGATTTAATGGTAGTTGGTTTTTATTTGTAAGAGTGCAATCACTACGGTGATCCAAACATGTCTATACATATTCCAATTTTCTTGGTTAGAATTACGAAAAAGTTTTAGTGAATCACTTTCTTTCTTTCTTCGCCTTTTACGTTGATCGAAATATAACATTTTTTTAAGGGAGATATCTTGTTCTAATCTTGGGTAGACTATTTTCCTTTGAATTGCAGATATAACATTTTCTTAAAGGAGATATAGTGTTCTAATCTTGACATGTACCATTGAGAAGTGCTCAAATGCAATTTTTTCAAGTGAGAAAAAAAAAAAAACAATTCACATTTGTTCGGAAACTACTGTAGGTTCACTGCAGTTTAGAAATATTTTGTGATAGTTTTCATTGTGCTCTTCAAGATTTTTTTATTTGAATTTTATCCTTTTAAAAACTGGTGATGGCCTGAAGATAAATTTTTGCAGTGAACATAGCAGATTTTTATGATAGCCACTATTCTGAAAACAGCGATTTGACCGAAAATATTGCTTTGAAACACATTTCCCAAGCAGATACAATGTTCACAGTCCCATTCTTGAAACCCTTTCTTGGAGTCTCTCTCTAGCTAGAACTGCACCTACACTCTGCAACTAGCCAAAAAACATATTTGAAATATTTGACTAATTTTTTATATAATTGAAATTCTAAATCAGATGATTTTCTCCATGCTAGATGCAGTCCTACCTAATAAAATGTGTAGTACTGCTTTTGGGAAACTCGTTCTACCTCTAGAAACTCTCTTTGGAGACTACCATCTACTCGCACTCTTGCCTGCAACATGCACTGACTAACTGGGTTGCATAGCACTACCACTAGGGAACTTGTTCTTGCCTCTTTTGTTGGAAATATTTGCCTCCCTTCTTGACTGGAATGTTGGAAACCTGTTCTTTCTTGAAACCCCTTCTTGGAGTCTCTCTCTAGTTAGAATTGCACCTACACTCTGCAACTAGCCAAAAAACAGATTTGAAATATTTGACTAATTTTTTATATAATTGAAATTCAAAAACAGATGATTCTCTCCAAGTTTTAATTGTTTAAAATATGATTGTTTGAGCAACTCTTTCTCTGGGATATAAGAAGGCTGAATTTTTTTTTTCTTGTATATTTGAAGCTCTCCATTATTATATAAAAGGATTTTTTGCTTGTATATTTTTATGCTCTTTGCCATAGTAATGTCATAGTGTATGAAGTTTTAAATTGTTTTTATTATTTTTATTATATGTTGGATGTGATTTTGATTGAAAATGCTTCTTTTTTATTTATTAATTAAAAAAAATTATTAGAAAAATTATTTCTTTAAGCCTTGGAATTTACAATCAAAATTAGAAAATGTATTTATATCTAAACTATTTATGAAAAGTTTAATATTGTTTGATTTTCTCTACCATGTCCTTTTTACATATATCTAGAATAATATTATTTTTAGTTTCCGATTTTTTGTAACATTTTACTACCATAATCAAAATCTATAGAAATAATAATCTAACATTATAATATCTTGAAATGGAGCTAGCCAACTCAAATATAGTATTGCAAATCCCTGGCTAAGTTAGATGAGGATTACATATGGTCTTGAATGAGCATTTGGACTCTTTAGATATGCGTACCAATTATGTTAATATAACACAAAAAATAGATGATTCAATACAAATGTCACATAGAAGTCATATTTATCTCATGGGCCTTCAACTTAAATTATATATCTAGCATTACATTAAGTTATAGGAGATAAATCAAAGAAGCATTTGAATGTAAATTAAACATGTGTAATAATTATATGTCCTTTCTAGTTCAATAAATAGATAATAATTTGGCTCAACTATGCCTTGTACTCAACTATGCCTTGTACATGTTTTCCTTTAAACCTTTACTTTCATAGCACATTTTCATCAAAAATTTTATTTGTCAATTTGGACTCTTTAGATATGCCTAACAATTATGTTCATATAACACAACAAATAGATGATTCAATACAAATTTCACATAGAATTCATATTTATCTCATGGGCCTTAAACTTAAATTATATAACTAGCATAATACATTAAGCTATAGGAGATAAATCAAAGAAGCATTTGAATGTAAATTAAACATGTGTAATAATTATGTCCTCATTTAATATGCACAATATGTTTGGTTGAATCCACATGAAAAACAAGACTCCCAACCGTGAGAAGAGGAAATTACATCCTATTTCTCCCCCCTAGCAAAATTACCAGTAAAGTTAGAATTTAACAGCCCCAAACTAGATTTTAGTCTCACGTACTGGAACCTCTACAAAGGTTCGATCTTGAAACATAGTTTTTCCTTAGGTTTCTCCACTGGTTCTATGTCCAACTTGGATAACCTACAACAAAATCCTTCTTTTCATTTTTTATATCCCCTCTTGGATAACCATAATATCTTGAAATGGAGCTAGCCAACTCAAATATAGTATTGCAAATCCCTGGCTAAGTTAGATGAGGATTACATATGGTCTTGAATGAGCATTTGGAATCTTTAGATATATATCTAAAGAGTCCAAAAGCTCATTCAAGACCATAATTAATACATAGCCTCCTCATCTAATATATAAAACTTTAATCCATGTGCTTAACCTTAACATTGACACAAATGGAATACAATTTTACTCACTGCTTTATGATAGAAAAATATGCAGATGAATATTGCCCACATATCCGAAGTCAAAAGGGATAGATTAAAAAGGGATGCTCCGGTCATCTATAAAAGATAAATTAAAGAAGCATGAAATATTAAAGTAATGTAAATTAGATATGCGTACCAATTATGTTCATATAACACAACAAATAGATGATTCAATACAAATGTCACATAGAAGTCATATTTATCTCATGGGCCTTAAACTTAAATTATATATCTAGCATAATACATTAAGCTATAGGAGATAAATTAAAGAAGGATTTGAATGTAAATTAAACATGTGTAATAATTATGTCCTCATTTAATATGTACAATATGTTTGGTTGAATCCACATGAAAAACAAGACTCCCAACCGTGAGAAGAGGAAATTACATCCTATTTCTCCCCCTAGCACAATTACCAGTACAGTTAGAATTTAACAGCCCCAAACTGGATTTTACTCTTAGGTACTGGAACCTCTACAAAGGTTCGACCTGGAAACATAGTTTTTCCTTAGGTTTCTCCACTGGTTCTATGTCCAACTTGGATAACCTACAACAACATCCTTCTTTTCATTTTTTATATCCCCTCTTGGATAACCATAATATCTTTAAATGGAGCTAGCCAACTCAAATATAGTATTGCAAATCCCTGGCTAAGTTAGATGAGGATTACATATGGTCTTGAATGAGCATTTGGACTCTTTAGATATATATATAAAGAGTCCAAAAGCTCATTCAAGACCATATGTAATACATAGCTTCCTCATCTAATATATAAAACTTTAATCCATGTGCTTAACCTTAACATTGACACAAATGGAATACAATTTTACTCACTGCTTTATGATAGAAAAATATGTGGATGAATATTTCCCACATATCCGAAGTCAAAAGGGATAGATTAAAAAGGGATGCTCCGGTCATCTATAAAAGATAAATTAAAGAAGCATGACATATTAAAGTAATGTAAATTAGATATGCGTACCAATTATGTTCATATAACACAAAAAATAGATGATTCAATACAAATGTCACATAGAAGTCATATTTATCTCATGGGTCTTCAATTTAAATTATATATCTAGCATAATACATTAGGCTATAGGAGATAAATCAAAGAAGCATTTGAATGTAAATTAAAAATGTGTAATAATTATGTCCTCATTTAATATGTACAATATGTTTGGTTGAATCCACATGAAAAAAAAGACTCCCAACCGTGAGAAGAGGAAATTGCATCCTATTTCTCCCCCCTAGCACAATTACCAGTACAGTTAGAATTTAACAGCCCCAAACTGGATTTTACTCTCAGGTACTGGAACCTCTACAAAGGTTCGACTTGGAAACATAGGTTTTCCTTAGGTTTCTCCACTGGTTCTATGTTCGACTTGGATAACCTACAACAACATCCTTCTTTTCATTTTTTATATCCCCTCTTGGATAACCATAATATCTTGAAATGGAGCTAGCCAACTCAAATATAGTATTGCAAATCCCTGGCTAAGTTAGATGAGGATTACATATGGTATTGAATGAGCATTTGGACTCTTTAGATATATATCTAAAGAGTCCAAAATCTCATTCAAGACCATATGTAATACATAGCCTCCTCATCTAATATATAAAACTTTAATCCATGTGCTTAACCTTAACATTGACAAAAATGGAATACAATTTTACTCACTGCTTTATGATAGAAAAATATGCAGATGAATATTGCCCACATATCCGAAGTCAAAAGGGATCTAGATTAAAAAGGGATGCTCCGGTCATCTATAAAAGATAAATTAAAAAAGCATGACATATTAAAGTAATGTAAATTAGATATGTGTACCAATTATGTTCATATAACACAACAAATAGATGATTCAATACAAATGTCACATAGAAGTCATATTTATCTCATGGGCCTTCAACTTAAATTATATATCTAGCATAATACATTAAGCTATAGGATATAAATCAAAGAAGAATTTGAATGTAAATTAAAAATGTGTACTAATTATGTCCTCATTTAATATGTACAATATGTTTGGTTGAATCCACATGAAAAACAAGACTCCCAACCGTGAGAAGAGGAAATTACATCCTATTTCTCCCCCCTAGCACAATTACCAGTATAGTTAGAATTTAACAACCCCAAACTGGATTTTACTCTCAGGTACTGGAACCTTTACAAAGGTTCGACCTGGAAACATAGTTTTTCCTTAGGTTTCTCCATTGGTTCTATGTCCGACTTGGATAACCTACAACAACATCCTTCTTTTCATTTTTTATATCCCCTCTTGGATAACCATAATATCTTGAAATGGAGCTAGCCAACTCAAATATAGTATTGCAAATCCCTGGCTAAGTTAGATGAGGATTACATATGGTCTTGAATGAGCATTTGGACTATGTCTTGAATGACTCAACTATGCCTTGTACATGTTTTCCTTTAAACCTTTACTTTCATAGCACATTTTCATCAAAAATTTTATTTCTCAAATTTTTATTATATATTATGTTTTTTAATTAATTAATAACGACCATTATTACCGAAAGGGATTTTACAAATTTATCTTTTATAAAATGAATTATGGGGGGCATATTGAGATGGTTATCTCACTTTTTACTGATTCTTCTAATATTCCTAGAATTTTATGAAAGAAAATATGAATTTGAAATGTTTGTATAAATTTAATGAGGATACATGAGTTGATTTGGAGAAGACCATCATCACTTATGTCTAGATTGAGACAGGGCATCATCACAATAAAAAACAAGTACAAATTGTAGTAATCCTAGAATCATACTTTACATATAAGGTAAAATTGGGGAACTCATGACTTGTACTATAGAGAAAAAACATTTACCCTTACCAAAAAATATATGATAAAAATTGAAAAACTACATAATTTTAAGCTTAAGGGTATATAATCCTTCTTGCCTTCCATATAGATAATGAAAATGATTGTTCCAAGTCTCATGTTGCTTCTCATGTTATTTTATAAACCTTGATTGGAAAGAAAAATAGGAGGGCAGAAATGTAAGAAATATAAAACATAATGAAACACGATGTAATAAATAGAGAACATAATGAAACAAACACATACATATATCTCTAGACAATCAATACAATTATTTTCCTATGAATCCTTATGGGAGACAAGCAACCCTAAAAATTAATGATGCTCTAGACTCCTTTTTCCCTAGGAAATCCTTATGGGAGAAAAACAACACTAAAATGTAAACATGCTCTAGAGTTAGCTACTGAATTTTAGCGTGTAAGGTTGCTATAAAAACTTAAATTCATACATTTTTCTCTCTAACTTCACACTCCTAGTTGTATTTTCAACTATGGAACAAAATACAATAACAAAAAATGGAACTCTTATTCCTCCTAGTGGCCAAGTATTTAACATAGCGTGATAGCCAATTAGGTGTAAGATTTGACTCTGTCAACCATTAACGGGGTTTGTGATTTTAGACCTTTTAGAGTCTTGTTAAAATTCCACATGTAGCTAGCTTGCCATGCATGAGTAATGGGGCTAAAATGTCATTCTCTCGTACCATGACCTGGTCAACATGATAGGTCAACTTACTAAAGGCATAAATTTTTAATGAACTTCATTTGATGTTTTTCTTGCACCATTGGATATGTCTTTAAGTGTAGAATAATGGTCAAGATTTCGACACAAGGGATAATCGTTTGACCCCCAGAAATGTCATTTAATACCTCAAAATGACTCCAAAAGGTTTTAGACCCCAATTCTCCACCCACCATTAAAATGACCCTACAAGTTGATTCTTTCAGTTTTTTCACTTTATAAGCATCAAAATATAATATGACAAATAAGTTTTTTCAGTTGATCCATTTATGGTAAAGAAATCAAATAGTTCTATCAATTCCACCTTGCAACTCTAAGAGACATTGAATTAAATTTCATCTCAAGACAGGGCTTTGAGAGGACACTCTCAAAGCCAGCCTTCGTTATGGCTTTGAAACACATGGTAAGTATCAAGACTTAGCAACTTTATTTGCATAATTTTTTCTAGCATGGACCTTAATGTCATAACCTTCTTTTGCCTAAATGAATGCAAATTTCCTTGCCATTTGGCTTGTGACATTCATAATTCATGCTCATGGAACATGATTGTGTTGCAATTGTGATAACATTTGTTGTATGCAGAAGCTAATAAAAAATGATCGAAAATGACATTTTTGCTCTGTTTTTTTTGAAAATTTAAGGAAAATTACACTAAGTAGCTTCCAACCTCATATGACCATCATGTCAAACTCATCTTAGGATATTGTCCAAGTAAGAGCCACTTAAGCAAGCAATCTAGTATACATGACTCCAATTTCAATTAGCAGAAATGATAGTTCTAAGTATGGTGCAAACATTGCTCTAGATCCTCAATGGGGCATGTTTGATGACAATAATTTGGGGAGTGAGAGAGGGAGATGGTAGGAGAAAAAAATCAAGGAATCCTCGGGAAATTGAAAAATATATAACTAATAAGGTGGAAGACATTTGTAACCTAAGAGAGAAACCTGTGAGGAAATGTGTGAAGTTGGTATTACACACCCAATTAGACAACCTCGAGGAGAAAACATTTCTCCCACTTTATTTGTTGGCATAACCTAGTAAGTGTTATTCACTAGCATGTATTTTGTAAAGGCCTTTCAACCTAGTTTCCATTCAACTCCATCCACCAGGTTGTAGAGGATTCCAAGCCTAATTTCATAAAAAGTAAGTTGGGGATGATCACATTGACTTGCTTGATGACATGTCTATGAAGATTAACTACCTTGAACTATTTTTTTGTGTAGGGAAAGAGACACATTCCCATGTCTGAGCATGAAAACATTCTTTGATATTGTTAATGCCTCTAGTGTTTACTTCTACAAGTTCTATAGGCAGAGTCTGTAAAGGGCCAGGTAGCCTCTGGATCTCATCTTTTATGAAAGGTGACATATCTAGTAAATGCCCCTACAGTCAATCTCTGGAATGGATCTAAATAGAAGTTCTTCATTTTAATATTCGTAAAACACAACTACTTTAAGGTAAACTATGTACATGTGTCATTTCTTCCACAAACTAAAGTGTATAAGTAGGAAATTTTATACCAAGTGTGCTCCCACCATGTAAAGCGCAATTTGGTGAACTTATCATTTTTATAATATCTTTTTCGATTAAATTTAGTTTCACACATGATCAATTATTGCTTTGAAATTTGTGTTCTACATAATTTGTGTACACTAAATTACAAATTGATTTTTTGAAATATATTTTGTGTAAATGTCGACCAATAGATATATATCATGGAGGATGAAAGACGAAGATCATTCGAATCCCATATGGAGGTTCAGGGATCGGAGGATGTTCACGGTATTTAAATATAATCTTAAATCTCCATACATGTGTGTACATATGGAATTGATTTTTTTATTAAATTTGTGAGTGAAATTAGTTGTTAATAAGTTTCATATTTTAATTTTTAGGAGGCAAGAGGAGAAGGGTTTCTACTCCATCCATGGAGCGTGGCCAAGGTTCAATCGGTCGAGGGATGACTGGTAGCAGGTTGCGGGAAGGGGGTGATATTTATTCCCCCGAAGGCCAATCAACGGCTACTGGTTCTCAACAGGGTCACTGTGGGTCTGGTTCTTAGCAACGTCATTCTGGGGTTGGTTCTCAGCAAGGTCACGTTGGAGATGATGTTAACCAACAACATCAAGGTTGCCATCAATTTCAATATTTTTTCATTAAATTTGTACAAACATTTTTACACGTGTTTTTTTCTAATATACGAAATTTTATATATATTGATGCAGAGGCTGAAAATGTTCGAGCCAGTGGTCAAAAAAGACGCAGGGCAGCGCGCTACATTGAAGAAGAAGGCTGTCAACCCAGCACAACTTATCCGGCTGAGATTACTGATATACCATGGGAAACGAATATGGCGGAATGCACCTTACAAAGGTGTCAAAGCCTTCATGCAAAATTGCAAAGAGATCTCGAGGCTTTGTCTCTACCTGCTGAGAGTAGACAAAGCCTCGAAATAGTTACACATTCATTGGGTGAAATGGTAAAGGTGTACAGAAATTTGGGGCCAATGACTAATGAGAAAGAGAAAAGAAACAATGATAGGTCCCGATAAATGGCAGGACATAAAACAAAGAGTTACAAGAGCAGATGCCAAGTCAATGTTTAATTATAAGGAAGGGCCAAAAATAAAAATGTTGAAGGTTTAGTATTTCAAGCACCCAGACAAAGCTGCTTATTTTTATGATCGACATCTTGCGGCCTTTGGAAGGCTTCCATGAAACGATGAGGTTCCTGTTTAGTTTGCACAAATGTTTTATGCAGAATTTTTTTTGGGTATGAAACCCGACTACAATGACCTTCCTTCAGAATTTTTTGGCCCGGGGAGAGGTCGATTATATCAACTTAAGGGCGCTAAGCGAGATGTGGAGTTGCCTCGCCCTGAGCCGCCATTGGTGAGTCGACCGTTTCGAGTCGAAACCCTGCGATCAGAGATGGATGCGACTTCTCAAATAAGTCATGAAGCAAGAGATGTTATGATCGACAATGTTCATAGCGGATTGAGTGGAGTCGATATTTGTTTAAATCGACAAAGAGCACGTGAAAATGCACGTGCCAATTTTTTTTATCGTACAGATGAGGAGATTTACAACATGAATGTTGAAGATCTTTGAACATATGCAATAAATTGTCGCAATGGTCTGCAAGACCTAATTTTTCATGAGGAAGAGGGCACCGGAACGGTATGTGTTAGTGACCTTAGGGTTTGAAATTATTTTTACATATACATGTGTACAGTTTGTAATAAATACATGTGTATGTACATGTATACATTTATTTGTATGTGTACATTAATCTAACAAAAATGTATGATTATATGTTAAAACACCATTTGCAGTTCTCAGGCATGATGCGTGATGAAAATGTTAATATTACGTTTGGGACCTCCGGTTCAAACGATGCAGATGGTTCTGACCATCATGATATGTTGGCACATGTATGTTAGTGTTTTTTAAGTGACTCTAAAATAAATAATTATTTCCACACATGTACATGTATGTATATATATAATTTGATAAAATGTTTTAACATGTACCGATTCCGTCTGATGTTTTTGGGATGGCGGTACCTTCTTCTTCCTTAGGAGATATGCCTTCTACTTCATTGGGAGATGTGCCACAAGTATGGACAATTTTTCACAAGTTCAAAATTTATGTTTAAAAGTTATATATATATATATATATATATTCTACCTCAAAAAGTTCCATTAAAAATTGAGATATATAGAGAGAGAGATCTATATTTTGAGTTATTTAAATTTTTTTGAATTTAGGTTCCTATAGAAGATTTTTTTAATCTGGGGACTCTAGCGACGGAGATAGGAACATCCACAACATTTGAACAAGTTGTCTTTAGTTCTTTTTTTTAATATTATTGAAAATAAGTTTATATATGTACACGTGCATTTTCATTTGAAAGTTTTTAATTTATATAAATTATATATATATATATATATATATATATTTAACTGTACATGTATATTGTACAGTTTACCACTGCAGATGTTTCTATGGCAGAACCTGTTCATCAAATGGAGAGGGAACCTTACGAGGTATTGCATGATTTTTTTGTTATATTTTTTTTTTACATGAAGTTCTAGATATATATATTCTCATTCATTTTTAAAACTTCAAATTTTAATGTTCAAGTACATGTGCATTGTGTATGTAGGTTTCCTATTCATAGGATAGGGCGCGGACTGAGACCCAGACGCTAGATCCTCCATTTGATGGACATGATTTATAGTGATTTGATTTCAAAATTTAGATGGTTTTAAAATTTGTTAAACTTGATACAGTTTGATACTTGTGAGATTTACAATTTTTGGACATATTTTATTACATTGTTATTATATAATTTGTTTTATCTAATTTTTGGATGGTTTTAGTACTTTTGGCATGTGAATGTGAAGTAATGTTGTCATTTGAACTACATTTGGCATGTGATATTTAATGTTAAATGTTTTTGTTGGATAGTTGAATTATAATTTTGGCATGGCATGTGAATTTTTTAAAACTCAAGTTTTGGATGGTTTCAATCTACATTTTGCATGTGATATTTAATGAACTTTAAATGTTTAATGTTTTAATGTTGCACAATATATAATCAAAAGGGTTTTAAAACTCAAAGTTTTGGATGGTTTCAATCTACAACTTAAAGTTTTGGATGGTTTCAACCTACATTTTCACATGTGGTAAATTGAAATGTTACTTGTAACAAGACAATCCCCATTGATTTCATTGTATATGTTGATTTCTGATTTGATATAATTTCATGTATGATGGTACATTACTTGTAAAGTCATTGGATTAATAGTGTTCATTGATTTCAGTGTAAGCGCAAAAAATTATTGACAATATAGAACGATTTTTGTGTTATAATAATTAAACCTAATAATATTGGAGAGCAAGAGAGATAAGGTATGGTGTTTACTACAAGAGTTCGAGCTAAATATTTAAATGGTTTATGATTTATGATTTTTACTTTCTTTTTAATATAATCGATACGGAAAGATGACAAAACTAATAAGGGTGAAAATAAGAATAGAAGAAGAAAATAGTTTAATATTGATCACAATAAATGCTATTTGTAATTGATTACATTCTAATTATTCACATTCTATCATTCAATATTATTACATTGTCACTTTGCATTCAAAAATTTTATTTGATCATTTTCCATTATTAAAGTTATTCTACAATATTTATCATCTCAACAAATTGAGGTAACAAAGAAAATTTAAAATTAAAATGACTTGATAAATCTCAAACATATTTACCATATTTAAAATGGTTATATTAATATTAGATGTATTTACATATTATTGATAAAATTAATCATATGTTTCTCATATTATCGATAGTTTTTCCTTGGTTGCACACGACTGAAACCAACTTAGATCCATCTTAACTACGGATCTATCAAGCGCCGAGAGGGATCAAATCTCTTGAGGTGCAAACCTTTCTTCAAGTTTTGCACTCAAAAAGAGGTTTGCACCTCTAGATATTTGATCCCTCTCGGCGCTTGATAGATCCATAGTTATGATGGATCTAGGAAAATAACTTTCTAAAAATAAGTAAGGGAAAAGCAGCATAGGGAACAATTAGGAGTAGATTTAGGGCATAGGGAACAATTAGGAGTAGATTTAGGGCATAGGGAACAATTAGGAGTAAATTTAGGAACATGTGATAGTTGGGTGAGATAAAATCATATATTTTAATAAAATAATGGGAATTTGTAGGAGAGACAAATAGTGGATATGACATTTATTTTGGTGAATAATCAAATTTATGGAATTAAACAATTAATTATTTTTGTATGTGAAAACAAGATTCACACCTAATCCTCACCTAAAAGACTAAATTAAACACATTATTATTAAGGGGACGAGGAGCTTTCTAGGTTTTTAGCTCCCCATTGTTAGATGAGTGTTGTAATGGCATTCCATGTATTTTGTGAGAACTTATGATATTGTGATATTCTAATTACGAAATAGTGATCTTGAGTACATGTTGGATAATGTAGTAGATAGGAACTTTTTGATAAGGGGAGATAAGGGATGTGACCAAATTCCTATCAGTGAAAAAAAAATTCTTCACCTTCCTATAATTCCATTGTAGCTTTGGGGGCCAAAGGTAAGAAGAGTACCTTGGAATTTCTTGGGTGAAAAACCAAGTGGGTCACCAACTTTGGTCTACTGCAATGGAATTCATTAAAGAATTGGTCATTGGAGCTGCTTCAAGCTAGGAGTGAGCATCGTCACCAACCTACATTGAATATTTTACACTCCCTAGGGTGAATGATACTTTAAATTGATTGACAGTCTAAGACTTTCGAATTTTTCCGAATGCCAAATGATTTTACAAAGCTAGTATTTATAATATCCTAGTAGGTCATTTGGTGACAACTTTTACCGGAAACTTGAAACAAAGAGAATCTATCCTTGGCTAGGACATCATGTAAGATGTCCGCCATAAACAGTAAAATTGTACTTAAACGCTGAGATTCGGGCAAGTGGGGACAACCACTTGTTATCTCGTCCCTTGGAGGCTAGGCCATATGGGGACCGAATCTAACCTTACAAAATAAAGTGAAATAATTTGTACCATACGGTCGGAAAACATATACAAGAACAATTAATATACAAGAAAAATTAATTTCATTCTAGAATATATATATCCAATACATATAACATTTTTCATCAATGCACATGTATAGAAAAACTACTTTCAGTTGATACTAGAGCACATGCTTGTACCCAAACAATTTGTAACATGTGAAAACCACAAATAACATAAGCAGCTCAATTTTTAGTTGAGTATTGGAAGTTCTAAAACATATTTAATCCAAAGATAATAAATTGTTGGACACTTCACTCAAAAAAAATCTAATGGAATTCCATCTTCAATAATCCGTTCATGATCGGATTTTGACATTTTCCATTTCTTAATTTTCGATTTTTTCTTTGATTGAACTTCTATCAACTTTATGCGTGCTACACACACCAAGTGACTATATTGACAACTTATGGAATCAAGTTCATAGTCTTCAAAGTAAACAAAGTCTCCACTTTGATGAGTTTGTTTGAAAAAATAACCTTTCAGTATAATAGACCCTCTGTCATACTGAAATCCGTGATCATTAAAGTCTTGTAATAATTTCATTTTTCGTTCGGTGCAACGCATCAAATAATACTTCACATTTTCATCGTTGTCAATAGGTGCAATTACAGCAAAAACATCTCCTGCACAATAAAATAAATTTAAAATTTAATTATACATATTTAAATTTATTTCTAGATCTTTAAATCATTAGAAAGTAATTCAAATGTTACCTTCTCTAACAAGATCAGAAACTCGATCACCATCAGATGATATTGTAGTTTCCTCTGATTGCATTTCTTCAAACATTGCAACAGAGATTTTTCCCTTTGTATTTAGCTCTGTATGTTTTCAATCGTTCACATACATTTTGTTTTCGCAAACGTCATTGGTTTTTGTGTTGTCTATGCAAACATAAAAAAAACAAGAATATTTTCTTTTATCCAATGCAAACACATTTCTGGACAACTTTGTTTGAATTGAATGCAATTTTCGAGTCCCTTTTATTGTTTCAACATCATTTCCAATTGATCTATCTATGTCTTCGATTCCAATATGCCAGAAAAACCTTTATATGGAAAATTAGAAAAATAATTTGTAAATATGATATCAAAATACAATTAAAAATAATCATTGCATGATAAATGTACAATGTTTAAAATTAGATTTCAATATAAATTAAATTGAATGTACCTTCGCACTTCTCTTGATGGGTTTTTCTCATGGCTTAGAGCAGTGATGCACCATTGAACAACTTCTTCAGCGTTCACAAGTCGGCGTGCAGAGTGGTTCATTTGATATCTTCGAAGTACTCGTTTTATGCATGCTCCTGCACCGTCATGTTCTCCTTTTCCATGGCCAGTCTCAAATAAATTCCAACAATGTTTAATGCGGGTTTTCTTATGAAGACAACACAACCAAAAGAATGATCGTGCAGATTTGAATTGACCTGCGCATCCGTCTGACCATATCCAATGTTCATTGAATGTTATTCCATGATTTTTCAATGAATCATAAATTCTTCCAAAACAATGTTGTACAAAACATGTATCATGTGTACGATCGTCACTGATATAAAAGTGATATTCTTTAATGATATGTCGATTTTCACTCGTTCTTTCTATATGATCGACATTTTGTTTAGCATGTCTATATAGAATATAGACGAGCATGGAGACTTGGTCAGAATGATAGTATTCACTCTGAATTTCTTTTTGTGGAACAAATGTGTAGTTTTCTGCAAAATCAATCACTGACAAAATGGTCCCTGGTGGAAAAACTTCACGAGATTTTTTGAATTGCAAGTCTTGCCATCGAGCTCTATGGGAATGTTTGGTGTATTTGTAAATTTCTGCCTCAAACTTTCTCAAAAATTCTATCAGAAAAATTTCGTCTTCTCGTAATTCGATTCTTTTAACACTATTTTCACCTTGAATCGATGTACCGATATATTCATATCTCTTCCATTTCACTTTCATGTTGGAAAATGATTGATCATTTATATCAATACGATATTTGTTTTAAAATTTAGTCAAATTTCCACAATCATTGCATTTTTTACCACCAACACATCTCTTTTTGTAAAATAGTTCATCGCTTTCTCTTTCACATAGAATTTGAGATATGAATTCATGGATAGTGGAAGGAGGAGGTGAATCCTTCCATAATGTTTTACCGAAATCAAGGAATGTGTCATAATATAACTCAAATTCCATGTGATAACGGCAACGACAAGTGTCGCGTACGGTGATAGGTTTTACATACCATGGTTTTTGTTGAACAAAAGCACTGAGTGAAACTTGAATTTGACGATTCTCTTCTTTGAACTTGTTGAATAACTCTATTTGAGTGGTTTCCAAGAGATGTTTTTCATATTCTTCGTATTGATTTCATGCTATTCTTCTTCGCATCACATGTCTTGCAGTGGGTGAAACATGCGAATTGTTCTTCCAATATTCATATATTATTTTTTTAACATCTTCTCCAAGTCTATATTTGTATGGTTGCCTACAAATAGCTCTCCAACAAGCGAGTTCATCATTTACGTCTATTTGCAGTCGAAATTTTCGATGTTTGTGCAGAGTTTTTCGCGAGGTTCCCAGTGCTCGTGCCATAGATGTTAGATTCAAACGGTTCTCTTGAGTACTTGTGAAACCATTGCCATTTGTATTCCTCTACGTATATTTGAAACATTTTTATCTCTAGATCTCTTAATTGACTCTATAGCACTACTCATATTTTTTATCACCTCTTCTTTCATTTTTTTATCTTTGGTTGATTTTTGAATACCCAATAGTGTCGTCGCTTCTTTTAATTTCTTTGATGATAGGAGACCTTTTTCTTCCAATATTCATATATTATTTTTTTAACATTTTCTCCAAGTCTATCTTTGTATGGTTGCCTACAAATAGCTCTCCAACAAGTGAGTTCATCATTTACATCTATTTGCAGTCGAAATTTTCGATGTTTGTGCAGAGTTTTTCGCGAGGTTCCCAGTGCTCGTGCCATAGATGTTATCAAATGATTCTCTTGAGTACTTGGTGAAACCATTGCCATCTGTATTCCTCTACGTATATTTGAAACATATTTATCTCTAGATCTCTTAATTGACTTTATAGCACTACTCACATTTTTTATCACCTCTTCCTTCATTTTTTTTATCTTTGGTTGATTTTCGAATACCCAATAGTGTCGTCGCTTCTTTTAATTTCTTTGATGATAGGAGACCTTTCAAAATTTGAGCTTGAACTGTCACTCGCTCATTTAAGAAATAATCTTTAAAAATGCAGTTGACACGATATCGTATAACATGGTCAGGTTTTTTATCTCCATATGTGTGAGTGTCAACATTTTCTAACATCTCATTATCGATAGTGATTTCATCTATACATATTCGAAAAAATAGTACATATTCAATAAATCACTAAATTAATAAATATGTCAATAAATATTAGGAATATTTTAAATATATCAATAGATCATAATATTTACATTTACATACCCGCTTCAATTTCTTCTTGAGGTTGATTTTCTTCTTCAATATTTTGAGGAGTATCTTTGTCTGTTTACATTAAACAAAATATTTTTCAATTTAGTTCATAAAATAAAAATTAAGTTTCACCTTTTACATTAGAAAAATTTTAAATATATCAATAGATCATAATATTTACATTTACATACCTGTTTCAATTTCTACTTGAGGTTGATTTTCTTCTTCAATATTTTGAGGAATATCTCTGTCTATTTACATTAAACAAAATATTTTTCAAACTATTTCATCAAATAAAAATTAAGCTTCACATTTTACATTAGGAAAATTTTAAATATATATCAATAGATCATAATATTTACATTTACATACCTGCTTCAATTTCTGCTTGAGGTTGATTTTCCTCTTGAGGTTGATTTTCCTCCTCAATATTTGAGAGGGCTTCTAACTTTCTTTTGTGAGATTGTCTTGTTTCTTCTCTACGTGTCTCAGAGTCTCTTTTTCGATCATATTTTCTCACACAAGTTCTTCGATTTCCCATGATAATAGGGTATGAAGTTCAAAAAATTTCCTTCAAAAAATTAGACAATAACTCAATTACAAAAAATATCACAAAAGATTTAATTTTAAAAAATTCAGTGTAAATTTTTTGTAAAAAATACATACTCCAATCCAAAACATAGACTTTAAAAAATTCGAGAGAAAAATGTCTTATAAAAATGAAATGAAATTCAAAAGATTTACTTTAACTCAAAACACGTACATACCTCCAAGAAATGTCTTTTGAATGTACGTCCAAGAAATTTTTTACAATTTTTGTCAAAATCACGTCGCCTCCAAGAAATATCCTCCAAAAAAATTCTGTAAACCCAAAATTGTAAAATCAATTTGCTTCCAAGAAATGTTTTTAAACCCAAACCTTGAAGAAAAGCTTTTGAACCCAAACCAAGATTTTGTAAAATCAATTTGCTTCCAAGAAATGCTCTTTAACCCAAACCTTGAAGAAAAGCTTTTGAACTCAAACCAAAATCTTTGTAAAATGAGATGAAGTGTGCAAAATGTGCGAAAATTGTGAATCATTTCGCGGCAATTTATATTGACACGAAATGTGTTTTTAGTAGGGGGCTCCACAAAACTTTCCGGCCGACGGAGAGTTATACAATAGTTCGGCCGAAATTTTGTTAAAAAGTTCGACCAAACTATTAAGACGTTAGAGTTAACGACTCATAAGCGGAAAACATATTTCGGCCGAACTTGGACTAAAAGTTCGGCTGAACTAACGCGTCACCAATTACGCAAAAACCAGGCTCTGAAAACGGTTCTGCAACTTTGGAATGATAAAAATCCATGAAAGGTTGTTAATTAATTGTCGGAACCAAGACAAGCATTTTCAAAATTGAATCCTCTTTCAGGAAATATAACTTTTATGGAATTTCATAAATGTTTATTAATTTTAATTATTTTTCTAATAAAATAGGTGCAAACAATTTCTGAGGGTCGTCGTGATTTAGTGAAATCAAAATTTTTTATCTCCCAAAATATATTGTAAAAAAATTGAAAAAATTATGGGGCATTACATTGGTCCGTCATCTCTAATGGGTAGCTTTTAGATTTTTAGTTTATAACTTATATGTTAAGAAATTTCTTGCGACGCGAAACATATCCAAAATACGCAGTTTTTCATATTGGACCAGTTCAAAAAATTCTAGTAATTATGATATGCATCCATTGGCTTTGTAAATATGACAAAAACAAAATAGACCCTGTCTAGATTGTTGTAACACATTTTGTTTTTTCAAAAACACAAATTTTCAATGAATACAACATTGCGTCATAACATGACTTCTTATGAATCCTTTGATTGTTAAGAAACACACACTCAAAGAAACGCTAAGTTGACATATCAAATCTACATAAAAAAATTTCAAAAACTAAGTAATAGAAAGCTAACAAAATTTCTCACAACTTTTATTTTTATCGCAAAATGAAATTCTACACATAAAAATTGTTATAGTTTGCAGAAAGTTGAAGAACCGAAAAAAATGAAATTTTTTTCTCAAAAAAGGGCAAAAAGTGTAACCCAGCTTCACATTTTCACCCTATATTCATTGCCACCTACCCATATATTTTTCTCTCCAGCTGGAATCCTGGAACCTATCAAAAAATTTACTTGGCTGTGGAATTATGAATTAGCTGCAAAATCATTAGAATTCAGTAGCCACAATAAACATTAAGCTAAATAATAAAGGACATTTCCACTTTACAAAATAGAACACAATTGTATACCTGCCATGTCATAAATCCTGTAACTTGATGTCCAATGCATTTTTATGGAGGTAAAAAATAAAGAAATGATGTAAAGAATGGTGTCAAAAAGAAGTCATTATGGGGTTCAACATTCCCCCACACAAAGAGCATTGCATGTCGTCATGCAAAAAATTCAAAATTTGTACCCTATTTTGTCACTGAATCTCCCATGATACCTTAGCAAGGACATCAAAATTAGTATGCTTTCCTCCTTGATAATAACTGACATCCTTGGTTTCTTCATCAAAATTTTATGTTGTAGACTTATGACTTTCCTTTTGAGGAATTTTTTTTTGGCCTTCAACTTCTTGTTCTTTTCATACCATAGTCCAAGTTGCAACAAGAGACTATCGCTTGTGGTCTTTTGAATTTCACTCTTTACTATTAATGCATCATGTTCTTTCTTCAAAAGCCTATTTAATGTCTCTATTTCATAAATTTCTTCCTTGAGGGTTTTGACTATTGGATATTCTAGTGGAGTATTAAAATGAACTCGTTCACCCTGATTTGGAATAGATGCAGTAGATTTGTTTAAGGCTTTCTTCTCTAGGGATTCTATATAGTCATATATTTCTTCTTTAATTGGCTCTATTTCAGGCGTTCTTCTTGCTGGACTTGAGATTGGTGATACAATTGTAGGTGATGGAGCTTTTTGAGATGGAATATTGAATTCCATTTCTTCTTCCTCTAAATTGACCAATTCTGGGGACTGCCTTGACTGTTTATGTATAATTCTATTCAGTCTTGTGCTTCTTCTTAAGGTGGATGGATTTTTAGAAAATTATTTAGTAGTAGAAACTTCCTTTTGAATCTTCTCCTATTCTTCCTTATTTTTCTCTTCTTCCTCTATTTTCTTTTTGGGTGTGCTTCCTTTATTTTCACTGGCTTTCTTTCTTCTAACATTATTTTCTATAAGTTTTTCTAATACAACCATAAGAGGAATGTCATCTAATGAAGGTTGCTCCGCTTGTAGAGGTAAGTCATTACTAGGCTTGGCATGTAGTTTCCTCGTACTTCTCTTGATTTTACTGCTCGACTCTTCCTGTTCTCCCTCCTGAAATTGATTCCTGACTAAGAAAATTTCCCAATTATCTGCTTTGGTTTCAAGGTGGCCTTTAATTAACATCTTTATTAAACCATGATGATATATGGTGTTTTCAATCAACTGTATTTTCTTCTGAGTGCTATTCGAGATTTTCTTCATACTATGGAGTAAGAAATAAGGAAAATTGATTGCATTACCCTCAAGGAAATGCATCATTAAATGCACAAGATATAAAAACATATTTCCAAATCTTCCCTCACAAGTAATAAATTTATGAATGATTAACAACAAATTTCTTCATTTATTTTTAAGAGATAAAACTGGAATGCCTTTCTTAAAGACTAAAGTTTCCATACCTGGGTTTTTGAGAAATCTTTTCCATCCACTTTCCTCAATTCATATTTTTTGAACCATTTTTCACCAGCTTTGGGTAGGCTAGTCATTTCTGCTATGAAATATTCTGTTAATACCATATTTACATCCCTAATTTCCACCTCGATTCCATCGAATGCTCAAGAAATAGATTTGGTAACTTATTTATCATGGTCATTTAATTTTACTATGAACTCCACCCATTGCGCTTGCTACAAAACTTGCCTAATCTGAGGGTAACCTTCCATAAATTTCCTTCCATTTGGATTTATTCTTACAATAACCCCCATGTCAACGAAGTCTTCACCCTTAATTTCTTCCTTTCATAGGTTTATGGAGTGATGATGGTAGTATAGAAGAGGCAGAATTATCAAAGAAACAAAGTTTATGGAATGAGTAGAGATTCATAATGAAGTATGGTTTTATGGAGTGAAATGGTTGTGTGACGATGGACAGTGAGTTTTTCAATTATGATTATGCCGACTTCATCGACAAGACATTTAATTTATGGTTAGCTTGAAGTCGGAAAATAGTAATTATGATTTCAAATGGCGGTAACAATGTATACTTTATTTCATAATCCAATGTTTTGTTTCCTTCATTATCTAATTTAACATTTACATTCCTTTAAGTTCTTTCTTCTAATGTTTTAATTGGTCCCTTGTAGGTTGTCTTTGGATGCCTTAAATTTAAGCTTGATAATTATTCCTTGGTGTTTGAATCTTCCACGTCCTGATTAAATCCTGTCAAATCAAGTCAGCTGAAGAATTTTGTTAAGGCTGCAGATTATCATCAATTTTGTAGTTGATTATTTTCAAAAATAAAAAGAGGGTCATAAGAGAAGTGATACTAGAATATGAAAGAAAAACTAGGGTGCCAAGAGCACTTGGTTTTTATTTATATTTATTTATTATTATTTGTATTTATTTATTGAAAACAAAAGTGTTGGACATGGGATCCCCTCGAAGAAAGCAATACAGAAAGACTCCACATATCGAAGAGCGGAGCGTGCATTGTGGAGTATTAATTAAGTCATAGGGGCATTAGCGTGGGTCAATCCCCCTTATTATGTAATGGGATGGGATTATTTTGTGAATGTTGGAATCCACCCATGGTTTTGGACCATGATATTGTAAAAGCCAAACCTATATAAGGAGTCTAGATAGAAGTCATAGGCAAGAAGAAAAAAAGAAAGCAAAGCTTAAATGATAGATCTTATGAGATGCATTTGGATGTAATATTGTTTTGAGTAAGAGTCTCTATTTTGGGTTAGAGGAAAATATCCTTCAGCTATGTGCACAAAGACCTTAGAAAGTTTGTAGTTGTGTACATAGACCCTTGCAGCTTTGTGCGCAGGGCCCTCCAGTTTTTTTCACAGGGTGGAACTAGATGTATGAGAAGGATATGGCTATTAATGAAATAAATTTTGGATAGATTTGAGTTCTATTGATGTGTTTTTATTTTTACTTATTGTTTATGAATGACTATGTTGAATAAGGTTTTTGATCCGCAATTGATTAATGCAGTCTTGTTTATGGTTATTTACTTTGTTTAATGCATGAATAAGTAAGATCGAACAGTCTGTTAGTAAGTTCAACAGATGTGTTAAACAACACTCATATTATTAATAGATATGATTTGCGAAGCTATCTTAATAATAAAAAGCCCTAAATCCACAATCCTATATCCCTCTAGATGCAGAAACCTAGTTCTAACATCCCCCTATATTTCCTCGAGTTGGACTTCGATCTACGCAAGAGGGTCATTGCCGAAAGGGTCAATAATAGTGGGTTTTGTTGGACTTTACAGTCAATTTGGACCTAGTTCTAGGCCCCGTCAAGCCAACAAATAGTTTCGTTGTTGTGACCGAGATTTTACTGAGGGATAACTTGATGTGGAATCTATCTAAGAAAGAGATTGAAGATTGGGTAAGTTTGAAAGAACATGAGTTTGTTGTGCAAGAAAACAGAAACCCACGCATCTCTACTAAACACTAGTTACAAAAGTATATCTATACAGATCAATACAAGATATTATTTTCTTCATTTGCAAGTGAGTTGTATGAGTGGATATCAAGACTAGCTCTGCAAATAGGTTGGTTGAATAATAAGCTAACTACGTGGACCCCATATCTGATTGCAAAGCTAAAAAATACTGATAAAGAGATTGCAATGTTGTTGATTATTGGATACGTAGTATCCTTGGAGGGCTTATCACTGAGTTCGCAATCGAGACTTCTGCATATTATAGCGAAGTAGAGTGCAAGTTCTTCAAAGGCCCTAGAGGTAAGTACCTGAATTCACTGAAGTTATATATTAGAATGTTATTATGTGAAAATGGTATACTAAATATGCTCATATTGATGTTTGAAGAAATAGAATCTGGTGTTACGTCAAGTAGCCAGATATGGTTCATTGTGGCATTCGACAGAGAAATCGAGGGTTATGGCCAATAAATGTTTCTGGGTATGATTTTAAATGATTTTACGCACAGTAATTCACCAAAATCCTTGGTTATCCCAGATAAATTTGGATCAATATCGACAGGTAGCGGATTTCAAAGCGGACTTCCATCACATACACATCCAGGAGAATAAGGACCTCGTTGGGGTCTGGTACGATCTGTCATCCCTGGTCGAAGAAGAAGATGTGGAAGCCATCATCAGCCACTAGCTGAGAGAATGGTTAACTCTACTTCTAGAAAGCATGGAGCAAGTAGGAATGATTGGGGTGAAACCCACTAAGCTAACAGGAAAGAAGGACATGAAGGTGACATTCATGGCTAAGAAAGAACCCGACACAAAGATTCTAGAAACATGAGGGGATGAAATTCTCGACAGTGATGTCAGTTTGGACCCATATTTTACCACCAAGCAAAGATAGCTAGAGAAGGGTGGAATGAGAAATAAAGCGAAGTTCAATAAGTCCGCTAGCCCATAAGGCATGGTATTTACTGAAGGGTACCTCGATGAAATTGGGGACACCATGAAGTTGGCCACTAAGCACATATGAGGTAGTATTGAAGAGAAATATAAGAAAGTGTTGGAAGATGTTCACAAGGTTCATGAGATTGGCAGACCTGTGTAGACGACCTCTGTGGAGCTGACAGGGTTGTAGGTGAGCGTGGTTCAACCGAGCCAAGCACAGGTTGGTAGAAGCACAACAACACATGAACTATCGCTAACCTCTGATATCTGCTTGGTGCTTGTCCCTGTAGGAATACTGAGTTTTAACACGGTGGAGAAGCTAAGGCAGGTGGCCCAGTGGCATAATACAAAGTTGAATCTTTTTGTGATGCCATTGCAGGCTTTTCATGAATTCCACTAGGGAATCGATGAAGAGTTGAAGATCCGCGAACAACGTGCCCTCATGATTATTCAAGATGTCAAGAATGAACGATAAAGCATGGCTAAGGAAAAATATCTTATTGTCCAAGGGCTTGTCGTTGATGAAAAAAAAAAGACAACAACTGGAGGAGGCTATCTTTAAATATTGTAGCAAGCTACCAAAGCTCCATATTTAGGCTGTAGCTGCGTCAGAAGACAAAGTGACCAATATTTCCATTGTAGTTAAGGACTCTAAGGCCAAATTTTAGGAAGTGATTCTTGGAAATGTAGATGAAAATAGTTGAGTTGTAGATGCAATTGGAGCATCCCACTTCACTAGAAGTCCGGGAACAACTTGCAGGAGAGCTGAAAGCTGCCACCAAGCAGGTTGAGTCCCACATACAAGAGTGTGTGAATGTCTTTAGGGAAGTTCTCAATGTATGGGCCTCACTGCAGGAGGACCCTCATGTGAAAAAGCTAAAGATCGAAGTGCACGAAAAGCTTGAATAAATGGATTAGATTAAGGTAACTAGAAATACCTTAGCACCAATGCAACGGCTTAGCCATCTCGAAGAGGGTAAATTATTATAGGAGCAGATCGATGAGCTGTACAGGAAGGAGAAACTACTTATAGACAGACTGAAACCATGGGAAGTTGAGGCCAAGCATCTCTCCCAATCTGTGGAAAATAAACTGAATTCACTAGGCATGGCGCAAAGAGGATTTGTGCACAAGGAAACTAATAAAGTTACATAGATGTTGCTCGGGGAATTCAAAGAGTTTGAAATTCACTGTGCTGACATAGTTCCACCATTGAAGTATTCCTTGAGTGACATTAAAGCAGATATAGCAAGTGCACCACTTTTTTGACTCGGTACAATTCATTGTTTTGTGTTGGGGGACTGTTGGACATGGGATCCCCTCAAAGAAAGAAGTAGAGAAAGAATCTGCAGATCAAGGAGCGGCGCACACATCATGTAGTCTATTTTGAGTCATAAGGGCTTTTGGGTGGTTCAATTCCCCTTATTATGTAATGGGATGGGATTATTTTGTGAACGTTGGACTTCACCCATGGTTTTAAACCATGGTATTGTAAATGGAAAACCTATATAAGGAGTCTAGATAGAAGTCATAGGCAAGAAGAAAAACGGAAAGAAAATATTAAAAAATAGATCTTGTGAGATGCATTTGGATGTAAGACTATTTTGAGTCAGATTCTGTGTTTTGGTTAGAGGAAAGGCTCCTGTATCTATGTGCGCAAACGCCTGCAGCTATATGCGCAGGGTGGAACTAGATGTATGAGAAGGATCTAGCTATTAATGAAAGAACTGTTGGATACATCTAACTTTTATTGATGTGTTTTTATTTTTACTTACTGTTTATGAATGAATATGTTGAATAAGGGTTTTGATCTACAATTGAATAGCACAGTCTTGTTTATGGTTATTTACTTTGTTTAATGCATGAATGAGTAAGATCACACAGTCCGCTAGTAAGTTCAACAAATGTGTTGAATATCGCCTATATTATTGATAGATCTGATCTGTGAAGCTCTTTTAAGAAGGAAAAATCATTAAGCCACAATCCTCTATCCCTATGGATGTAGAAACCTGGTTTTAGCATCTCCCTATATTTCCTCGTGCGAGACATCAATCTATGCAAGCAATTCGTTGTCGAAAGGTTCAGTAATAGTTGGTTTTTTTGGACTGTGCAGTCACTTCGGACATGGGTCTAGGCCCCATCAAGCCAAAAAAAATGATTTTTGCAAGTTAAGTTGGATAGGAAGGAGAATCCTTCCTAACCACCTTAAGATTAATATTGTCTTGCAGATGTTCAACAAATTATTCCTTTGTCAATGTTATGTGATAAATTCTCAATCAATGACCATTTACAAGGAAATTCACTTTCTCTTCATCAATGGTTCTAATTTCAACTACTCCATTGTCAAAGATAGTTTCAATCTCATAAGGCCCAAGCTAATGAGTTTGAAAATTTCCTTGAAAATCTTTAAACTTTGAATCAAAAAGTAATTCCCAATCTCCTGGATGAAATTTCATTTCTTTTATGAATTCGTCATGCCATTTGGATCTTTGTTGTCTAACTACGTTAGTTCTTTGAATAGCATCATATCTCATCTCATCAAGTTCATTTAATTTCTCCATTTTTTTGTTTTTGTGCTTCAGATAGATCAAGACCCAATCTGACTATTGTCTTGAATGTATTTATTTGGAATTCAATAGGGAATATGACTTTCTTCCCATAAAAAAGTTGATAGGGAGTATGCCCTATGGTTTTCCTCCATGAGGTACGGTATGCCCATAAAGATTCTAGAAGCTTTTCTGCCCAATCTCTTCTATGTCAGTGCACAGTTTTGGTAAGAATTTCTTCAATTACTTTGCTGGTGGATTCCACCTATCCATTTTCTTGTGTATGATATGGAGTGGAATTTCGATGTTTGATTTTATAAGCCTCCATTATCTTTTGTACCAACATGGATGTAAATTGTGTACCTTATTCTGTCACAATTTCCCTTGGGACACCAAAACGAGTAAAAATATGCTAAAAAAGAAAAGAGACTACAGCATTTTCAGTAGCAAAAGGAAGTGATTTAGATTCTACCCATTTTGTAACATAATCAGTGCAAACAATAATATATCTTTTTTTTCTTGATGGTGGATTAATAGGACCAACAAAATCCAAAGCCCATTTCTTAAAAGTTTCAATGAGTACCTGAGGTTGTAGAGGCATTTCATACGAAGGAACAATTTTCCCAATTCTTTGAAAAGTATCACATATCTTTACATATTCTTTAGAATCTTTAAAAAGAGAAGGCCAATAATCTCCTAAGAGAAGGACTTTGCAGGAAGTTATTTTATCAGAAAAATGTCCTCCACATGGTTCATCATGACATGTTTTCAATATTTATGGTACTTGATATTCTCTGATACATCTTCGAATGATTAAATTTGGTCCCGTTTTTTACAATTCTTCATTTATGCATGAGTATGATGCACTAGCTTGAATTACCTTTATCTTTTCACAAGGAGACAAATATGATGGTAACTTCCTTGTAGCCAAATAATTAGCAATATCTGCAAAGCAAGGAGATTTAATAGACACTGCAAAAATCTATTCATCAGGAAAATCATCTTTTATAGGAGTATTATTATTATTATTATTTTGGATTCTAGATAACAAATCAAAAATTGTGTTTTGTTTTCCAGATATATCCAAAATAGTAATATTAAACTCTTGTAACAAAAGTAATCATCTTATGATTCTGCCATTTGTAATTGATTTATTCATTACATATTTGATTGCAGAATGATCTATGTGAATAAAATTTTCATAACCAGTTATATAATGTATGAATTTGTTGATGTAGTGTAAAACTGCTAAAAAATCCTTTTCAGTGACCATATAATTTAACTCTACAGGAGTCAAATTTTTACTTTTATAGTAAGTGGCATAAGGAGTAATGTATTTTTGTCCTAACATAGCTCCAAAATGTGTATCTGAGGCATCAATTGAGATATGAAATGGTAATTTCCAATTTGGTCCTCTCAAAATTTGAGCTTCAAAAAATTTTCCTTTCAATGTTTCAAAGGGTTTATGGTTGTCAGAATTCCAGGTGAACTCACTACATTTTGTAAGTAATTTGAAAAGTGGAGAGGCAATCTTGGTAAATTTTTCTATTAATCATGTATAGTAACCTGTAAAACCAAGAAAGCTTCTAACATATTTTTGACAAGTAGGGGCTGCCAATTTAGAAATTACTTCTACCTTAGATCCATCCACCTTATTTCCATCTCGTTAAATATGGTGGCCTAAGAAAATCCCCTCAATAAACATCATAAAAAACATTTCGTGGATTAAAGAGATATTTTCTTCTTTACATCTAATAATAACCTTTTCTAAATTATTAAGAGTTTCCATATACAGTAAAATTGTCCATGTATACTTCCACACAATCATGAATTAGATCAGAGAAAATTCCAAGGACTACCCTTTGGAATGTTGCAAGTGCATTACGTAATCAAAAAGGAAGTACGCGACAAGCATAAGTTACCCATTGGTAGGTAAAAGTTGTTTTGTCTTGATCTTGTGGAGCTACTTGAATTCGGTTATATCCACTAAAGCCATCCAAAAATGAAAAATACTTTTTTCTTTCCAATCTTTCAAGAACTTGATCTATAAAAGGGAGTGGAAAATTATATTTTATGGTAGATTTATTCAGTTCTCTATAACCAATTCATACTCTCCATTTTCCATTCTTTTTCAGAACAATTAATAATGGATAGACCCATTGAATATCATATATAGGATAGATGAAATTCACATTTAACAATTTTTGTAATTCTTCCTTAACATTTTCCCTTAAGTTTGGATTCATCCTGCTTTGTGGTTGTCTAATTGGTCTGGAATTTTATTCAATATAGATATGATACATACAAGTTTCAGGGTTAATTCCTTTAATATCAATGTATTCCCATGCATAAGAAGAGGAATGTTCTTGTAGCATTCTCACTAATTCTTTCTTTTGAGACTCCTCCAAGTTATCATTAACATTCAAAGTTTTTCATGGGAAGATTTCTATTAAATAATTTCCAAATTTTTCCATAGAATTTAAAGACATTTTATGAGATGATATATATTCAACATCACATTTTTCTTGAAAATCTTGACTAGATTCACAATATGAGGAAGATTCATTATTTTCCATTAAATTTAAAATTTTATCTTCTTCATATATTGAAGTAGCAAAAAATGATCGTATATCAATATCATCTTCTATCCATTCTTCACTTTATACTTCTATCATTTTTTTTTCTAGAGGATTTAATGTGAATTTATTTGTTGAACTTCCATCAGAGATAAACATATCACCATATCTACAACTTATAAAAGCATCGGTTGTAGCTAACCATGGTCTTCCTAGGATCAATGGATGTTGTCCCAGATTATTCTTGGGTGTTAAGATCATAAAATAAAAAGGATATTCCCAATATTCTAAGGATACAAACACATCTTCTAACACACCATCATCTTTTATAACAGATCTGTCTACTAGTTTTATATATTATTGAAGATTAGGAAGTTTCAATTAATCCATAGTTTCTTTACTCATGATTTTTATGGTTGCTCCTAAATCAATCAATGTATTTGGTATCTCAGCACCATTTATGTGTTTTTTCAAAATGGGACTTCCTGGATCTATATATTTATGAACTGATGTTTTTCCCATCATGATATCTGCAATTTTTCCAACTAGTTCAATTCTTGTAACTTATTTTCGCTTTCTTCCAGGTCTTTTAATGTTTAACTCCCTAATTGTCTTTGAAAATATTGGTATTTCATTGATAGCTTGTAGCAAATGGATTCTTATACAAACATTCTTCATTTCATCCAACATATCATAATCAGGTATCATAACCTGTTTCTCTATCCCTTTATCAATTTTTGGTCTTTCCGGAAAAGGTGGGTTTTGTACAGAAACTTAAGGTTGTTCTATAATGGGAATTGAGTTTATTGGAATATAATTGGTATGTACATAGGTGGTTTATTTTTGAGAAATTTCCTTCTGATGAAGAGATGTCTCTTCCTTAGAGTGATCATCTTTTTCATTTTCCTGAATCACAAAAGATGGTGGCTTCTTTTCCAATTATTAGTTTACGAGATCTAATTTCGATATTGTTTATATCTAATGGAGTTATCATATAAGGTTGGAAATTTTTCCCTTCTATGTTTTAAACAGGTTGTGAGATTTTATTGTTTGGGTTTGGGAGTGGTTGAGCAGGCAGTTGGTTTGGTCTTTGTGGAAATGGTAATTAAAGTTGTGGATTTGGGTTTTGATTTTGAGCTTGAGGTGGTTGAATAGACCGAGGGAAATATTATGGTGGAAAATTAGGTTAGGGTTGAGGATATTGAGAGTACTAAGAATATCTTGCATAAGGATTTTTCCATCCTTGTGCCCAAGGTTGAGGCCAAGGTTTCCAAGGCATGGGTGTAGTCCAATTATTTTGTGATGGTTGTGCATATGTTTGGGTGTTAAATCCTTGATTTTTCCATGGTATCTTGGCAATAAAACAAAGAGGGTCTACCTAGTTTGGTACTACTTCCTCTTGGTAAGAAAATTTAAGACCTGGTATTAAAGGACATTCTATGGTGTCACAATTTTTTGCACATATGACACAAGTTTATATGATTTTCAAATCAAGAGGTCATTCTCTCAAGGCATGTTTCTTCCTACACTTTGGACAAAAGATGGATAGAGCAATGTTTTCAAATTTTTCATTGTTTTGTATTTTAAGGGTGTCTATTTGTTCACTAAGACTCCCTAAAATGTTTTTATTTAAATTATCAAGAAAATTTCCTATTTTAGCCCTACTTACTGTTCCGACTATATATTTATTAATCCTATACATAATAGGATCTATTGGGATTTTTCCAGTCTTTCTCTTTCCTCTTGAAATGTGTATGCATAACTAAGAAATATAAGGTAATGGTAACTGAGAAACATCCCCTTTGCCCATCAGGTTGATAATATCTATCCATTCATCCCTGATGGATTTTAATGGGAGAGCTTTCAAATTTTCTTCATACAAATTTTCAATTTTATCGCTCTTATGAATGAAGCTAAACCTTTCAATCAAATATTCAATATTTTTATCCTCTCTTTGCATAATTTTGAAATATTCATACTTAAGGTTATGGGGCATGCAGTAATCATTGTATTTATCTAAGAATGCATTGTTCATTTGTTCCCATGTTCTAGTAAAGTTTGTTACGAAGCCCATAAACCATTTTAATGTTGCATCCTTACGAGTCGCTGGAAACAATTCCAAGTTTTTAGAATGGAGAAAATAGTCATAAAATCTACATAAAAATTTGAACTCAAAAATAAATGTTTTAGGATCCTCACTTCTTAATCCATGGAAGTTAGGAAGGACGCAGGGTGAGATATCTTTCATTGTTACTATGGTATCTTCACCAAAGATAGTAAATCCAAAAGGGTCTGGTTCTCTTCTATCTTCTCCTTTTACTCTTCCTCCACCTCTTCTACCTCCAATCTTAGGTTGCTCACCATTGTATACTTATCCTTCCCATTATCCATCCATTATAGATTCTTCAAAACTAATATAAGGTTCCAAAAATAGATTTTTTAGTTCCTCCTCTAGTTCCTCTAGTTCTTCTATCAACGATATATTAAAATAGGTTTCCTCTTCTTCTTCTCCACTAGGAACTTTTAGTTCCTATGTTAGAATTTTCTCTCTAGTTGAAGATAGAAAAATTATTCCTTCTATTGGGGATGTAGGATCTTCTTCTTCTATTATGGCCTCAGTTGATGACTTTGGTGAATTTCTAGGTTGCATTTCATATATAAGCACCTTATGAAATCTATGTCTGCATGCAATGGATGGTATACGAGTTTGGGTGGATGGTGTGGTGCTAGGAGGTCTTGGTGGGGTGAGCGGTTATTCTGCTATTAAAATTCTACCTCTACCTACGAATCTACCTCTAGAATATCCTTCCCTATGCATGTCATTTTTGTTGTTTTATTTTTTTAAGAAAGGAAAAAGAAAAGACTCCTATATATACACTTCCCCGACAACGACACCAAAAGTTTTGGTAATTTAATTGGTTTTAAATTACATATATATATTTTCAACCACGGCTAGTAAACTGATGAAGTGTAAATGCATTGGATGTGTTAGAAGTATTTATTATTTACATAATTCTAAATGAAACTGAGTTTTATCGAAATGCACATGCTTTTCATAAGAAAATTAATGATTGCTAGAAAACTCTAATGATGATCACACTCTCTGCTAAAAATATTTCTGTTTATAAATTCCACAGTTTGCTTTGAAATGGAAATCTTAAACCCTTTCATAAATGAAATCAATATCACACTTTACATGAATGAAAATCAAATCCATATTCAATTGTAGAAAAAGGAAATCACTATTAATCAAGAAATAACAATACTTAAATAAAACCACACAATTGCATGAATGGAATCGTACTTAATGAAAATCACTCTTCACTCTTCACACTTATAAAGAAATTTTATTTCATAAAAATCCTATCTTCCCATGTGCATTCGTACTTTATGAAAGGAATGAATAATTTAAAAAGATTGAGAAAATGAATTAGCTGAAAGGAAATTGAGAATTACAATTAGAAATTTAAATAAGAGAAATCGAAAACATGGTTAAATAATTAACTACTTAGTAATGAAAAACAACATAAACATCCTTACTTCCTTGATGGAGCCCTCCATGAGAAGAAGGAAACCACAATTATTCTACTGATCAAACACTTAACCACACATTTATGCACTTTGGAAACAAAATTTCTTCTTTAAAACAAAGTTTCAATCTTACTGACAGTGTCTTTAATTTCTGCCGAGAGGAATTACTTATAGCGCTCATGGAAATTAATGTTAGGAGATTTATGCCTAATAATAATCAACAAAAAATATATTTAATATAGAAAATATAACATCATGATTTTCTCATGATTTGATATTAGCAAAGAAAAATCATGAGGCACAGATCTTGTTCTCACTCGCATGTTGTCGACTTTGGTGGTTGACCTTTCCTTTGAACATGTGACCAGGATATATTCCATCTCTTTGGCTCGTGGGAATAGGATAAAACCATTATATGTATCCATTTCCACCTATCCATATATTTCTCTCTCCGGCTAGCATTCTAGAACTTGTTAAATAATGGACTTGGTTGCGGAATTGTGAATTAGTTTCAAAATCATTAAAGTTCAGTAGCCATAGTAAACGTTAAGCTAAATAATAAAGGACATTGTCACTTTATGAAATAGGAGACAATTTCATACCTGCCATGTCATAAATCCTGTAACTTGATGTTCAATGCATTGTTTTGCAGGTCAAAAGGAAAGAAATGAAGTAGAGGATGGTTTCAAGAAGAAGAAATTATAGGGTTCAACACCTGGTCGGCATTGATATCCTTTTTTTTCTTAAAGGAAGAGAATAAAGACAAGGATTGGAGACAAGGAGTTTAGAGGCCTTAAAGAAAACCCACCTGGAGCATACCCTCAAGGTTATTCAATGGTACTTTACATGTGAAGGTTTTTATGATTGAATGGGTATGTACCACTTCAAATTTCTCACACATTTGTCTGTGCAGGTTTGTATGAACATTATGTTTTCCATAAGGGTTTAATTAAAATTTTAATTGTTAATTACTTGGGAAAAATTGGTAGAACATGGGAGCACTTCCTATTTTGGGGAGGATTTTCTAAGTCAATTTCTGCCAAGCTAAAATCCAACAAGAAAAGGAAATGAAGAAAGGTTCCCAACCTTTCTCCAAAACAAACAAATCCTTTGTCCTTACTAGAAACAAAATGAAAGCTTCTTTGGGAAAACATATTGAAAATCTTGTTTCGGTTCATGTGGTAGAGAAGGTTTATGTAAGAAAAAGTAAGAGACTTCTTCAGGAAAAACTTTTGCCCTCCCCCAAAGCTGCTCGAGGATTACCCTACTGATAAGCATATCGGTGATAAAAATTAAGAGGGTTTGGGCATTAAACTCATTGAACTTGTCGAAAACGTAGAAGACAAAACCAAATCATCCAAACATGTACAGAGAAAGAAGAAAGAATAGATTATCTTAATCGAGAAGTATGGGATGAGAAAACCACATAAAACACCCATGAATAAGCTTAGGCTCAATTTCAAATAGCAGCAAAACCCAACCTTGAAGGAAAAATTCATTAATATTTATGATACACCTATGAGGGATTTACTAATAAAAAAAGAGCAGACTTTGAGTTCCTCAAAGAAGAAGAAAAATTAGAAAAATGATAAAGAAGAAAATCAGGGCCCAAAATCCAAGAAAAGAAAAAGAGAAAAACAAATTCAAACTTGCGACATGGACCTTTTGTTAGAAGTAGTAGAGACATTAAAATGATCATCAAAATATAGCCTTGCTAGATATTTTGGGAGTGTTGATCTTAGAACAATTTTTTACAAGCATTGCAAGATATTTTGGCAGTTCTTTCACTGTTTTTATTTTAATACCATATGCCCAGATGTTTTTGTAGTGCCTGAATAGTACCTTCTAGAAGCACAATTTTGGCAGTGATAAAGGGATATATTTTGTCAAACTTTTCTTAAGGCTATCCTTTGCACAATAAATGTCATCTTGATAAGGTCGGGGCATAATTCAAGGGGAAGTGGATATCGATGAATATCAAAATAGAGTTTTAAGGCATTAAAAGAGGTATTTTGCATATTTTATTCCATATTGTCAGTGATCGGTTTGAACCCACATCATCAACAAATTTTACAGCCTACTAGCCCACTTGTTGCTACAATAGTTTACCATGGATTGTGTTTTAAAATTTTCAATGCATTTGTTGTTTCTTAGTAAATATAATTTTCAAATTTATTTGATATCATCAAGATATGTATATATATCTTTAACATTTTGTAATTAAAGCTTTACATAAGTTATGCATTTCAGTTATGTAAACTTTCTATAAATTTGTGTAAAACAATGAGGCAAGGGTGGGTATTTTGTGAAACAACAAACTTTGTGGTGTGAAAAATATTATTTTAATCAAAATTTCCTCAAAGAAGTACTTATGACATATGTTCTGGCATATTCTATCAATTATTTTTTTTCAATAAGTTTTCCCAGTGAATTTTCTCCTTCTAGTTATTCATTGAATGTTGTCTTCAATATTTGAATAAGACTAAATGAATTAAATTTGTCTCAAATGATATTTTTTATAATATTCAAATTCTTATACCAAATTATTCTAAAGTTTCTTATAGGATTTCCAATTAATTAATGCCCTATTTGAGATGGTTTGTATTTTCTCTTTCTTCTATTCATCTACAAAGCTTTAGATTGAAATATTGTAGTTTTTCCCTACAAATTAGCTATGTTATCACCAATCTTTTAAGTAATCTAGATTAATACCAGATCGACTCCATGCCCAATGGATTTTTTTCTTGGGCAAACCACTTCATTAAAACCTTACACTACCAAAGAGTTTGCCACCGGATTTCACATTGATCAGTTATAGAAGTGATCATCAAATAGTTGAGCCATTGAGGGAGCCCCCTCTAGTTGTAAAGAGCAGTTTCCAACCTAAAGAATGGTTTGAAGTTACCCTAGATTTTATTTCATACTATCAATAGATTTTCCAAATGTTAAAAAATTCCACAAGTGAAGTGACTCCTTGACTCATTCTTCCCTCCATCCTCTGTGAGACTTGATCATATAAGAAAATCAGCACGTCCTTCCATTTCATCACTTCTTGCAACTACAGAGTCAATGCTACCCATTGAAATTTCACTTGTGTCATTCCTGTTGATCCTTATGATCCACCTAGAGTTGAATCTAGTCTCATTGTTATTTCCAGTACCTTTGATGGTGATGTCACTCTCTATTGAGTGCGAGGTATCCTTATATGAGAAAGGAGTCCTGAAATAAACCATTCCTTTTGTTGTGGATCAGGAATTTGAAATTTAAACATGTCCAACAATATATTGAACCTCTAGTCATAGTCCCAGACTAGTTCTCCTAAAACTTGTTTAATTTCTTTGATGTCAGTAATGCAATGACATTCAAGTTTAGGGTTCTAAAATTCCTTTAAAAAGGCCTGATTGATATCTAACAAGTTCCTCGTCTAACCCGTCGGGGTATTTTATTTGTATTTCTTATAAGCCTAACAACGTTGTCTCAAGTTTTGCAATATAAGCCTAGTATTTTGGGGTTTGCTTCATCACCCACATTGCTTCGCATGTGAACTAGTGTTGCTCAACATCGTCCCTTATTTTTCACCACATTTTTTGTGGCAAAAAGCCTCATAAACATTTAGTCTTCAACACATTTACTACATCTAGCTACTTAGCATTGAAGGGAAACATTGACCATCCCTTCACATGAGTGTGGAAATGTAGTGTATATCCTAGCAATGGATTCTAGTTTTGTTATATCAAACTCACTAATTTATCCCCTAAAATATGTTAACCATATAACCCCCCTATCAAGTATTTTCATGTCAATCCTAACCTTTGATCAATGGTTATGTCCTAACCAATATACAACTTGGTTTTAACTTTTAATAGTTTCACACACCCACAATTTTCCTCATCGCTTATTCATGTCATTTAATTACATGAACAATTGGTTAGATCCCAAAGATGGAAAATATATTAAGGTCATACCTATGATTTCACTCCAACAAAATTATTTTGGTTACGCATATACCTCTTGTAGTGATGAAGATAAAAAAAATCTGGTGAACATTGGTTTCCAATGTGTGCCTAGTGCTAAGTTTCAATGCTTCTTGGTGCATTCCAATGAGTGCCAAGGAGTGATAGGGTATTCCAAGGTGTTCCAACGTACGATAGGTAGTTCTAGGGAAATAGAACATGTAATGGAGTGCCAAGGAATTACAACACATAATGGTGCCTATTAAGAATTCCAATGTATGTGAGGTGCCAAGCCATGCCAATCCATGCTAGTTATGGAGTATTAGGGAATTCCAAGGAAACACAAGGGAGCACTGGGTTAAAATGCATGTAAATCAACGAATAAGAGGGATGCCATGGACTACCTTTGATTTCCACTATGTGATAGGGAGTTCCAATGTGTGCCAAGAATGCATAAATGTGTTAGATGCAAAAACATTCCAAGTGCCAAGACATTCTAGTGTGTGCCAATACATGTTAGGGAGGGGCCAAAATGTCCTAGGAAAATATTCACTTCTGAAATATAAGAGAAGAAGACATATAAACTAGTTAACTCTAAAAATATATTCAAGGAAAACATAATCATATATAACACAAAATGGAGAGGGTTTATTGTTAAGCTTATGTAATAAAAATTACAATTGATAGTTAAGTTGTATAACAATTTTTTTTATGATCTTTACTCATGTTTATTAGAATTGTTGAATGTTTTACATCATTGACATGGCATCTTAGTAGTAACTTATTTGAAATTTTATTATCATACGTGAAATTTGATATGATGTAATATATTATCGTTTTATTTCATATGTTTTAATATTAGATATATAAGATAAAAATTAATTATTGCATGAAATAAATAATAAAATTTTCATTCTATATGTGTTTTGGAGAACAAGGATATTCTAGAAGATCTAAATGATCCTCATCACATAGATCTAGATCATGCCAGGTATGATGATGAGATGGAAGATGATGCTCATGATGAAAAGGATACACATGAAAATGAGGTCGATGTCTATACAGATGATGATCATGATGATCATGATCACGATGGTGATGATGATGGTAATGGGGCAATTGCTGGTAACAACCAGTGACATTCATGATCATATAGATTGCATGATGGATCATTTTTGATATAATCTTATGATGTTTATTTTCATGATTACTGTCCTACGTATCATTTTCACGACCTCCAATACCATATTACTGAGTTGTGTCTTTTTGACATGTATCATTTTTACTTATATCATTTGGACAGACGTGTCATATTGAATTTTATCATTTTGTCTTACATAATTTATCATTTTTATTTATATCATGTGTACATGATGTAGCATTTTGATTTATGTCAATTGTTGGAAATTTATCATTTTCACATGTTATTGATCTATTAGTATATGTGAATTTCACTTGTTTTAGTTATATAGGATGATGATCTTATCAGTATTGACTCATCAATTTTTATATATTGAAATTGGTCGATTATTTGGATGCATATTTATTATGTATGGCGGTTTTAATTTACTGCTCATGATGGATATTATCAAATTCACTTCAATTATAAATATTTGACTCAATTATTTTAATTATATATGATGATCATTTTACAATAATTATCTTGTTATTTTATATATACTGGATGTTGTAGGTTATGTTTTGTTGGAGATTTTCTTTTTCTATGTAAGATTAACTCTATTGATATAATACAAAAATATTTACCTTCGAAACAGGCTCGCTATAATTTCTTGCGCTAGCCAATCTCGGCTAAGACAAAGTTCAAAAACTCAAAATATAGACTGCCCTGAGTGGGGAAATCAGTCCAAAATATGCTTCCCATAATGGGGAAACCAACATGAGCCAACATTGTCCAAAAAGAGAAGAAACTGAGCATATACAAGAAAGACATAAAAAAAGTAGCGTAAAAGCTTGCAGAAGTAGGAGACCTAGAGATGCAAAATCTTCCGCCACTGTTCATGTTTCAGACATCTGAGGGAGGCTCCTCGAAAATGTAGCAGTTGTATTCCTCAAAGGAATCATTGACCTTCTTCATTTTTTATGCTGACGACTCTCGTGTTGAGGCTGAGCATGCCCCTGCGAGCTCTTTCTTGCCTTATGCTTCCGAACTCTCCCCACAATCGTTACCTAAGGAGTGAAATGTAGTTTTTGATAGAAGAGATTTTGATTTTATAGAGGACTGGTGATCAAACTGTGAAATAATGGACTTCCGTGGGCGCTTTTGAGAGCCGGACTCAATTGCACAGGAGTGGACTTCCGGGAGGTGAAGAGAGAGAGAAGAAGAGACACATTGTTGGTACCTTTCCTCAACAACAACCCAATTAAGCATGATTTTCACAGGTCGGCCCTCATGGATGGGAGAGTGACAGTCATCGAGAGCGGATATGGGTGGATAGGAGGCTTGGCCTCACCCTCATCCATGACAAAAACTCATCATGTGGTTTCTATGCATGGCGTCGCAGGAGAGTCGTGAGGGGAGACTGGATAGCAAGGGGAGATAGGATGGAGACGCAAGGGAGGCGAGAAGGGAGACGAGGTGGTGAGCACAGAGATGGAAATCAAGCTACAAAGGAGGAAAATAAAGTATATAGAGACTCTACATGCAAAGCCCTGGAACTTGCACATATAGGCATCGAATGGAGGGAGTGGGAGAATGGCAGGGGTCCATGACTTATTGTAGAGACGTGCAGGAAGGACGAGTAATAAACCAGAGAGTAGGTGGGGAGAAACGAGCAATAAAACAGAGAGCAGGTGGAGATTGACTGGCATTGGAGAAGCAGTAGAGGCTTTTAATGCGAAACGCTTGGGCCATGTGGTTGTGGCATGTGCCTCATGCCAGGCCTCCATTTTTCGATTCTAAACACCGCATCCAGGAGTTGTGATTATTTTTGCACCAGTTGAGTGCTGGTTGCTAGGAAGGATTCATCATTTTTACTTGAAAGGGGGCCTAAGAAGAGGGGGACATCAGCTTCCACCCCTTTGCTAGCCAGAAGATCAGTTGATTTTTTGGCCGAACGAAAAAAATTCTTGAAATAAATGGCATTGTGAGTCTACAACCATTGCTCTATGTGTTCAAAATGGGATGTTAGACGCCAACTCTTGGAGAATTTGGAGGAAAATTCTCCAGAGAGAAGGTGAAGATTAGTGTTGATGATATCTATGAATCACCCTCTAATTCTAATGGAAAGAATTTATGGTCCTGAGAAAGATGCAGGCCCTGCAAGAGACCCTCCAATTTAGCCGAGTTGTTGGTGTCCCACCCAATGGAACAATAGAAAGTGATAAGGGGAATCCCTTTTTAATCCCTGAAGATCCCTTCAAAACCTGCTACACCAGGATTTCCCTTGGAAGCACCATCAAAATTCATCTTGTAAAGGCCATGGGGATGAGGACTCCATTTGTTGGGTGAGTTAGGAGGGTGAGTGGAGGGGGGAGTATCCATTGGGTAGCAAGGGACAAGGAGATTCCAATTGGCCCATATTAAGCTTTCCGGCGGTTGACCGTGGATGTCCGAGTCCTGCCATTGTTGCAAGGAAATGGTCTCTTTAAGATTATTGCATAAGATATTCCAGAGTATGTCCAAAGGAGCATTCTGATCTTTAAAGATGCACTTGTTTCTCTCTTTCCATATCGTCCAAAGGAGGAAGCCTAGGAGGAGGGACTAGAGCGAATTAAGGAGCCTGTTGTTGAAATGATCAATATGCCACTGTTGGATAGTACCTGTGATGTCTCCTTGGATCCTACTAGTTCATCTGCAAAGGGTAGTGATATTGTCCCATATGAATTTGGCTATAGAGAAGGTTTCAAGTAGATGCATAATGGTTTCTGCCTGCTCGAGACAAATTGGACATCAAGAAGGGCTGATGAAACCTCTTTTGAGGAGGTTTTCCCATGTTAGGATGTGACACTTTCTGAGCAGCCAGAGGAAAGTGGAGAATTTGGCCCAGATGCTAGGTCTCCAAATCTGAGTCCAAATTAGTTTGGGGGGATTATGATCACTAGGATGAAGCAGATGATAGGATTCTCGAGTGGAGAAGGAGCCTTGCATTGAATGTCCCCAACGGAGGATATAAACTTCATTTGTGCCTCTGATTTTTCTTTTGTTGAGTTCCATATCAATCTCTTCATTCCTGAAACCAATTTTCTTGTTATTGAGATGCAAGAAGCCAATTACGGTACCCTCAGATGAGGGAGGAATGCTAGAAAAAATTCACTTGATTGTTCTGTCTTATACTGAGCACCACTTGCCGCTTGGGTTTTTGAAAAAGGGCAGCTAGTTTGGGAATTTGTTGCCACGAATCTTCCCAGAACCGTGAAGAATCCCCTTAAATATGTTGGAGATTTAAAAAATATAATGATGTTTTTAATTTTTATGGATGAATGTTTCCCTAAAAATCCTTTATAAATGTTATCCTATAACATATTTAAAATGTATTCTTATGACTTACTTTATAATAAAATAACTTATTAGTAAGAGAAATGATATATTTAAATAATTAAATTGAAATAAAACATATGAATTTAATTTTATAAAAAACAATAATAATCTTTGGAAGAAAAACAAAAAAGCAACAATGGAAGAAAAATTAGAAGCCAAACTAGAGGCAAAACAAGAAGTAAAAAAGGAAGAAGAACTAAAAGAAAAATAGGAAGCAAAAAGGGAAGAAAAACTAGAAGCAAAATGGGAAGAAAAAATGGAAGCCAAATCAGAAGCCAAACTGAACGCAAATCCTAGTGCTTGGAACCAAAAAAATAAGCAACAATGGAAGCCAAATTGGAAGAAAAATTAGAAGCCACACTAGAAGAAAAACATGAAGCAAAACTTGAAGAAAAACTAGAAGCGAAACCAAAAGCCAAATTGGAAGAAAATCCTAGCACTAATTATGGTGCTAAACCTCGTGTTATTCCCGACTTTATTCCTAATGCTCTTTCTGGCACTATTCCCAACATTATTCCCAACATTATGCTTGGCGTAATTTCTAGTGCAATTCCAGGCGCTATTTCCGGTGCAATTCCCGATGCTATTTTTAGCATTATTTTTTGGCGCTATTCGAGGCGCAAGTTTTGACATTACTTCCAGCACAATTTCCAGTGCTAAATATGGTGCTATGATAAACATTCCTAATTTCACCCATTTTGCACCAGAAAAGGTGTTCAATTCGTGAACTGAAATACACTAAATTTTGTTTCTATTTTAAGCATTATTTTCTTGTTTTGTTGTAGTGTATATCCTTTTTGTCTAAAATATTTTCTGATTTTTCTATTCCATTCCCCCATTCAGGGATTTTCTCCCAATATTTATACATAAAGAGCCAAGGAAAATTGAGACAATGTTCCCAAAAATTGCCCAACAAATCATGATAAATATTACAAAAGATTAATCTTTTGGTATCTTCAGCTATATATTTTGATATGGTGGGATTGATTTAGCATGAGATCCTCTAAAAATAACTTGTCGAGTTTGATTTTTTTAACTGATTACTCCGTTTGGGCATAACTAGACCATGGATGGAAATTGAAATTTTACTTTGAAAGAACCTCAAATTTCTCCCAATCCACACATTTTCTAGAGAATATCTTCACTTGTAACCTAATTGGATGTCCTTAGAAAACCCCATGTTTTAATTTTCCCAAATTATTCTCTATTTTGCTCATAAATATCACCCAAAATTCATGATTGAATTCTACATAACATAAGTTGTTCGAGTTATTGATCCTTGTCTGTATGATTCTAGAAATGACCTGGGTACAAAGTAAACAACATATAACCATTTTTCTAATGTTAGTAACAAAACCCATGTTTTTAAATCTTCAATAAATTCAGATGGATGTGGCAACCTCGAAGCCCAATTGCAATTCCCGAGTTCAATCAACTATAAATAGTAACACAAGCATACTTTTAATAATTCAGATTCATTAAAAATGATGAAGAAACCAATAATATTAACTCATGAGAATTTGAATGAAATTTGTAGCAAAGAGTACTAGAAAGAGTGGTAATTATGAAGAAAGGAGTAGCTGTGATAAGACAAGAAGTGTTTTACTAAAAATGAAAATGGAATCAAATTTGAGGCTCAACAATAAATAATATAAAAATTATCATATACTACTCAGATACTTTTAAAGGAAATACTATTTATAAATCACCTAAATAACCATGCATAAAATTAATGTTTAGAAATACATTGCAAAGTGTTAATAAGCGGGAAAATTCCCTCTTGTAATGAGTGAGTATTGGCCCAATCAGGGTCCTAATTTGAACCCTATTCATTTGGTTTGGTTGTATACCACCAGGAACAAAGTCACAATTAGCATTCTACTCTAAAACTAAACAAATGATAAAACTAAAATAAATTATGGAAAACATATGACATATGTTGGGTGTGTTATATTATATCCATGACTAGTCGCACACGCTAGGGGGTCACAGGGGGTGTGATAGATCCCCTAGTTCGTTGCATCAGGCATAACAGAGGGATGGTATCCACCCTATACAAGGTCTATGGTAGCGCCCTGAGAATTTTTTTTTCAGACCCAATAATAGTTGGGAAGACCTATCCATGGTTTTGTGCATGAGTTTTGCACATGGTTTTAGGAATGATGGTTTTCTTCCCAAGGTATTCTATATATTTGGTCAAGGAAACTACAGTTATGTTTTAATCCAGGGTTAATGTATTGAGCTTTTATGGATTCTTCGGCATGTATATATATGTATTATAACATTGAAAGGAATATAATGAAAAATCAATCTAGTAGTCTCAATTTTGGAATCCAAGGGAAAATATTTGTGTATATTTGTTTTATGTTTTATATTATCACCATTATTTATTTTATGCTTTAAGAATTTGTTTGCAGGTAAATTCTGTACAAGGTTAAAACTTACATTTGGTATCAGAGTTGTTTCAGCTTCAAGGGAACGTGTTTGCTGCTGAAGGGTTTTTCTCAAGCTTGTGGTAAACCCTTTTTAGTAAGAGATATGCGGGATTGATTCTTGTGGTTAGAGAAGTTAGAGAATAGTGGAAAGATAGAGATTGAGAATTCAATGGTCAGATTTTTGAGTTGTGGAATATTAAGATGGAGCATCTGTTGGTGGATCGAGTTTAGTGGATTATTGTAGATCTTAGTTTGACACCAACAGGATTGTTGAGAGAAGACTAGGTGAAGCTAGATCGGAAGGCAAAGAGAATAATACGATTATGTCTCTTAGATTCGATATTATTGAATGTATCAAGGGAAGCTCCAGTGAAGGATTTGAGGGACAAGTTAGGCACTTTGTACCAATCTAAGTCTCAAGTGAAAAAACTGTTCCTATGGAAAAAAATTTATAACCTAAGGATGAAGGATGGAGACTCGGTGATAGAGCATATGAACGTCGTTAATAAAGTGGTAAGCCAATTGTTATTTTTTGATATTAAAATTTCATACAAAGATAAGTGTATCATTTTTCTATGTTCTCTACCAGATTGGTGGGATAGTCTGGTTGTTGCAATAGCTAGTAATACAACTACCTTGAAGTTTGATGAAATAGTCTTATCCTTGTTGTCGGACGAGATGAGATGGAAAAATATGGAGATCCATAATGGAGATGCTTTGTATGTACAGAAGATGATCCCATAACAAAAAAAAAAATAAGTTCTTGAGTGGGAGATCTAAATCTCTAGGAAAACCTGTAAAGGTGTGCTGGAAATGTGGAAAGGAAGGGCACTACAAAAAGGATTATAGATCTAAGGTTCCTGGGAAAGGAAAGGGATCTGAAGATGCTCCTTCTGTAGAGGCAAAAACCACCTCAGATGAAGGTGGGTATGTGTACTTGGCTTCTTCTTAAAGTACACATGTAGATCATGAGGCATGGTTGATTGACTCAGGTCCATCCTTTCACTTCACTCCCCATAGGGAGTGGATCTGTAAGTATGAGAAATAGGGTGGTGATGATGTCTTCTTAGGGGAAGATAGGAAGGCCAGACTCATCAGACATGGAAAATTCAAGCCCAAGTTGCAAGGTTGATCTGAATTTATATATGAATGCAACAAAATAAAAATATAAACATGGACATGAAGATCCAACAAGAATATAGGTTCATTTCATTGATATCAAAGATTGAAATATGCTTACATACAGAATGGAAATAAACTAGCTTAGTTGATGGTAGCTTATCTCTGAGAAGAGATGTGGGAGCTACATGCCTCTGAATTGTGTTACAATGAGGCTCAAAGGCCTATTTATAATTGAGAAATAATGGAAATCCTAAACATCAAAAAACCTAACCCTAGGAGATGAAGCACCAAAATTATGGGCCCCATTTGGGTAAACTGGTACATCAACTTCCTAGGGACGTAAATTTGGCATACAATATTCATTTGAAATGAAAAATACCTCGTTATAAATATCCATCCAAGGACTACAACTTTCCCAAAAAAAATCGTTTAGAGCCTTAAAATAGCTATAGAAGTTCAGGACCTGAAAAACTACCAAAACTAGTAAATTGTGTTATAATTAAGGAAACTGAAAAACTGAAAGAAACAATGATGGGGGTCCAAATGGAATAGGCGGGTGGCCACCAATATCCACCTAAATAAATATTCCTGCCTTAGGAAGCGGCGGTACCCATTTCATTTAGTTCCTCCATGAGATGAGGAAACTTCTACTAAACTTGGTCCCTGGTGAGCCACTTGCCTTGGTGTTGTAGTTATCGAGCTTTGACAAACTGATACAAATGGATCTTCTGTTGGAAATTTTTCTTGATCTGTGTATCCATGATTCAATCAGTTTTGGTATGTTCCATGCAGTAAGGGTTTAGCTCTGTTGGTGTGAGTTATTCTGCAATGTATGATGTGTCCAGTAATGGTGGAAAGTATGGCCGAGGCAGTCCACATTAAACTATATGTCTAGGTGAATTAATGGGGGAATGTTGAGCTTAAAATAATTGTCTCCCACTACCTTGATAATGGTGTAAGGCCCATATTGGAGTGGTTTAAGCTTCCGATGAGCTCCGGTTATGTGTTATTTCTACAAATGTAGCAAAACTTTTTCACCCACCTGAAACTTGTGTGGCATCTGATGTTAATCATGTCGAGGCTTGTACTTGGCATTGGAATTATTCAGGATGTTGTGAACTTGCTAGCAGACGCGTTGGATATGTTCAATAAATCTAGTTGATTTATCAGACTGATATAACACATGTGTGAATTATGTCTTTGTAGTTGCATGAGGTATGGAAAAATAAATCGGACACGATGGTTGAAATCCTAGACACACTTGAAAAGGAATATGACCAATCGAGCTATGAAGAGCTTTGTTATAACTATGTTGCACATAGGGGAGGATATCATCCCAATTTTGTGGATGCTTGGAGTTATACACGCAGATTATGTGCATTATCATCCTATTGAAGACCTCTATCTGGCCATCAATATGGGGATGGAATGAAGTCACTACAAGGAAGAGACGCTCTAGCAGATTTTTTTGAGGAACCCCACAGAAAAATACCCCAGACATCCGTTTCTAGCGGAGGATCCTAGAAGAGGTTGGCAGGCAGAGGTTTTTGCGGATGTATTTCGTCCGATGCTCTTATCAACCTAAAATTCACTGGTGCGTTCAATATGACAAAGCACCAGTGCATTACAAAAATTGTCACACCAGACATCGTGCGCTCTGTACACACAAGCTCGGTGCGTTTTATTTTTGTAGAGCACCAGTGCTTTACATGTCAACCACACAGATACCGCCCGGTGTGGAATAAATGAAATGCACCGAGGTGCCCACAAAACACGCCCACTAGTGGATGGTTAAATAAAAAAAATTACGGTAAAAAAACTGCATAAAACTGTTATGTATATTTTATTAATTGTTAGTTAGATATAGTTATATTAGGTTTTATTAAGTGAAAGGGCATGATCAAAGATCATGCCCTTCACCAAGGGACACCATGACGCTATATTTAAAGCCTCATGGTGTCCCTTGGTGAAGAGGCATGATCTTTGATCATGCCCTTTCACTTAATAAAACCTAATATAATTATATCTAACTAACAATTAATAAAATATACATAACAAAAACATTGGCACACTGGAAACAGTGCGCTCCATACACACCCTCCC